>OU015463.1:35729916-35889916 GCA_907164805.1 Brachyptera putata
AAAACGCATGTCTAGTTTAACTTCTGTCGTGCAGTGCGGCAACGATCGCGAATCTGACCGCTCGAGCGCTCAGAGCGGATACGTGTGCTCGGACCGAATGGGCACCCCTTGGCCTGTATATTGGATGATCGCCAAACGGGATCCTTCTAATAACAAATTACCTAAACCGAACCACTAACCATGTTGATGAATTTTCTTCATTTCGTCATCATTGTTCTTGTCGAAAGGAACACAAAAAACTTATTGATTATTGGGCGATTATAGGGAAATGGGCGTCGTGAAAATTCAAATAGGCATAAATGAGTTGATTATTGTATTCTCGACGAATACACCAACAGCTAGGTTATTTGTGGCTAGGACTGAGCGGACTATAGGCCTAGAGAGAGAGATAGAGATATATGATGTTTAGAAAAACCTGCAGGATGCTCTATCCGGGACTCGAACCCACGCCTGACCTGACTAGACTCTTGACTGACCGAATCAGACAGGCGAATACAACCACAGCGTCCTTTGTCTGTGATACAACAAATCATAAAGCAAATATCCGTAAGAATCAACTATATAGAGAAAAACATCATTGTCTGATATCAAGCAGTTATAAGTTGATATAGGCCTAACTTCGTCCTTAATTGTTATGAGAGAAATTCACTTGTGCTTGTGTTCTGAATTATATATAATTAACAAAAATCCCTTCCTTCCTCCACCAGCTCAATGGATTGTCTTTTCATAAGCTAGTACACATCTTATCTGCACATAACATGACTGTTTCTTATCTGCACAAAACATGTTAACGCCATGTGTTGCTCATCTCCATCCCACCAATGAAACACTACTCGTCGTTGGCTGTTCGTTGTAGGGACAATTGCTGTTTCTTGAAACAGAAAATTGGACGTTTTATTTTCATTTTTTTGCTTTATCATTATACTCTGTCTCACATCGTTCGATGGCATTCGTCCTTAATTTTCTCTTCTGGTTCTTGGTTCACTTCGATGTGGATTTGTGTTTCATATTGGGTTAGATCGAGGTATTGGGGAGTTTGATTCAGTTCCGTTGGGCAGATCCTGCATGCAACTGGCTATCGATAAGTTATAGACCCTAAGGAATGTCATAATCGCCAATATCGATGATTATTTAAAATGCCTTCTCTGCTAAAATCAGGTTGTACCAATTGATAATGAGTAAATTAAGCCAAAATCAGCGAATTAACTTCATCTTTTTGGTTATAGGGCCTACTTGGATTGGGCCTACGTTATTGGTATAACTTGACTAAAGATACTAATTAATATTTAATCATCCGTTAGTACAACCGGCTCTTAGTACAGTATACTAGGTCCTAAATATTCTCTGTGGAACAGATGTATTTCGAAAAGTAATCCGTACGTAACATTAATATCTTCAGACCGAGATATGATGACATTTATTTTATAGACGCGATGTGTAAGTTATGCGTTATAGATACACATTTTACCTCATTCTTGCTAGAAGTTTGCGGATGGTTCAACGAATGGATGGTAGAAGGAATGGATGATTGGTTGAAGGAATGAATGGTTAGTTGGAAGAAAGGATGGTTGGAAAATTTGAGTTCAAGACACATTTTCTTTCCGATGAAAATCATCATCGTTAAATTTGCGGCATGATCAAATGACGTATCATAATGATTACATTGAATACTTGTCATTTGACCCATTGTTTTGATGAAATACGGTGGCGGCTTTAATCGAATAAAATCGATTTAATATACGTTAGAAAAGACGGATACATGGTACCAGACGATTCTTTGACAACTATGGCACAAACTGTAGGCATGTGGCATTTACGTGGGCGTAATGCAATAATGTCACTAAATCAAGTCCAGTTGAGCGACATATTATCAGTGCATGCGGCAATTGTAATCTATGTATATGTATAGAATAATGTTTGTACCAATGGGACAGAGTGGTAGTTGGAGATGGTGGAATTTGATTGGTGAGCCGGCAACGGATGTCGGCTAGGTAAGGGCAAAAGCACATGCGCATCGTATTGAGGAGCTAGCGAAAGAGGAAAGAGATACGCCCTCCGCCCACTATTCGAATCATGTACTCACTCGAAGAAAGAAAACAGGTAGGAGTGACGGTTGCGAGGGGGGGAAAGCGGGGGACGTAAGGAGAAGAGAATGAGATACAATCATAATGTAAGGGGAAATAAAGAGAAAAGACATGGCTCAAGTGCAAGTTGCAATTTAAAAACAAAAGCGATGGGACGGACAATTGCACTTTGACACACACACACATAAATATATATGAATATATATTTGTATATATCATTTCATTTCTACATAATAGGCCCATACATATATGAATATATATATATATATATATATATATATATATATATATATATATATATATATATATATATATATATATATATATATATTAAAAAAAAATATATATATATATATATAATTATTGTGATTTCAACTGATTGTCCTTGATATGTCGTCATTGACAGATTGATCTGTAATAAGATTATTTGAGAAGAATCAAACATTCTAGATCTAGCCTATATCATTGATTATTTATATGAGTGATTGATTGAATTTATTCATTCCAGAATTCGGTTAGAGTTGTATCCTAAACGATGAACCACGAAGTAAATGCAGATCTTCCTCTCCAACATTGTAAACATACTCAGCCATACAAGGCTGTGAAGTTTAATAGGATTTCACACGTTGTTATATTGGGATGGCAGTGAATGAAAGTAAGAAAAGTTAACAAAACACTACAATATCGTTAAGGTACATCTTTTTCAACTTGTTTTTTTTTATTGTTTTGTTGAAAGTAAAGTGACAACATTGTGTCTATAGTTTAGCAGCAGTAACACAAGAAAAGGGTGAAGATTTTTTGTCTGTGTTCTGTTGGCAAGGTCACTAGAATGAAAAAAGTTGCTAGATTTTTAATACAGATACGTTTTACGTTTATTGCTGCGCGTAGTAAAATGACCTTATATATATATATATATATATATAGGCCTATATATATATATGTATATATATATATATATATATATATATATATATATATACATATATATACACATATATATATATATATATATATATATATATATATATATATATATATATATTTATATATATGAATACATATATCCCATATTTATTTTGGAATTTGAGAATTATAGAATGGTGCCCATTGAATTCATCTATGGTCCATAACGTATAACTTACAGGCCTATAGTACATGGGCTCATAAAAGCCGAACTATTTCTTGTTCAATATTTGGGCTCATCTATCAATAACTCGAACACACACCCTCATAGGCCTATTTATCGTATATTATATATATATATATATATATATATATATATATATATATATATATATATATATATTTCACTCAAACTCTCACGATTCATGTTTGATTAGAATAAGTAAAACTGGGTTGTTTTATAGTCGTGATACTTTTAATTTTTAAGCGACCAACGTTTCACGCTATACCTTTCATCCACAGTCCTCTTGGAATTATTTTAATGATCTATTTGGACAAGAATTTTGAATTAAGGTAGCACTGAATCTGTTGAATTTTGATGATCTTGAAGATGTTTTTGTATCAACTGATATATTTCAATCATATAATTCTGTAATAGTATAGATCGGACCCTGGAGAAGACAAGACCATTCTCGTGGAAACGTTGGTCGCTTAAAAATAAAAAGTATCATTATAAAACAGCCCAGTTTCACTTATACCAATTAAATATAGGTCTACATATTACATATATATAGGCCTTTATATACAAACACAGAGACTATGCAGAGACTACTGTACCAGTTGTTTGTAAACTTAACTCTGGACCGTTCTTCAGGTGACCGGGGCTCGATTATCGCTATGGTTTTTTTCATAGTTTTCCTCGATCGTTAGGTTGTAGGGCCTAGATTGAAATACTGCAAGCCACGACTGCGTTCTCCTTTCTATCCAAGACATCGGATGGAATGAAATTGTATCTTCTCTTCCTATCACCTCATTCATCTGACGCCAATAGATCTCAGTCTAAGTCTAACTCAATGTTGCTATAGATGAATCAATCTATAAATTTACCTGTGTATATGTTCATATCTATATATCTATATATCTATATATATATATATATATATATATATATATATATATATATATATATATATATATATATATATATATATATATATATATATATATATATATATATATATATATATATATATATATATATATATATATATATGTTCAAATATTATAAACACGTATTTGTATAGGCCTATGATATATTAAATTTCATCATAACGTTACACTATCATATTTTATTCGTTGTTTAATTGAAAGTCAAATTAATTATAATAAGTTTCGACCAATTCTTAATGTTCTTTTTGTTCCTTATAAATTCATCGTATTGCTTTTTAAGTAATAAAGTTTCATTTTATTGGCCAAACCTTTCAAGCAACAGATTTTCTTGTTCAGTAATAGAAGTTGAATATTTTTCTTCAATAAGACCGTTTTTAAGTTCTATCAACATCAATTTTAAACAAAAATGTCATATTCAAGAAAGTAGACCTATAAGTTTATATACAGGCATATTATATTTTATAGCTTGCTGTAAGATCGTATCACATTCAGTAATAAGTGCTTCTATAAGTGACACCTATAGGCCTACTAGCTATACTTACTTGTTCTTGAGAAATTGTGCAAGAATTAATAAGCTAAGAGACGTAATTTTGCGCCAAAATACCGTAAAAGCTGATTACTGATCTACCAAAAAGAATAATTCTTGACTTCCAAACAATGTTATAAACAGATCAACGTAATGACTCTTCGGTGCACTTGATAACATACATGACTTCCGAACGATAGTCATAATCACTTGATATTCCTACCAACAGCAAAATCACAAACGAAAAATGGTTCCATATATAGTGGGAATCGAACCAGAACCTGTGAAAGCGAAGTATGCTGCAGAGATAATATAACATCACACTATCAAATATTCATCCCCATTTCCAATCAATGACTCAAGAAGATGGAACGAGCAACCAATATTTTTCATCAGTAAAATCCTTCTAGGACTATTCAAATCATTTTATAAAAAACAACTTTTGGTAAAGCAAATTTCGGAGATAATTTAAAAATATCATATAGGTCCCTTTAATCTATCCAATCTCGGTTCCATTCCCTTGATAATTTGTAAATTAAATTTCATTTCATTCACTTCTCCTTCGTATCCTAGATATAAGGTCATAGGTGGACGAGCAGATGCTCATATCTGAACCTCGCTGTTTAATTTTTGTTTCAAATTATTGTCTTATGCCTAAAATCTAATGTGAATTGTATTTTCTTTAACATTATCTTATCCACTGTTTTTAGGCCCCTACATAAAAATAAATCGAGTTCAATAATAATGATGACAATAATTAACGAGTAATAATCGATCGCTGCTATGAATCAAGGTTTCATACTCTCAATATATGTCTATCGTGTAACGTGGAGGAAAGATATTGGAACAGATATGTAGATATGTGTGGCGTGTAATTCTCGAGAGCAATTTTATTTAAGATTTGAACTAATCGTATAAATAATCCTACTTTCTGGAATGACTAAAGAATTTAACAAATGTATATCATTTCATTTAATTATGTCTTTAAAAAAATCATTTTTCTAGATCAGGATAAAATTGTATTCTAGTCAAATCAGAAAACGAAATAACTGACTTACTTACATAAGTCTAGTCAGTGTAGGTCCAGTCACCTAGGTTAATATGGTTATAATAGAGCATGTGCTTTGCACGTTCTAATCTTTCAATAATAAGGCATAGGTGTGGGCCCCTGAAGAGTTATCTGTAATTTCTAACACAATTTTTTAGCATTTGTTTTTGTGATATTCATGTATATTTTATCATTCGACATATTTTCCTCTTCTGAATATTTAGAAAAACATGTTTTATGTAGTTTGCAATAATTGACAATCTTAGGACATCACTGACCCAAATTTGCATGTGCCTTTGTGTTTGTTGAGTCTTTGAAACAATAAAATGCTAAATTTCATGTGACTTCATGCAGCGGTATTTTCATTCATGTTTTGGAAAATGAAGCATCAATCAAGATTCATGGTTGATGTTAACTGATAATAACTGTCCGCCTATCGCATGCGATCGACTGTAATGACTACAGGGCCGTCCTCACGCATGGTTCATGCCGATAAAGTCAAAATATAGTAACGACATGTTTGAAAACTGAAATACATACGTATTTCTCTATTCAAAGATCACTCTGCCCCAGTGTTAAAGTACGAGCATTGAGAATATTCAGTCATGAATCAAGGTAAATTGAATGAAATAATGCGCTAGCTCTCAATTTCATGTGAAACTATTCTTGGTATCTAAAACTTTGTCAAGTCGCTGATTGATACCACCCTATAATTTAGAGAATTTAGTTTAAATGAACTTGTTTTTGGAAAATATCGAGAGTGTATGAATAAAAAGTCTCTCTTTGATATTGGCCTAAATACATTTTATAATGCCTATATATAATGTCACACCATTGCAATAAGATTCTCATAGTACCAGACAGACTGGAATCTTGATTGAGAATCCAACAAGAAATGTGGCTTAAATTGCCATCTGGACGACACCTTTTGAAAGGGAAATTGGTAATAGGTAATTGGTTCCCATTGAAGGTGTAGGATCGTTTGTTGTGTGATGTGTTCAGGATCGTTTGGACGGGGCACCACAAGGGCGATCTTACCACCTCAAATGAATGGTTTGATATAGCTCATTTTAGAATGTATAAAAATCAGAGTGATGAGTTGAAGGACAAAGAAGAATTCAAAAGTTAGGATTGGGAAAAGTTTGATCTTGTTTCTGAATATACATTTTCTTTCTTCGATTTTCTTTATCTTATTCATTTGAATAAACCAATTTTTAAACAAATTAATATATGCTATTAATAGTTCACAGTTGCTTACGTATACCAAATGTGATAATACTCCCATTGTGAAACGGGGGCAGAATCAATTCGTTAAGGGAAGCCATAGATTATGCTTGTTTGTTAAGAGACTCGAAGTACTGCGCATTCTCTATAATTATAATGTACCTCTAAAACGATTACGAATTCTAACTGACCTCAAACATTTCAAAACTGAACTGAAAGCGTTCCTCAGTATAGTAAATGTTACTGCTCAATAACGGAATATCTTGAGTGTCTGAACATAGTAATTATTTGCATTATGCCCATTTTTTACTCAATGTTCCACAGTAATATTGAGTGTTTCACATTTAAACAATATAACATTTCATGATCCACACGCATTTTCCGGGGATTTTCTGTATCGCTTCAACCGCGAACAATTATTAATCATTTTCATATAGTTCTGTTTACAAATATATTTGAATGTGTTTTCGAAAAGAGTACCTATAGAATAAGTTTACCATCTAAAAACAGTAGATCTATATACGCAATTTACTGAGGATACACGCACGAATGAGCCCAAATATAGTTATAGGCCTACAACCACAACCACAAATTCGTACACACATTTGTACATCCCCTTGACAAAATGTGGACATTCATTTAGAAAATGTAGAAGACTATTCTGACAGGTGATAATACATAAAGCCCATTTTGAACGACTATTACATCTGTACGAGTAGGCCTACAGTATACGTGATGGTTCGCAGTACGCTAAAACAATTTCAAATTGTGGGTGTTAATCATCTGATAATTCGAATAGCCATCTTCTGAACATTTTGAGTATTGTTGATAAAATAAGGGGTGGGGCCCAACTCTTTAACCCGGCCATCGTGCACCAGGTTATCGACAACACAGGTTTAAATCAAGACTCTTAGTTCATCTTGTACAGGAATACACCCCTAGCAATTTATTTAACTAATTCAATTCAGTCAGCCATATATTGAATATATTAAATGTATGCATATATATATATATATATATATATATATATATATATATATATATATATATATATATATATATAGATATAGATATAGATATAGATAGATAGATAGATATATATATATATATATATATATATATATTTATATATATATATATATATATATATATATATATATATATGTGTGCTGGGTGTGTATCTAGTCTTATATATGCATATCACATATAATATATATAAGATATAATATTGGAGATATGGGCCTAACAATGATAATTGCTGTGAACCAATGAGCATGTTTGACCCCATAACAAGTATTTGGTTCCTTCTCATCTATAAATGTTAGTGATCTTGAATTCAGAGGTGGACCTATATAGTCCTAGAATTTAAACAGTAATTATAACGCAAAGAATGCTTATACAAAAAAGCTAATATTCATAAATCTCAAAAAATAGATGAATAGGTAAATATACATTACTCCACCACTATAACAATAACTTTACCACCAATTCCCCTGTATGAGAATCATCTACTACATAAACGTGTTCATTTCTTCCTTCTTCGGACACATCACACAGTCTAGTATTATTCAATACCCTAAAACCTTTTTATTCACCACGCTGTTGATATATTATTTGAAATTAATTCAAGAACCCTTCCTTGTGCATAAGTGTCAAGCTTATCCGAACAGACAATCGCTGTAGCAGCACAGAATGGAATAAAATGAGTTAATTCAACATTATTGTTTATTTTTATTAATACAATTACCCTATCCCTTTGTTTTACAGTAGCCGAGGGAGGTGCTTACTGCCGGCGATCTACGAGCGTCGCCGAAGTGCTAGCCGAAGTTAACATTCGAATTACGAACCAAAGCACACGGTAAACTCGATCTCGCGCTCTTCTGTTTATATTTGAAATTTGTTCCTATCGTCAAGACCTGATCTTTCAACGTGCTCGCGAGAGAAAAACAAAACCACATTGCAACTGTTCTGTTCTACAACATTCACCACCTAACCCGTGTGTCGTCAGTTACAGGCGTCGACTTCATATCAGCGTCGTCGTTTTTTAATATTAGAACTTCAACTCGGCGTAAAAGTAGACGCTTAACTTATTTTGAAAAAAACGTAAAAAGTTGCGTGTGCGTGAAGTAAGAACGTGTTTTGGGGCGATTTTTTGTGCAACGGCTGAGATAATCGCCTTGGGCATTGACATTTCATTCAAACCCTTTGCTAGTTTTTTGTTCGATTCATTTTCGGATGACCAATTATGTATATCTAAATACGATTTTATGGTGTCAAGTGTTCAATACTGCTACTGAATGAATCAAACTGGATAAACGCTGCATTTGTGTATCTATTTTCTGCCCATGGATGTGGACTTTATAAAAAAGAACCACCAGTTTATGTTTCCGTGGTTTTCGTCAAGATTATAAAATTAAGCTGCATCAATCGAACTGTCACGATTCAATCTTCGTTAATATTGCTCCAGTTGATGAAGTTAATTAGAAAAAGCTTACGTCTACGTACTGCGAGCGCTGCCGACAGTGTGCGAGTTGTGTTATGATGCAGGTGTATTACAAGTGACTCGGAATACTTTCTACAGTGAATTCAATTTCATACATATAAATATTATATAACGATAGGCCTATTCTATCTGCTAATAATACTGGCGCGTGCACTGCAGCCGGCTTGTTTTTATACCCATGCACCTTGTCTCGAATATAACTAAACAGTGGCTCTATAATATTCATAGTGGGTAACCAAATTTTGAGTACGGAGTGACTCTTTTGAGAGTTAGTAGGTACATAATGTACCCTTGGTACCGTGAGAGTGTGGGACAGTTTTGTGCGCCTGGAAATCCCATTAGCACCACAATCAAGACAGAAAATGGCTACAATGACTGTATGCTGGCTTTAGATTATGCAGCACAATCAAAGGTAAGAAATAATAGAGCTATTCTGGCTATATGCTTCGATAAAATGTTACTCGCAAAAATGTTCTATGTGACATACGTTCACATTTTTCGACAGCTCAGTCACGTGTAGGAATATAGGCCTAATGGTGATATATAGACTGTTTTTATTCGAAAGCGT
This sequence comes from Brachyptera putata, assembly GCA_907164805.1. Taxonomy (NCBI): domain Eukaryota; kingdom Metazoa; phylum Arthropoda; class Insecta; order Plecoptera; family Taeniopterygidae; genus Brachyptera; species Brachyptera putata. Next base: position 35,739,943 of record OU015463.1, read on the forward strand.
CATAATGTTTGGCCATGCTGGTTTTGTTGGACATACAGCGTGAGTTTCTAGTAGGTCTTTAATCGGCTGAAACTGCGCTATACTGAAGAAATCCATTGCTTTTCTGAATTGGAATAAGCTTAACTTACAGTAAATGATTACGTTTGTAATATATTTCGATATAATGTGTTAGTTGGTGTGTGCATGTATGGCGTGTACAATTATGCGTACCCAAGAATATATTATATTCCCTGAATGTCATATATTTACAATTGGATGATAAACAAATATCTCCCACATTTTAAAAGGCCTACGTACCGGGCAATAAAGTGTTTTTGTTGGCAGACATAAATTTATACCAGCTTCTCAAGTTGGGATTTTGTTGAGAAAATAAGAATGGTAAAGTCAACGCATAATATAGTCTATATTCTAGGCTATTTTTTTCTACTACGCATAACCCAATGCAAGACGCACATGGCACCAGCCACCCTTACGTTATTGGTATTATTAATCTTCGGTGCTTGATATTACACCACTATAATTGAGAGTATGTAATTTGTCTATTACTGTCAGTGATGAGACAATAAAATAACGTCAAAGTTTCGAGAAATTATCCATCCAAACATCATTACTCAATGTGAATATGAAGTAAAGCAAACATTTTAATTCCATAAAGATCTCTGTGATAGTTCCATTCTCACGATGCGCTGTGAGTGATATGTCACCAAAGTCTGGTCGATCTTTCGTATAGAATTAGATTAGAAGTAAACCGATATTTGAAAAAAAGTAATATGGGCTTAGCGATCAGTTATATCCAGTAATATCATGATATGTTAGCAGGCTGTTGGATTTTCGTTCGCAGAAATAATTACTCGAAAGATTGTTTGATCCAAATATCTCATTGGGTTAAGACTTTATATGAAGTTGACAGATAAAGTGATACTCAGCAGGTTATAGGTTGTCTACAGCGAGTGATTTTCCATTGTATTGGATCTTTTATTACATCGTAAAACCGGACAATTGTCAGCTGTTGACAAATATCAGGATATTTAGTTTAACTTGTTGCATTTTACAAAACCCTTTATTTTTGCTAGTTTAAAGTTTCGCTCTTTTTCAATAATCTACTACTTATCACGACAATTTGCAACTCCGTCTAATATCATTGCAAGTAAAAGATATCATTCCATTTTTATGAACAACTACAATAGTAAATATTGATTTGAATGAAAACCTATTGAACTTGTTAACAATGAAAAAAATATGAAAACCAAGTTTCATGTAAATGCTAGGCCTAGCTCTCTTGTCTATAATTCCTATATTTGCACGTATAAATGCTTATTGCTCAACTCAGCGATAATGTTGAAAACAATTATTTTATTGGCTTGTAATAGACGATTCTTATGCTAATGACGATGTTATTGCCTGCAATTACATCTTAGCTAATCTCGGCAATTTATAATATCTATTTCAATAATAAGCAACATCGGTGATGCGATTAGGTAATTACATAATTATAAAAAAATGTCTATAGGATTGTTCTGAATAGAATATTATTTTATGGGTTTGAATGATTCCTATATGGATAATATAGAATTATATTAATGCAATTATGTCTTTAGTAATCGCGGTTACATGTTTCTCATGGTTCATGCAGTATCATAATTAGTAATAAAACAATTAATGCTAGCGTGGTCTTGGCCAGATTTAAGTGACAATGGCAATATTACAGACGGTCTTGAACATCTATCAACTGATATACAGGCGGTTTTAGGTAGGCCTATAACTATAAATCTAAGTTTGAAGTAAACTTGGCTTATCTAACGTTTGACGCTAGAAGTGCGAAATCAAAATGTACGATTAATCCAAAGGGTGAAAGCATTCATTATGATTTAGGTTTATATTGTCGCTGATTATTTCGTTCATGAACGTATCTCTGTATTCAATTCGAATTCAATTGTCAACAGAATCGGATGACCTGTTCTATATTGAATTCAATTCTATGTATTAACACAATATAATCTTCACAATGATCCAATGTTTTTGATCGATGTCAGGTTTAAATTTTAGCCGCAATGATTTATAATATTATTAGGAAAACTCGTTGTCAAAATCTTCGCCTCAAGGATGTTTGGTAAACGGGAATAGAGTATATTTTAAACATATTTTGTGCCGTAGTTTTGCTTTAAACTGAGGTTTAGACTGCCGTATAGAAGCTAGTTAGTCTTCATGTTAGGATGATGTCAGTTAACAGGATTTGGCGTGTAATGATGAAATCCCGAGTACACGCTTTATCTGCTCGTTTTTATTATATATGATAGGAACTTAGCTACAATTATTAACATATATGTGGGTCGATATTCCAGAAGACTGATCTTCACTCGAATTCAATTCGCAGTAGCCGGCTATTGATATTATAATATATTATAAGTTTTACCTCTAGCCAGAATTGAACTGAATTGGTTTCTTGCCTCTTTGCATGCATAACATTGCTTTGCGTTTATGTTGTCAATAGATATGACAATTCAATAATGATTTATTTACAGTTTCTATGCTTTGGTTTTTGATACTATGTTAACTTCGGTTCAATCCCAGAATGAATAGTTGGTTCAACTCCACCAGTTACATGCAATCCTTCGAAGAAAATGTTCCTCAAGTACTTATTAAATATTAAAGTGCCTCAATCGACAGCACTTATTCATCAACTAGAAATGATTTGCCCTTTTTTTTTTTAAATGTTGTATTTCAGATATTATTGATCGAAGATGAAGTTCATTGAAAATGAGCTCCATCCCGAATGGTATCACTTATTGTATAAGATTTAAATTATAGTTATATGATATTTTCTATATAATAACAAAAGTAGGCCTGTGCTATGTTCAATTAAGTATAAAAACCGAATTTCTTGACCATTAGTAGATAATTACATTACGTTCTACCTTAATTCGTATTACAAATCATTGTTTATACATGACAGTGTAAAAAAGGGAGCGATTAGATACACGCCGCGGCTAGCTATCTTTGAACTACTGTTTTGCCGTAGGCCATCAATAATAAATATTAAATTACATTAAGATGGACGAAAGCGTTTGAAACGACATTGTTGCGACGGAAGCATTCAGGGAGAAAACAAAGATTACAAATAATGAATCAACATTTTGTTGATTTTTATATAATAGTATTCATGGACTATAATTAATAGAAGAGCAACTCTTTATAAATCAATTTAGACATGAGGAAAAACACTACTTAATTTGCCGTGAGTCAAAAATGACTTGAATAATTCAATAGAATAAATGCAAATTGCACAGTAGGCACTAATAGCACTATAACATGCCTATTGGTTCAATAAATCTATCCGTTTCACAGTAGCCTATAGTTAATTGTTATACTTCATATGTACATGCTTGTATCAACGAAAGACGAAGCTCCCGTACTAACTGGATAAATATAGAAATTAGAAACTTGGATAATTGCATTACCTCGCGGCAACTTTGAACATTCAATGCTTTTGAATGACGTGGTTGCGTTTCTGTACCTAAACCTTGTCCTGAAAAATAAGAATAGACCCTACCCTAAAAATACCATAGCCATATACGAATATGGTGCATTGTTTGTTATTTTGGTTTTTACATACAATTTTATAAAATCAATTGAGATTAAATTATGTTATGTAGACCCCATTCATAAGTCTTAGTAAGTTACTATGGTATTCCGAAATACGAAATACAAAATGTATGGTTCATTTATTTTCAAGTGTATAAGCCTTCACAATATAACCCTGCGTATTGAAATCATTTTTCTTTATATTTTTGTGCACCTTCCACAGCTCCAACGAGAAACGAATTGTAAGAAAACTGTACATACACATTCAGCACTCATTATTTAATTAAATACTGTATCAATTTTGGGAAGAAGCGGTTGGAACACTTTTGAGAAAAGAACATTGCGAAAGTTTGAAATGCGAATAACCTGGAGATGAAAAATATCTTCGAAAACACTATACATTACACTGAATTTGAACACAAGAACGGTGCCAGTCACTATCATTTGTGTAAGAATCGGAATAGCCGTTTTGAAGGAGAAAAATAAGAATGTGTTTTTTGTATATCTATTGAATCCAGAATGATCAAACAACGTGCACAATGATCAAGGTTGAAGAACGAAGGCAACGAGTGACTAGACTCGATAATTTCATAACCCGCGTGTCTAAATGATAGATTTCGACTATTTTTTTATAAATATCTTGCTGTTCTCACCACAATAACTTTCTTGTATATTATTATGAATGACATCACTTGGTAATCATAATAAAGTCGCCAAATTGAAAAACAAATTATAATTCAAATGCTTCTGGTGAAGTTCAATTTTAAATTACGAGAATATGTCTATTTTTTACAGAAGATCTGTATACTCTCATAGTATTGACCATCACCAATATATTCACTAAATGAAATTATGGCTGGATGTTTGATAAAAATTGATTATCTATGGACTTATCATTATTATAAATAGTATTCATAAATTTGAATGCAAGAATACATATGATTTTTCATTGACAGTGTAGTGTATGAGTATGTGAAATCACAAGTGAATAGGCCTGCACAATTTCTAATTTGATATAAATTCAATAAAATATGACAAATGATTCAATCTAAATTCAACATTCAATATTTAATAATATCCAATATAGGCATATAGCGAATATGAATGATTTTTCTTATTGTGGCATTCATAGTAGGCCTACCCAGTTTTGATTACCTGTATTCTCCGCCGCCAAAAGAATATTAGGCCGAATGTTGTCTAAATCAGAGCCCTCCTTGTATGTAAGTCAATCCGTCCGTAAACTAAGAAAAACATTATTAGACGGTGTATGCTTTACATTGGAAAGCATACATTAATGCTCCACTCTGATTTAAATTAGGGCACGAATCACGGAGTAAATAGTTAGTTTAGAAGCTGTTTTAATTCCAATTGAGTCTCCGATCGTTTAGAATACTTTAGCAGTAAACCATTGGTCCGACTAAGTAATAGACCTATTGCCTACCGTCAATTACATGAATAATTAACTAATACAAAAAAATAAGATGGAAAAACGAGTTTTTCACCATACCAATGATTTTTCTTGCTATCAAAAGCGTTTTAATAGCTTTATTATTAACCTGTGCTTAATAATATGACGGGTATATCAGATGTGTTGAAAATAATGTATCTACCTATAACTCTTATACGTATATCGTATATAATTATACTGGACATCGGCTAACTGAGGTGAGCTTTAATCTCATAATATTTGTTCGAATTTAGGCGTGTCAAAGTCTTTCGCTTGTAGTCCTTTAAACGTCCATTACGCGATATATTTTCATTAATGTACGTTATCGCGGTGATACATGCTACATATTCATAATTTTAAATAATGAAAAAATACATAATATTATCTGCAATTAGTGTACGCTTCAGCTCAGCGAACCCTTCCTTACGACGTAATTTTCTAAATATTGAATAAATAAAATATAATATTGAATGAATGATCAGAAAATCGGCTAGATGTACATTATTAACAGAAATCTGATCAAATACACGTATACAGAACTCACTTTGTAACTGATCAAGTGATCGATTGAGTTTATCTCGAAATGTTGCCCTTTCGTGAGAAATCATTCAGAAGATGTAATTTTTATGTTACTACTAAATGCATCAAGTTATTATTCCTGTATACCAGTATTTTTTTTCAATATTCAAATTCAGGGAGCCGATCTTCAACGATCCTGTAACGATATTATTATCGTTCTTATTTCTCGATACTGATACTTCCAGCTCGGATCTATTATAAACGATGATTGAATGAACGAATGAATTATTTAATTAATTAATGTTCGGGTTTTGCAGCGCGTTGCCACCTATAGGTCATTTGGCACCGAATGCGTCCAGCAGTGTATATTTGTTCATACATAAATACGGTAACAATGTTCAAGTATACACGAGTTTATATTTTGCTAAAAATTACGCAATGCTTTGTCTCCTTCACAATCCCATAGGAATGGAAAGTACCGTATATATCATTTTCTAAGCTTTTCTTTTTGATCCGATGGACAATAATATCAAAACGAATGATAGGCTATATAGACAGGCTGAATTTCTAGATATTCATATAGGCATGTATATTTAAATTTTAGATGTTTCCCCATCATTCAACACGCAACTTCAAATTTCATAATTTGTATTATTTAACACATGATTGACTAAGGCCTATACTAAACATTACGAGACTCAATAAAAAAAATTGTTATATTGAAGAGGACGAAGATATTAAACATGAAGTTATCCAAAAATAAATCCAAGTTCCTATTTCCAAAATATTCCCATTTTCAAGTTACAAGATATTTTATTTATCAACAAAATTTAGTCAAAATAGAAGCTTGTTATTTATTTCATTGCTGTGTAACTTCAGCAGAAAAAGTATGGCATTTGTTCCTGATGCGCAATTCTTAATCAAGAATATATACTTGTTCGATGGAGTACAACTCAAATTTTCCCATTGTAGCATCATTTTCGAAAGTACTTTTTGACTTCAATGAGTTATCGACGGAACAACTCGATGAAGTCATTTAAACCACAAATAAACAGTAGAAGCTCCTCGGTTATCATTTGCCCTCTGAAATAATAAGCCGACACAAGACACAGTTATTAAACCTCGGATTTGCATGACACTTTGGTTAGCATACGGAAGTCAATTCTGAATGAAATTAGGGATTTCAAAAATGAATATATCAAAAATAATACCCATAATAGGGGACAAATTGATCAGAATATTCCTTTGACGAATTGTCATTCCACAGCTATACATTTTCCCAACACGTTTAAGGTATATAGATCTACGTATAGCGCTATTCTAATAAAGTGACTCCAGTGCCAATTCACAAACTGAAGATTTAGCAACAGACATAAATCCTAGATGAGCTTCATTCTGACGACCGTACATTGTTTTGTTGGCTTTTTTCTTGTCGTGTTTTATGATATGTAGGCCTTATTTGGTGCGCATCATATTCAATTTGCTATGCTATCTGCTGCAGAAGTATGAGATTGCCTATACGGTTCTTATATTTAATTGCCTGGTATATAGCTTAAAACTATAAACATATGTGTGTTTGTGTGTGTGTGTGTGTATGAGAGAGAGAAAGAGACTGCAATTTATTTCACGTTCAAAACGTTGCCAATGAACATACACCTTCTAGAACGAAGGGTATTGCCAAATAAAATACTCATTCGACACAGCACGTATGCTAATATATACATTTTAACCAAGATCCAAAAAATTATGATGACTTTCTCTTCAGAATTATTGCTCAGCTCCCACTTTAATACCAATGTAAACAATGTTTTGGACAATTATATTTCAATTGCAATGAAGACTAGGGATGTGAGAAGATAGTATTTCTGTTAATATAATACTATGCGGCTAAATTTACCTCTTTCGCTATTTTCCTGACTTGAAAATTTCCTTATATTATAGGCCCTAAATTTAGACTAAATTTTGGATGGTTGGAGATGCAATACGATACAGTACGTGGGGTTAGTGACACAACTTTTGACCGTTGTTTCATGACTAGAGGTGGGATCTTCGTGCAATATTATATTTTTGCCTTACCTTCTAATCAATACCTATCAAGAGATACATTTGTCTCATACTCAGAGAGAATGTAAATTTTATTCTGCATGGAACTGCATACGAGTTGGTCATTTATTGCAATAAATGCATTATTATGTATTTTAAGTGCATATTTCTATCACACGAACCGCATAAGTGCATATTTGAATATTTTCATTGTAAAATTGACAAAAGCATATGTTATGTGGAAAAACCTGCTTCAAACCTTTCAATTCAAAATTCTGTCCCAGTTTTGTCATGATTTTCGATTTTGATATTTTCATCGTAATTTTCCACAAAAGTGTATTTGACAAATCTCTTTTGTTGAATCAGTACTAAGCTATACATATTTTCACAATTTAAAATTTCAAATGATTATTAAAAGCGCAAATTTCGTTGTTGATAGTGCAAATTTTTGTATTTTCAAGAAGGCCTATATGTATACTGGCATTCACATTTAAAGTTTCTCTAAGTGCGTAATCAACATTGTAGAAGACTGTTTATTAATGAGATATTTTGTTATTTGTTATTATAGCTTCGAATCTATTTTAGACACTTTTCGGAAAAGAAGTGTACGAAAACGGTCTTTTTGATTATATTGTGTCATTTAAGTTGACACTATATATTTTAAAAATCAATTTCCTCTTGTTTGTAATATCACACATAGTAGCTATTGAGGTTAACGCTTTTGTAACTGAATTGTATTTATGTATTCAAATAATTGTATGTAGGCCTACTCAGTATTGACATTTGAGAAGACGGGTTTTCTTCTGCGGCCAGTTGAATTTTGAGAATTCATTCTGTGGTTTAATGAAGCTTCAACTACAAGGTTATATTTTCGCCCAATAATATGAACATTAAGGGTGGCAAGTTTCAAGTGTTCAGAATTATTCATGTGGAATTTCATCAGGACACAAGCTTGCCCAATAAATTTACCGGTACACGGAAAAAACGGGACACAATATTTGGATTTTATTCATTTCTCACTTCAATATCATTTACCTCTCATGATGCTGCATTTGTTGATCCATAATACGGTCATTTGTCAATAGTAGTTTTTCTCATGTTTCGTAAGGTGAAACAGCCTCAAAAAGTGTACCCAAAAGCACAAAAGGATGAAGTTTGAATTTAAATAGCTAGTAAGTTAGGCCTACTACAATCCAAGTAAAAATATAACTCCTTATTTGAATAAATGTATCATTTTAGAATATAGGTATTCTTAAAATTCTGATAAAAACTGTGGAAAATATCTAGGCTATGTCGCTTTCAGCTCTGGAAACAACAGTGAAATATTGAAAAACCCAAAAATTCTCTCCGGAGGTAAACTGGAAGCAATTCCGCCCCCAGACCCCTTCACCTGTCACCCTTCACCTGAGGAGCTTGCTCTTGTGTTGGGGCCTATTCGGGACTGTCAAGTCAAGTTCGGGACATTCATCGGACGCTATGTAGACCTACTGATCGAGTATATTCGTATTTTTTTTCGATAGGGCTAATATATTTTTTCAAATTTAATGGGAAACTGTAATGATGATGCACCGGTATTTGCATATTTATTGAATTCAGATTGATTACAATGACATATTCACATGATTTCATGGCTCGACTGTTGACCAGTTTGTGTTCTTCAAATTATGTCTATCTTGGAGAAAATGTACAAACATTCAAAATTGAACTTGTGAGTTGTTAGTGTTACCATAGATGGTGAATTTAATTCTGTAATTCACTCTTGCATTTATCCATTTGTAATTCTTGTAACATAAAACTCAACTGAAGAAGGATTCCAAATGAATCTCAATTCATGTACGTATTCTCCATGGTAATTGAGAAAAAAGTTTTTGAATATGTTTTCTTAATTTTGTCAATAACAATATTTCTTTATTTCCATAGTCTGAATTTCCAAGTGTGACTCCAAAATAATATATCAGTGAATAAATATATTCATACACATATATATATATATATATATACGTATAAATATATTTATTCATATAAAACCAGACGAAATAACCCCTCGTCTAAGTCATGATGCATAACCAACATTGAACTTTTAGGCCTATATTTATAACGAAGTCGAGATTGAATTCAACTGTTTGGGGAGAATACAGAATTAGAGAAAATATTTTCTTTCATATCCCTCAATAACTTCTTCAGTTATTTTATGAATATAGATACCAATTTTCCTATTTTAAATATTCACGCTCATGCAATATCAATATGGTATTTATTCTGTATAGAGTGTGTTCTGGATATATTCACATCTTCCTATTGAATAATAATACAGTTTCGTCTGTAGGCCTTTGCAGGAAGACATTGTTATTGCTTGCCTTTCGACGGATCAGAAAATATAGCATTTATTTAGAGATGCATAGTAATCACCGCAGTTTTGCTACCCAGTTACATGGATAACGAAATGGTGATGGCTTTAATTTTCCCCGGCGGGTTTGAATCCTTTTCGGTCTGGGAATCAATTCGGTTAGAAATTATTCTACCTTGCTATTGTAAACAATTAAATGCTAAGAGGTAAACTTGATTTTATGTGCGAGTATAACTCACATTATGTTCTATGCAGACGAATCGGAAAACCTAGCAGAAAAAGAGAATATATTAGGAATTGCTCTTATTTCAATACTTGATTTAATTTGCCATATTTGAAGTCTATGTTCTATAGCTGGTATATCTTTTTCTATAAAATCTCCATTCAGACAATATCAATTGAATCGAAATATACGTAGAACTTTTAAGTATACACATTCTCTACAATTTCTAGATAAAGTCTATTCTTTTGATAACGAGCCCTATTTCGTGATAATCATTACTCCAGAGGAAATTATTATTTTATCATTTAAATATCAGATCCACGTACGATTGCGGTCGCATAAAGTGGTTGATCAAGCTACATCAAAATGCATCATGAAGAAAATATACCGATAATACGCGCACTAAAACTAGAATAACTATATACGCACCTCACCCATAGTCCGTAAAAACTTGGTGGTTGAATGTGCCTAGATTGCATTTGAATTACAATTTTAATTTCGGATCAAACCATTTTATGTGACCCCAAGCGTACATGTTACCCGTATAGTTATTAGGGATATTCCTATTTGTAATCCCTACACTACTTTTGCCACAGATGATTTTGCATTACATTTATATCACTTATGTGTTTGCTATACAGAGAGAGGTTGGGGGTTGATAGAGCGAGGGGAAGAATGTAAAATACATGCCAATTCATTGTCAACATTTTTGGTTTTGTTTGCTACACTAACTCTAGTACTTTCATAAAATTACGATGTTTTATGTTTCCAGTTCGTAGGCATGAGCCATTGCCCACCTAATTTATTAACATCGGTTACATCATTATTATTTTATTCATTTAATTAACATCAAAACTAAATACAAAATCATTGTTCCTGAGTTTAAGGATGAAAAGTAGGATCGTTCGAACAGAGCACCACAATGGTAATCTCATCATCCCAGAGAATGGTGATTAATAACTCATTTAAAAAACATTGCATTTTAAAATATTAATTTTGAAGATTGTGAACAATTCAAACATGTATACGTAGGCCCTATATATATATATATATATATATATATATATATATATATATATATATATATATATATATATATATAGTATATATATATATATATATATATATATATATATATATATATATATATATATATATATATATATATATATATATATATATATATATATATATATACCGAAAATAATATACGACAGTGAAAGTTTGAGGAAGAATAAGTCGAGGGTTCGCCCATTATATTCGAAGGAATTAGAGTAATCGTTCCATAAAATCACCTGACATACTGACTATTATTAACAATCTTCCATTGATCGTTGATTGGGAGATAGTAAGAAATGTATGAATCGCCGATATGGATTATTTTTGTTTCTCGTCTGATTTCGTTGCTAATTTCAAATTGTATTCGTGGGTATATTGAAAGATGTGAAAAATTCCTGGACAACAATAATCTCATACTGAGAGGAACAAATTTCGAAACTGCAATGTAGTTTGTATATACGATACTAACGTAATCAGTATAAGATTATTACTAACGTAATCTTATGTTTCAGTATTTAACTATTATAGTACGGATTTATAATGTCGTTCTCTGTATATTTTGCATTTGTTCATCTTGAAAGCGATATCAAGCGTCAAGTTGATACATATATATGCCCATTTACACACACACATATATATATATATATATATATATATATATATATATATATATATATATGTGTGTGTGTGTGTGTGTGTGTGAATGTGTGTACATAACATGGGCTTATAAGTTATAAGAAACTTACTTATACCAAACGAAACATCTCAATTCCTCATCTCGATTTTTATTTCACTTTTGTTTCTATTCGTTTTCTTTTCTTTTGCTGTTCTTACTTCTTAGATATAATATGTGTTGTTTCTTTTGTGGTAACTTAATGATCTTTTTCTGTGCTTCTGTTGGTACCATGCATGCGTCGCCTGTTGTTTTTGGCTGGCAATGGACCTAATCAGGGCACGCAACCGACGCAATAGCACAGAACGAGGCTGCTCTTCTTTCCGACAGTATTCGGCGCTAATGTGTGAACCTAATGAAATGTTGGATGTTTTGATGATGCGTCTTTATTATCAACATTTTTCAATCTATCTTGGTTAACAGTCGCAGAATCTAAATGCAAATGTTTTGTCGATTTTGTAAATACTCTCAAAACACTTCGTGATTCTCTGGCCATAAGTGAGTTATTCTCTCATAACGTATATACATGCACTCAATCATAATATGAATTGGTTCACTTTTTATTGGAAATAGCGTGGTTTGTTCTTTTATGGGAACTCTTTAATTCTAGTTTCTAGCTATAACAAACTTGATCGCAAACTCATCGCCTTTCACATATCCTCCGTGCACAGTCAGTACTATAGTAAGATAATTAAAAAATACACACAAAAATGTTTAGATCAACTACCACCTCAACTGTATTTGGTCAGATTATTCCAGATCGGTCGTAGATCGGCTATATATTATGAATGTACAGGGAAGACGAATGATATACATTACAGATGGCAAGAAAACAGTGTCTCTTGAAATGTCACATTCAATTAAAAGAAAATTGTGCCCTAAGAAAGAAACATTTACATTATTAAACTTTTCGCTACCGGTAATATTTTCATCATTTCAAGATAATAAGTAAATGTCTTTGTTCTTGTTTCTCTTTTGGTCGTAACGCGCTCAATCGTACTGGGTTCAAGTCCCGCCCCTAGCTTTCTAACTTATGAGCCACCAGTGTCACCTACGATTAATATTACACATAGATGACAGAGCAGGCAGGAAGCATGGTCGTTGTATTACCCCTCCCCCTCCCCCTCCCCCACCCCTCCCCCTCCCCCTCCCCCACCCCCTCCCCCTCCCCACAACACTTCGTCACAACACCCTCTATGCAATATGCTCACGGAAAAAATGTCGTCTACCTTGGAGGAGAACATGTATGTAATGAGAATTGTTTTTACTGTGACAACCCTATACTGTAGGCTACTCGGAACGTTTTGTTTTATATGGCGTCGTTTGAATGGCGTCCCTGGTATAGTACGCAATTGTTTTAACGTGTTGGTATTGGCTCAAGTAGTACATTATACATAAATTCCAATATACAGTAGGTCCACACATCACACTCACACACACACACACATATATATATATATATATATATATATATATATATATATATATATATATATATATATATATATATATATATATATATATATATATATATATATATATTTATATATATTTATTTTTTTCTTTTTAATTCAGGAATATGTAGGGCCTATTATGTGGATCTTTTGTACCAAAGTGTCGTAATAGTCGTATAGTACCATACTATGATATTCGTGGCGTTTCGAGAAACTCTATTAATAATATTTATTCGAATGTAATGTTCCCTCTAACAGTTTCAATTAGAATTATGTGATATCTCTATATACAATTTTCAATAGAAATTTCGAAAGCTAAAAATGTCGAAATAAGTTTCCGAAGGAACCACATATTTTCTCGCTATAAAATTGTCAGAAATGAGCATAAAATACTTACTTCCTGCTTAAAAGTGTGACTTCATAGGTTCTAATTCATTATGAAAATATTGAATCTACTAATTTACAAGTAGATCAAAGAGTAACGGAATCAAAGAAATTATCCGAGTGTGTTATAACGGATGCATTCAATTAGTAGCATGTAGAAAAAGGATAAGTCAATCGGACGTACAATTAGGTCGTGGTGATTTTTCTAAACGCGGTCTGCATCACGGAAATCTGACCGCCTTGCTACCCTCCGTGACGTCATTGGGGGGTATAGAAACCTAACCATCCCTATAACAAGTTGCATGGATCGAGCTGCAGTCGTGCTGTTTAGTATGAAATAATTCAGATATGTATAGGTACAAATATGATAATTTTATCTTCTAGTTTGTAGTAGTGACCAATCCTGATTTAATGCTAGGGATGTTACTTGAACAACGCATATGATTTTTACAATCTTTCTTTTTCTTCTTTAAATCTTCTTTTTTAGTATAGCTCACGAGAAAATATATGTATATCAGAAACAACTGCGGAGATGAAAATTATTTCATAAATGCCCACCCCTAAATTGCCACCCCCGCCACCCCCAAACGGCTGAGAAATCCGCCGTTCTCCGTAGCCTAGTTTGTTGAGCTAATTTTTCTGAGCATGTGGTGAAATTTATACGTTTCTATCACAAAACCCCGAATGCTTTGCCTTATCTACTGTACTACTACTACGCACACACGGTATTAGATTTGGTATACCAATACCTAGCCGGCCCACACTTGGCCGGTGGACAGCGATCGCTCTCTTCACTATATCCCCAATGCCGTCACAGGCTTAGAAGACAGCACTCATGAAAAAATTCAATGCGACTACTGTAGAAAAAGAAAAAAATCTTCACAATGATGATTACGTGAACCTTTCTCTTCACAAAATAACAAATAAGTTATTTGTTTCAAAGTCCGACAGGGACTTCAAGATAGTTGGCGTGGTCAGTGATTTATGATGTAGAAAAGGAAATGGTGACATATTTTATTTATATTACTAATTTGTTAATATCGACGAGTGGATGAGGTTCACGATGGCACAACACATGCCGAGGGTAAGCTAGAGAACCTATGTGTTCAGAAGAGCGCGTTCTGGGAATTGATGTCGGGAAGTAACAGTCTCTTCCTGACGTCACAGATAATCAAAATGCTGCTTAACGACCCCACCAACAGCTAGGTTATACGGGGGAACAACCCTCCCCCCGTGCGCTAGTATTTTTTTTCTAATGAATAGCCAAAAAAGCATCATGTTCGAAAAGATATACAGTACCAAATATTTATATGGCAGTATTTAAGTCTCAATCATAGGGTTATGGAGAGGGTTGATTCCTTTATATAAGACTACATAAACCAAACAATCTGTATATATAACAGCATGAAGAAGTATGGTCAGAGATAGCTCAGTCCTGGTGTCAAAGTCCATTGCTTTTAATTTGAAATAATTAAAATGGGGTGGTACGAACGCCTTTGTGGTGCCCCGTCCAAACGATCCTACTTTCATTCATAGCCTCAATTGGAGAACAGTGATTTTGTATCAAGTTTCGATGTTATTAAAAAAAAACGGTAGAGGGGGCAGTTGCGTTTTCAATATGTCTGAAAGTAAACATAATATAATCGATTAATTGGATTTCATTTTATACATATCTTTGGTTTCTGTAATATATAATATAAAATTCCACCTTCTCACTATATGCTTGAGACGTAATTTGAACACTGAATAGTTGTTTTATTTAAATACTTTTTTTCCAATCCTATAGAGTTAAGCATTAGAATTCTGGAGATTCTGGATTTCAGCAAATCAATCAAAAATTAATAGTCTGTAATGAGTCCGTATCTAAAATGGTGATTTTTTATTTGTCTAGATGATGCACGAAAAAATATAAGTGCATGTGTACATTATTACAACCCTCATTTGCAACATTATTTTTCATGTGGCAATTTTATGCGGAAAACAATTAATTTACTAACCTGATATATATTAGGCCTACCCGATTTCTATGTTTGTTAGTACAAAGAACGTTTCATCGTATAACCGCTCAAAATATAATGAAAATTAACGGATTAATGGTCTGTTATAGGCTTTATACACGAATTTTCTAATAATTATGTAATATTCATTCCCGGCGCTGATAACCCAGCTGTTGAGCGCCTGCAAAAGCCAACAATCAATCAATCGGCAATTTAAGCAAGTTAGATTTCAAAAACCCCAATAGGCATTTCTTGAAAATCGGCATAATGCACTTTTCCCGGAATAGTTTTACGTGGCTCTCCATAAAATTAACTTTCCGAGTAATTAAAAGTGTTGTTGTTATTTCATGGTCGTGAGTACTGTACGACCGAGTGGTTTTTGTCCTCTTTGGCCTGTGAATGACAGTCATTTGTTACGGCACACCTAGCCTAGTATATACATATATATATATATATATATATATATATATATATATATATATATATATATATATATATATATATATATAAGAGATGCGCATAGGTATCTTGCGCACCTCTTTACCCTTCATTCTTGATTAGCATTTGGGCGCGAAACACCGTCGTCAAGGATCATTATACAAATATAGTTTATTTCGTTTTTTGTGATTAAAATTTGTTTACTCTTCGGAAATTGATCGTCGTCTATCTAATCGTTTCATTAGAGGTGGATCGAAATTGGTTAGGTTCCTATAGTCATAAGCTATGCTGGGCTCCAGTCAGTGGGTTATAGTTCTGAGTTCGAACCCCTTTTATAATGTCTGCTTTGGTTGGTGAAAGTCCTATTCTTCGTTCACTATACACTACTGGTAATAATGTAGTATGAGTATTGCATCGATTGCAAAGGATTTTGAAAAATTGTTCTCAATTGTCTTATCTGGAAATATTGACTAAAAACGAGTCCTGGTTCACTCCTTCAGGCTCATGAGCTACGACAAAAACATCCAACAGTCAATTACATATGACTCTGGTCCACAAATCATAGACGAAAATCGTCGAGAAAATCATTGGGACTTGATTCACACTAATTTCAGATCTGGTTCTGCTTTTCGAGATAACAATATAGCCATATCAATTTATCCTATGTTCTTATTATCTCTTATGTTTTCAAAAGTGTTGCTAGAAATTTGAAATTAGATAACATAAATCCTCCTTTTAGAGACGGTGATATATATATATATATATATATATATATATATATATATATATATATATATATATATATATATATATATATATATATAGGCTTATTATTATATATTATAATCGATTAGGCCTAGATATTTATGGTCGAAATCCTCATTATATCGTGCACGATAATTTTGAACCATGGAACCGAATCATTTTAAGCCATCAGAATAAATACATGGAACAATTATAAAACCTCCATATGCCTAATAAGTTTCAGCTTTTCACAAAACTCTTCAAAGAAATGTGTGATGATGCTTCGTGTGCCCAAGATGTCCTTAAATAATAACACATCTCTTTCAATACAATATTGCCGGATTATCTGAATGAGCTGCTTGCTAGCATGAATAAAATTGCTTATTCCAAGCACTGTATGGCGGTGAATTACTAGAGCAATTATCTTCGTTAGATTTTCTCAACGTGTGTTTAAGATAGAACATTTCATAATAATTATGATATTTCATTTTAATTGTGAAAATTTATAAATAAATGTCACTCATTTCCTGATCGGTGCACGATAATGAAATGAATCTATCTACCTTCTAATCAGTAGAAGTCAATTTTTTTAAAACTTTGCATTTTTTATGTCAGATTCCTCCTTTTGGTGCCTCAATAACACAGCAATGAGGTTAGTTGAGAGTGTATATTCGAATGGAATTTATTTAAGGTGCAAGATGTAAGCTATATTGTGTGACGCATAGATTTAGGGTGGTTTGGTCTTCGGGTTGACAACTAGAGAAAGGGGCGGTACACAATTTGACAACGCTACATTCAATAGATCCTGGCTATAATTAACTTCAAAAAAAACATATTACAAGCCACAACAGCACCTAGAAAAAAAACACTGAAAACAAAATCTTCGAAATGATTACAATGTAAACAAACGGTTCAACTAATTACGATCAACCTTTATGCATCGGTGGTGCAACGAAATGTTCAGTCGAGCGTTCAGGTGTGAAGAATTTCAGTGAAGATTGCTAGTGATGGTCTTCTTTCATAAAAAGCCGGCCGGTAAGATTTTCACGACCTTTGTAACCTCGACGTAACCGGCAGCTAGCCCTGTCTCGAGCGACGTCATATGTCGCCCTAGTATGTGGTTCGGCCAGCAGGTAGCGTTCGCCGCCAGAAATCGAGCGCAACGAGCAGCTCAAACATGACTTGATTTATTGGAAACTATTATTACGAAAACGACGCGGTAATGACGAGGCCGACGGTGACATTCTGATATTAATTAGATGACAGAGGCGATATTTAATGTGGATGTAGTGACTGAATGGGTGCACGATCTGACACTATTGAAATTCCCACGAGTGTCATTAGAGGTGAAAGGTGACGCCTAAGGACATGGACATGAACGATCAAGATGAGTGCCGCGAAGATCAACATTGTCATGTTTTAATGTTTGATTAGCGCCATCTGTATGTACAAAACACGACACTGATTCATAATTATGTAAAAATAGTTTTCAGTGACTCAAGATATAAGATAAAATTTGAAAACTTATAACTTGAAAATATGCATGTATAAATTATTTTTCGTTCTTGATAGTAATATATCAAACTTTCGGTACGTTCACCTATGAAGTGTAAGTAAAAAAAAATGTAGCTGTCCAATTTAAGTTGAAACTGAACATAGCATTTCTAGGTACGAATACCACCTTGCATATTAATTAGTTGTTATTCCTAATTGTGTTTTTACCTCACGTACAAAACTAAATAAAAAAAATCGAGATTCGGCATTTATATTTATTAACGATCGAAAAGGTTAAGGATCTGAAAAAAGTGACCTCGCCCGTCTGTATGTAGTAAGCAACGAATGAGGCAAACTCCAAGCATTGTAGATATTGTACACACACACACCCATATATATATATATATATATATATATATATATATATATATACATATATATATATATATATATATATATATATATATATATATATATATATATATATACACGAATATATATTTTTTTAATATAGTTTTTAATAAGTCTCTGACGATAAATTTGACTATTTTGGAATTGATCTGCTTGCACTGGACCTCGTACCTATCTTCAAGCGGCGTCCTGTCTCCTTGTGAGTAGGTAATCGGAAGCCCTTTCATTGCCACTTGAAGATGAGTAGGCCTATCGAGTGCTCAGATGTACCCGAAACGTCGCAAGGTGAGAAAGTCGCTTGGATCAATTCCACAAAAGGCAAATGTATACCATCAAAGACAAAATATCACCTAATGGCTGTCGTGAAAATTCTCGTCATATTCATATATATATATATATATATTTATAGGGCATATATATATATATATATATATATATATATATATATATATATATATATATATATATATATATATATATATATATATATATATTTGGAAATATGTATGGTATCTATATATAATGGTATGTTTTAAACCTTATGTATGTATGTATATGAAAAAAATGTGTATGAATGTATAGCTGTATATAAGTATATCTACATAGGTATGGAATCTAAAGAAAAACTATTCAACCAAAATAAATTTCGAAAATATAACATGTTACTACTTATTTGATCACTCCGGCAGTATGACATTAGAATGGTGAGTCTTACATGCAATCGGCCATTACTATAATTAAATTTCAAAAGTTGTGTTTTATAATCTGCCTGGTACTTTAGAGACATTTATCAAAGCAGTAAAACTTGTCGTAATTATGTCTTACTTGGAATACTTCGATAATATACAACGCCGATGACGCAATGGGTAAAATCTCAGAGATTTACTATTTAAAACACCTCGATGAAATATTTTACTCCTGTCCTGTTAATGAATATTTTGGAATATATTTTTCATTTGATTATTACGGTTTTTTTCAATGATTCCACAATTCACAAACATCTAGATATTTTGGGTCGATTCTCCGTATTTATCATTATGTAGCATTTTTTCAATATGTATATGTAGCCCACATCTTCTTCATAAATTTTGAAGAATTAATAATTATTATCAAATAACGATAATAAAGCATTGTACGTGTTTAGTCATAAGACGTAATTTCGGTTATCCATACCAATGAACCCCCAAAAAATAGAAATCATGAAATTCTGTAGAGAATTCAATAAGCTCGTCGTTACGAGTTGTGACAAAAGCCAATTAATTCCTTTTAGTTCCAAACAATGTGTGCGCACATAGTGGTCGCTCGCTACCCGACACTGTCGCAAAGGTTTGCGGGCCATGTCATCAAACGATTGCTTTAGTGTAGCAATTAGCCATCAGCCAGCGCTTACCGAACAAAAGAAGACATTCCAATCCTTTTCGAAAGTCGAATTTAAAACCTAGCTTCTCTTTTAGTCTGAAATGGGTTTTCGTATACAGTATATATAGATATATGTACTTTGTGCCTTGAATAGGGACACCAAAAGAGACGTGCTATTGTTTGCACATTCTCATACATATTTCATACGTCATTCGTTAAATTGAGAATGAAAATATTAAAAGCTGCGTTTGAATTTTTAAAACATTGAATTAGAAAATTATGTCATGTAAAAAGTTTTCTCACAGTTGTGGTTCAGAATGTTGCTGGTTGCTAGTAGCAGTTCGCGACTCGTAGGCTGGTATTGGTCGCGGCTAGTAGGCTGATAATGGCCGCGGCTCGTAGGCTGGTAATGGCCGCTACTCGTAGGCTGGTAATGGCCGCGGCTCGCAGGCTATACAAAGGACGTACAAAGGTCAGACGTACGGTCGGTCGGTAGGACGTTGTATTGGGTCCTACGTGTCATTGGAGGTGACGATTGTATACAATAGGTTAATAACTCAGATACCACATGGTATGATTCCAACTTACTAGTAAACTATTTACACTTTGTTAAATCAATTACATCAGATACAATTTTCATGATCAATTGAAATTTGAATAAATTGAATGAAATGAAAATAATGAAAAACATATCTAAAAGAAAAAGAAACTACTATGTGAATGAAAAAAATCAAGAAGTGAAAGTATATAAAATAATTTTTGAAACAAAAATAAATTGGAATATCGTACGGTAATGAATGGAGGTAGATGGAAATATTTGAAACGAAGGGAACGAATAAAGAATCGAACGGAAAGAATAAATATAGACCTCATAAGATTAAAGATTCTTTCTCCCCTTGGAACACAATGTTTGAATTGTTCATTGCCCCGCGTAACTGAATCAGAGTTTATTAATGAGTTTACATTATGACTATTTATTTTCTTGAAGTGTTAAGATCGCCCTTGTGATGCCCCATTCGATCAGTAGGCCTATACTTTATCTTGTCGTCCTTGGCCCTTGTTGGAGAACATAGACTGTTTCAAATTCACGATATTAATATCAACAAAAATAATGTAATGTAACATATAAATAATTTCAAAAAAATTAATTCCAACTTCTTCAGCTGAACAGGGTTTTTCCGTTATATGTTCATATATAGAAGAATTGGTTATCAACCACTTCAACTGACATGTAAATATGTTAAATTTAACAAATCGGCAAAACTACGTTCCTAATTTATCAATAAAAGAATCAGTAGAAATCTACATTTTCATTATCAAAATACATCACATGAAATTTCATTCATTATTTGTCTTGGATGCAACTCGATTCTGCATTGAACAGATTCCAACTTTTCTAAAAGATTACATGCCTTATTTTGATGAACACTCATCTACTCCCGTTCTCATTTCATAGATTATCTTGAACACAATATACATATGAATTGAAATGAAAGTGTCTATTGCACATTTCATCTACCAAAAAGTGGGATACCAATGCCGTTTATAACTCAGGCCAACATTATTAACTGCATGGCACTAGTATTGGCGACTGGTTTTCTCTATGAAGTAGAGGTACAAGTAAATTCAGTCTTTAAACCATTGACATTGGCAATGATGGTTCATGATAAATTGAAGACATGACCACATTATAGTTGCTGTACAGTCATAATTAAGTACTAGACCTCGATACCTTGTTGAATTGAAAAATCTCGTCAAGGGCTTAGATTTACCTTCGAGCTGGCACATAGTTCTTTCTGTTCAAATGTGACATTAGGTGGGTGAATTTTTTGAAATTATGTGGAGTGAACTCCCCAAATGTGGGGGAATTTGACATAAACATTCAAGCTCAACTATTGTGTTTACGACTTAACAAGTGAGAAAAGTCAGTGTGTTGTGGATGTGAAAACAAAATGTTGTACTTTGGGCATTTTCCAAAGAGTCAGTAGACCTAACGTAAGTATTACTGAAATGATATCTGCGGTAATTGAGTTGGCTCTAATTTATATATATATATATATATATATATATATATATATATATATATATATATATATATATATATATATATATATATATATATATATATATATGTGTATATATACAACTTATATATGTCTCAATTGTGAATTTCGATTTCAACTATGAACACTAGAGGTAGGATTGTGTTATCGAATTGAACACATTAATGCAGACTTGAAGAGTCTAGAATGTGAGAAAACCGACTATACTGAACATCGTAGGTTCTTGCTATACTTGGTAAAGACAGTACAACTATACAAGTAACATACATTTAAGGGAATCTATTTGAAAACAAGTTCGATTGAAATATGGTGAGTATTTGATTTTTACTTCTATAGCTACAGTTATTATAATTGTTAGGACCTTCCTAAGATTTTTGAGCTTAAGTACCGTATACATTAATATAACATTTCAAGCTGTGCCACACGTACAAGGCAAAAGCTATTACCTATGATATACACTGAATGAACACATAACATTTCATTGTTGTGATATGCTTACCAAGTCTGGAAACAGTTCTAAATTTGATATTTCTTCGTCATTACTGATTGGTTAATGGGGTGAGACACATTCAGGGAAGCGCGCAAGACGTTTACCATTGTTACTCAACCAATATGTTTCAAAACCACTTCAAACTCCACTGTACGTACACATGGTATATGTCTAATCGAGCTATTTGAATAAAACAAATAACAAACAAACTGAACAACAAGAAAAGTAGAGAAGACTCGAAATTAGAGATTTTTCCCTTCGCTCATCCTCATATGCACAAATACATATACTTAAGACTAGACAGCAAATATGTAATAAAAAATAAAAAATTATGAAACTTCAGAGTTGACTCGATAAAAGATCTGTATAACTGTTAATACGTTAGTAATAATAATTACTATAATTAATTATACATTTTAAAAGCGGATATTAATCTGTGATTTACGTACTGCGAATATGATTGCGCCAGCATCCCAACAGGTTCTGACCGATGTGTGCGGGTATACGGACGATCTGCGGCCCGCAATCAAGAGGTGACCACGGTTCTTCCATGCGAAAATACGGGACATAATTAGATAAGGGGCGAAACGGAAATGAAATAGGCCTACGCAAGGACCACTTGCAGAGGTTCATTCCGAAAAAGGCGACTTTTTCAGGACTCTTCTTGACTCAAATACAAATTGAATTCATTAATATAAGCTCACACGTGCGAAGTAGTATTGATTGGGGGCACTTACAAGCCGCGTACATTATCGTGTATTCTGAGGAATGTATATTATTCGCATATACAAACATAATCACCAAACTTATTACCAAACTAAATCTATATGATGTACTGTAGTATTTGATCTTTCATTCCTTGACAGGCAAATTGAAGTAATAGGCTGATTACTTGACATGAATGATAAAATAGGAAATAATCTTACTAAAATTTTTTAATATCATTATATTTGTTCACAAAATACGGGACAGTCAACAGAAAACGCACAGTTTGGCGTTCCGTTCAAGTTGAAAATTACACGGGACAGAATACAAAAAAAACGGGACTTTTCCGAAATAAAATGGGACGGATGGTCAGCTAAATCATACATGGCACAGTCAGGGTGGCGCTTTAAATAATAATTGTGTGCTTTATTTTTCTTTTATGGTGTCGAGCCATGCACTGGCGCGTCGTTATATACACCTCGATTTTTTTTTTCGTGTATTACACCTCAGTCTATATCTGAAATGTTTATGTCGATGGCTCTGCAAAGTTCTGGCTCCGCACTATAATAGGTATTATATCTTTGATAAACTTACCCGAAGCAAAGTTTAGATGTTACTTAAAACTTAAAACACTTATAAGCTAACAGGTGTTAAAAGCCAATTTAGAAATTTAAGACCCATCTCTATAGGCCTACATGATTTTTGCTGTGTATCTTAGGTGAGTTTAAATTGGTGCAGATTAATTGCTTAAAAACTAAGTAGTATACCTACTAATTTAAAATCTAATTATAAAGTTAGCACTTAACAATGACTAGACACCAATTTAATCAAAACTAATTAATCCGTATACTCGTTGTTGATCAATGTTGACGCTACAGCTGATTTCTAGCAGGCCAGACACATATAGACCTGTGGACCCGCCCAGTCCTAAAGCATAATTTTATAGCAAATTCTGAAATGTGCTTCAATGGTAAATGCATGTAAGGACCGCTGTCGTTTGACAGTTGATTGCAAGCTCTCTTATCGGATTATTCCTTGGCGTCATTGCATTAACATACTATTTCAAGTAGAGAAATAGATGTAGACTATTTAATTTTATATATTCCTACCTGTGTGTTTATATATATATATATATATATATATATATATATATATATATATATATATATATATATATATATATATAGGCCTACTGCATTTTTTGATTTGTCATATTTTAAATTATGCTCATTTAATTCATTTTGAGGAAAATTTCTGATAATTTTGAATGATAAAAAAAGCTTGCTCCTTTCATGTTGTACATATAGGAATACATCTTGTTTTATCTCATTAGTCATTAACTATCACTCGAATCATCTTCTTTCCGAGTCACGATATCCTCACGTCCTATTTGTATTCACCTAAGAGGTGCCGGAGTGACGCAATGTTTTCTTGCCGTGTGCAGAAGACCTGTGGCAGTGGCGGACGGGGGTAGTCATCTTCACTGAATAGTAGTGGAGATCGTGCCAGGCATTAGATTTATTGTCTATACTGGCACATCTCTATAATTATAAATATCTCAGAAATGTATTATCGTGAGAAGTTAAGTGAAATAAGACAAATTACACAACGGTTCATCATTTGAAAAGTCAGTGCATGTGTACTCAAGAACACATTATAGTTTACGAGATGATTGTATTGTTGTGGGTTTTACATTATGATTCTGTATAATATTATTTACAGATTTGTAAGCGTTTGAATACACCTAATTTAGGATAAATTACCGGCACTGATAGATCAGTGTTAATGCGCTTGCTCCTTGGGACGCGGGAGATGACGGAAGATTAGGCTTCGTTTCGATCCCCACCGCCGCGCATTATCCCAAAGGTTTTTAGTGGTTTTCGCTCTGACGTACAGGCTCATGCCGGGATGATGGATGAAATATAGGTCACGACCGTTTCCTTCCCACTATTTTTCCCATTATCTAATGAAACCTTTATCGTATCATTCTCTCATTATTCATTCATCCGGCGTCATCATAAAGCGTCATTAAACCCAATATAACTGAATATTTACGCTAAATGAACACTTGAACTTCTACACACCTTTTCATTTTTGAATCATTGATGGCAAATTTGTCATGATGAGCGTGAGTTCGAATACCCCTTGAAGTATGCTTTTTTAACGTCCTTACACTCTTCATCACTCCATAGTTTCATTATCACATGCTCACTCGCATCCCCATATAACCCCTGCTGTTGGTGGGGTCGTTGAGCACCAACTTATTTCAAAAATATGAACAACAGTCATTTTTCAACAAAATACTCACATTGTTATAATTGTGTTTTAGCTGGATGTAATTAGACATGTTGGCCTGCTCCTATTAGGCTCAGCCTTGAATAGCTGTCTAAATAAGAGTAGATCTGTAGCAACATGGTATGGCTGGATGACTGAGTGACTCCCGTCTCCCGTCTAGGCCAACGTATCACATTCCTTCGCAGGGGTGCACAAGATCTCATCACACACTAGATTATAGATCGAAAGGATAAAAAATAGTTGCGTGTGCTTTGGTATTCAACCGCTTTCCTATTCGTCGGCTATGTTGTACATTCTTCGGCATTTGTGTGCTTGTGTCTGGCGATTTACGTTCTTGTCATTTTGAAACAATATAATCTTTTGTAATATATATATATGTATGTAGGCCTATATATGCGATTCCTGTTCCATTGTATAATTTTTGGGGCAATTGACAATACATGCAACTCGAAACGATCAAGTTGGTATTTCTTAAATTAAATTCATTTTTGGGTAATTATTTCAAGAATATGTGTAGGGGCCTAATGAATGGTGTAGCGTGTACAGTATACAATATACATACAATCCATTCTACGTAAAAAGTAAGTAATATAATTTGAAAATATTCCATACATTTACTTGAAGGTCTCGTAGTTCTATATATTCTTATTGACAAGTTATGTTTTTGATCGAAGTTTGACCGGTAGTCATTGATTCAATAATTTTAATCCCCTTGTAGTATTTTCTTCTGATTTGCATAGTTTAAATAGAATAAAAAACAAATTTTGTTCGAAATTCATTGAATATTATAGTCTCGAATTCAAGAATCTCGTCGGTAGCAGATTGAGGTATTTCCTTATCGACAGTCAAATCAAAATAATTAACTCAAATATTTATCAACGATGCGTTGCTAATCCATGTTAGAACAAACTAATTGAACGCTACGCATCTTAACGTTGGGGGGAAACATGACAGACTATATAGTCATATTCGCTTACTTGTATTACATTATCGTTGAGTCTTTGCGTAACTCAGACGAAGACGAGCATTGATGCCGAAGCCTGTGTTCCCCTTATTTCCTCTTTCTCAATCTCAATCCCCTCCCCCCCCCCTCTTCCCGCCCTCTCTTCCTTACTCGATCACCCAACCCCTCTCGAGGCTCATTCATCTCACAGTCTGTCATTCCTGAACGAAAAGAACGATTTGAAAATCTTGTGATCCGCAACGTTAAATGAGTCATTTCTAAGGGAGACTCCAACGAAAACCGTTATTTAAAGAATATATAAAAATAAAGAAATAATACTAATGGTACAAATTCAACACCAGCGGAAATAATTGAAAAAAAAAGCTTCAATTAATTTTTTAACAGCCGTTGAAAGATGACCTAGCTGGTTCTATGCTAATAGGTTGTTGATTCTAATTGTATGATATATATCACGTATACAGACTATTGTTTTACAGGTAGCTATTTCACGCCATAGGTAAAGGTATACTAATTATGTTACATTCATTTCATATTGGTGTTTCATGATATGTTATCATTTTGGAGAATTATATATTCCTGAATCATCTTCTCACAAATGAAATTTCCAAAAGTGGATTCCACCAGAAGTATTCCAATTCAACTTCGCCGAGTTGACACCAGAAAAATGGGTGCAATGCAATATTGATAATATCCTGATTCGTCACACATATGTATTTTCTGCTGCTCGAATTTTAATACGGAATACTGCAACAATTCAGTTACGTTGATTAAAATCACCGTCACTGACAGTGGAAATGTATGGGGGTTCTAATGAGCAGATGTTAGCTGAAACGCCAAAACAATCATGTGTACTATACTCTCAAACACGACCGGCAACTTTAGTTCAGTTGCTAACGCACTTGCTTCATATGACCCGGGAGATGAGATGAATCGAGCCTCGGTTCGATCCCCGCCGCCGTCCATTTTTACAGGTTTTTTCGTGGGTTCTCTCTCTTTCGTGGTCCGGCTAATCCGCTCCATTCCCACTATCCTTCCTTTTACATACGAAATCTTCATCTCATCATCCCATCTCATTAATCATCCATACGACGCCAATAGATCTTAGTTATCATTACAATGCATTGCTAAACCTGGTATGAATTTTAAAAAATCCACGCCCCACTTGATCTCATTACCAAAATCATTTCGAATTTATTTGAATATGAAAACATAAGAAAGAGTATAAACAATGAGACAGACGACCATGTCCGAACACTCTATAGTCACGTGATAGATTACGAGATTGTTTCACACATTGAAAGTGATGTAAATAGGTGGCCCATATCCATCCCTTTCAACGTAAGGCATTTAAAATAAAATTTCCACAACATATTTCAACCGATTTGACGCTAAATTGTTGTAAAAAGTTTCTGTATATACGAGTCTTTTATTGTAATAGAAAACAGATTTCTTTCCCAATTGCAACGTGTGTAGTGCATAGTGTTTCAGTGTGGGGGATCTTATGTGTTGCCCTTGACAGCATGGAGGGGTACATTTGTGGGCTGCGGTATAATTACTAGTATATTAAAGCCAAGGGAGAGAGAGAAAGATATACGTAGAGAGAGAATTCAAAAACAATTATATGGTTTTGTATATAAAAAGTACTTATATTAATTAGGCCTGTAATAATGCTTCTCTAGGAAGTTCTTTCTGTTGAGAAACAAGAAATGACGTTGATCGTTTGAATACATTATTCTGAAGAAATCTACTTCCAATGCCATGTGAGACTCATATAATACGCTGTATGCTGAGACGCTCTCCTTTCTCCCAAACTGATCTCGCTAATCAAGGCGTAGAAACTAATCAAGGCGGTTTGAATGATGGTAAAACGATATCGATAATTATTGAAGTGTGCGTCGTATGCTTCATAAAGAACTAGCCCGAATATGAGTGATTGTGATTGGGGGAGCTTAGCGAAGACCTCCATGCTACTCTTATGGCACTTCTGTATATGTTTTTATTTGTGTATTCGTCTTGTAGGCCTACATGCTGCACAGGCTGGACGGTTTAATTGGTCGTCACGATTTAATGTGAACACTAGGACTAAGCCAACTTAGAACTTCATAGTTTTTTTTGTGGGGGGGGGGGGGGGGAATTGGTTTCTACATTTTTGATAAAGATCGTTTGGCACTTGGGAGGAATATTATCCAAGAGAATACATGCGGGATGAAATTTTTAAAACCCTCCCAACATTTCAAATTATTACTAAATTTGAATACAAAAATTACAAACGTCAATACAAATTTCAATGTCAAACTGATCAGTCAATATGAAGATTTTTTTTAAAATCATGTCTATTTGTGGGATCAACAGTTACAGTTTAACTGCATAACAGAGATAGTGACTGAATGACAAGGCCCAATATAGCTACAAAAGTAATGTGCGTAGATGTGGAGTATAGGCCTACATTATTTTCGCGCTATATCTTGCTTATCGTACAACTCGTAATCTGCGTTTTGCTCTCTAGTATTAGGTAAGTGATGATCGCGAACCAATAGTTTTACACTTATACAGTGGTGTGACCGATACTGGGTGTTGGTTGCATCAGTCGCCTGTGGCTGACTCACCACAGGATTCACATAGGCCTACAATGCACGTCACCTCGGCTTGCCTGGCTGGCCGTGGGTCGGACACGACCACACAACTGGAAGGTAGCAAGCAAGCTTCGAATGAAGACATTGGCAAAACTGTCAATGTTGAGTAAATGGGGATATCTGGATTAGAAATGGGATATTTTTAATGTGAATACTTTATATTTCTTCAGCCCAGTTTTACGAATTGATAGTTAGTGAATTAAACAATAATTAGCGGATTAACTTGTTATCACCCTTGATTACATAAGTTATTTTTGTACCTTTAACCAATAGTTAGCAGATTAGTACTTAACTAAGATTCGTAAAACTGGCTCTTAGCTGAAGATAGTGCAGACAATTTTATAAATATTTTGAAGAGTTTGTTGCTGTTACATCATGTGACGAAAGTAGCGTGATCATAAATGGAGCCCATTTTAACTTTAAATATTTATTTTTTGTGAGGCCGTCACTTCTTTGTCCCGTCACTATGGATGGTCGCATCTTGTGTTATCATTTTCTCTGTAGATGAACTACTATTGTCTAAGCCTAACGCTCACAATATTTCTCGATATGACAGCTGATCGAATTCGAATCTAATACAACTGCATAACGCGTTCAGATTACGTGCGTGCCTGTGAAACTATGTATTGCTTATGTATGATAAATAATTATAATGATATATTTATCATAAAATATATAAATCTAGAATACATAATGTTTTAATGAAAGATAAAACAATTCCCCTATAGAGTAGAACATCCTGCCAAGAAATTTTCTGTATTCGTTACAATGTGAAATGCATAATAATTTACAAATACTGGGTTAAATGACAACGCTATAAATTATACATAATGTTTTATCTGGAGGGAATATCTTGGTGCATCCGATCAGTATAAACCGCGTACGAAGGGTGGGCAATAATGATGTAAATTTATGTTATCAATCGCATTGTCTTAAATATAATCTCCGATTCTCGTTGTCATCCAGTTGTGTACACGACTGATATAATCATTACTTGTTTTTTGTTTGTAGAAACATTTCTTTTCTTTCAACAGCGCATAACTATACACTCTTCTTTTTCACATTCATATATTCGTAGGAAATATCACTAAGTAAAGACGAACGCATTATTGTTCATGGCAATTGTGTCATTTTCACTGAGTGGGCATTTCGTGCAGTCAGCCAGTCTGCTATCGAATCCCGATTACCTGCACTGTCGCCTATTCGCGATGACGTTACATATATAAGCTATGGGCTCACACTGCTAGCTTTTCTATTTTCTTGTTTCGTTTTTCAACGAGACCAATCATTGAACGCGTCATAGCGTAACGTGTGTCATGGATCATTGGTTTGATCCCTGACCAAGTCGGTTAACCAGTCTAACACGTAGCCTCTTGCCCCCTTACCACCCCTCTTTATGCTCACCCCTTCCCACCCTCCAACCCACAATAGCAATTCCAATTTATACCCTCTTCACTCCTGTGAAAATCCTGACCATCGGGCCAGTGATTAGCTCCTTATTAATGACTGAAGGACCATTAGACATACCGCACAGATCACTTTCAAGTTTTATTTTACAGTATATCGTATAATTGATCCTTGAAGGAAGCGTCCTGTGATCGTTAATTCTGTGTTATGAATTAATAAAAGCATATTCTGACTGACGATTCTTAGGCCTATACTGTTGTCAAACATTTTCTGCATAGCGTACATCATTAGTCCGCATGCATTTCAATTAGTAAAAACATCATGCTGCTGCGTTTATAGGCTACATGCAGAAGATTCTGGAAATGCTGACAATTGTCACTGCCAGAAATTTGTCACAATATTGTATGCTTGGTATGGCATTCTTTGTTTTTGCGCGACTGTGATGTTTGGAAACATTACTGGCTTCTTATGTATTGTGTATATAATAAGCAAATTGAAAACACTTGCGTATAATCGGCAGCTCACTAATTCTTTTAGATTTTCTTATTTTAGTTCTGCACGGTTGCGAAGGAAATATTTGTAAGCTCTTGGTATAACAGGCTTTGCACCGATGTAAATACCATATCGTCATATTTAATAGGCCGTATTTACGATACATTATTGTGTTAAATGTTTATGGTTTGTTTTTTGAAAGCTTGAAAAGTCATATCAATGATAAATAAAACAAGTCGTGCGTTTAAAATACGTATATAAAATTATATTATAAACCACAAAAACTATTCTAGCTAGCTCTGTATTTGGGCAATATTTTTTCTATAAATGGGAGAAATGCAGCTACAGCTAGCTATATTGGTAAAAAGTAAAATCCAACGATACTAAATGAATGTTATATTTCATTCATAAAACTAGTCTTGACAAAAAAACATACACATTCATGTGAACTTATTTATAGTTAACAATGATATAGCATTGTGAGGATGCTATTGCGATGCTTCTTATAAATATATTCCTTTATACAGGATTATGCACTGAAATAAAGAATGGCTCGTCCAGAGACATTCCTCATGTCATTTATACGGCACTAACCGCACTATATGTTACTTATATTGTGCATTGCAAAATGGATACTTGGTCGTGCAATTGATTTTTTTTTCAAGATATAGAAATTTGAAGGGTTTACTCAACTTTTCAAAATCTGAGCAATGTTGAAAAAACTTATGCAACGCCGTTGTGAACAAATCCTGCCATTTGATGAAACCCTCATTTGCTGTCGACTGATTGCAACATTACCGTTCAAACAGTACACTTAAGAAATATCCATAGGTTTTCTTTGTTTGATTGGTCGATGATTATTGATTGGTGAAATATAGGCCCATATTGATGTATGTACACTTTCAGCAATTCGATTATAATATTCCCCAACAAAAATGGATGCTGAATATTTATATTTAAGTTCACCCAGTGGTATATGAATATTCATATATTTATAATACCACTGAATAAATAAATATCGTTGGAAAATGGAACAAATATGGGAAACTATTTTTGAATATTCCCTTTAGAGTCGCAGAGATATCATTTTCTTATGCCACGAGCATTTATGGTCAACAAAATACGCCGCAATTTCGACACTAATGTTGAAAAATAACATTCAATGTATTCTTTCTTATAGCGCTATGTATAGCATACACTCTCTTCGAAATTTCATTGAGTAATATTTACGTTTCAACCATGCTATACCTAATACACCAGACTGATGAAACAAACTATTGATTAACCTACCAAAAAAAAACATCAAACAAAACGTAAAAAAGTACAGAAAGCGTGAAAGAACGAAGTGGGAAAAAACATCCTTTTCGGAATAATTCCTACCGTGCATGAATGGCCACACGTTCCAATATACAAAAAGTCTTACCAAATTACCAAATGAAAAAAAACGGTTTTAAAATCACGGGCGGATGTCAATTATATTGAAGAGCTGCTATCTATGAACGTGATTCCACCTTCGCTTCCAAACAAAATGGCTCTCTCAAATCTTTTTACAAATCCGTTACTTTCCTGTAAACCCAACACGATGCACGGTAATTGATTTTTTTGTATATTAATACATTTTTTGCTTTTTGTAAATTATAAAAACTTCATTTTCATGCTTGAACTCGAAGCGTCAATGAATTGTGATAGTTTTATAAATAGTATAGGCTTACATTTTATACAGTTATCAAATCTGGTAAAAACTGAACTACATCTATTTTCCTGGTATTTATCATGAGATCGTATTAATTTACATATAATAAAATTAAATGGTCGTAATTCATAAATTAAGTCATTAAAAATATGTATCATAAAATGTAGTGTCTTTTTATTCCCCACTCTGCAATTACGACTAAACATTTAGAAATAACGGTCATTAATAAAATCACCTGTTTCCACTATCTGCATCTTTGCCATTTAATAAGTATAACAAAGCGAATTTAGAATGCACTGTGATGTTTCAAATTACCCTCTCTATTAAAACACGCAAATGATTGCATTAGCTCTGCGTTTGTCAATCGATTATATAAAACAACATGATAATAATATGATTGGTCGAACGAACGAGTGAAGGCAGACTGTTTTGGACGTCAGCTGTGTAGGCATCTCTGGACTAGAAGAGGAAATGTGGTTCGCTGTAATGCGCACTTTCACGTCATCTTGATTAACTTAATCTAGGATTGAAGTTGTTGGTCAGTCTGCACACCAATGTTGTTTTAATCAATATTCTGAATGATAAATTTGAAAAACGTAACTATTGAAGCTGATCGATAACTTCAATCATTGACTAAGATGTGTCAAGTCACTCCTAAGCACATTTGTCGGTGCCCTAAGTAACATAAAGTTTGTTCAATTTTTATCATTTTTTTTTCTTTTTCTTCGTATAAATAGCTGCTTTGGCAATATGAAATGTCTTCTCATTTTTGTGAGATGCTGAATCAATTAAAATCATATATTACTGGAATGTTGATTATTGAAAATGAAAATTCTTGAATGCATTGATGTTCTATTTCCGTTGCACTGCATTTCAACGAACAAGCTACTTCTGAAACTGCATTCTGTTAGCGAAATTAAACACTAGCGCGTCGTTCAATTCTCGGCCGACAGATGTGGTTTTCTGTCATGATAAGTTTTTCAAATACGGAGGACCGGAGTTGCTCGTGAAAAGTGTCATAAGCTACGTCATACAGACCAACCAACGGCCGGCTGTTCGTGACGTATTTATTGCCATCGTCCTTATCGTCGTTTTATTGTAACAAAAAGGTAGAAGAAAATTGAACATAATTGGAAACTTTAATTTCACACTAAATTTGTAGTATTTGCCACGCGATATGTTTAATACAGCCTATTTTCAAAAGTCTACAACATTCTTACTGGCTGAAATTTACACAACAAAAAAACCCGTGAAATCAAAAAGCCATGAAACATATACTTAAACCAATTACTTCTTTATATTACGTTGTTTTTTCGTTTTTTCAGAAGACGTTAGCCGACAATTTCTAATCTTTACTTCTACGTGACAGCTAAAAAATAGGTTTATGCAAATCTGATCGCATGTTTCAATTATAGCGATTGCATTTTGTGCAAGTTAGTTGCCCGTTCCCTTAATTTTATTGGAAGAATATAAATTGCCACTCCTGCCATTTTAAATTGAAAATAGTCATTCAATGATAATTTAGACTTGTAGATATGCTTGTTGGCTGAACAACAGCTATTTGATGTATTGTATCACAAAGGTATACAAGTTTGGTAATCAGTTCAGATGAATGAAACCAAAATACACACATATTATTTTCATCACACCTATAATTGTGTGGGACCACTTTGAAAATTACGGATTGATGTGAAAATGTGATATCATTATATTCAACACATTTATAATGGCATATTAAAATGTTCTTCATGTAATCAATTATGTGTATGTACTGACCACTTGTACTGACTCTTCCCTACCGACTGTGCTGTGATAGACGATAAATTATGATAAATGTGCTAGCCCTATGTTGGATATCTTTTTACATATTAACAATGTTTATTATCTTAGATTTAGAACATGTGCGTGGCTACGCCATAGATTGAGTACTCGATGGCTTTATATATTTGTACATACATATAGCCTACATCATTTTTGAACTCGAGTGAAAAGTGTTTTTCAAAAAAACTGATTGATTTGTAAATACCGTGATAATATAGAATGTATATACTCCACGTATCAGATAGACCACATTGAATACCGTTGAGGAAACACCCCATCAATTTCTGCAACGAAACTAATCATATAATGAATAACATAATGCCAATATACATTTACAGTTCCTTTTTGCGTATAGAACCAGAACTTGAATATGTTTTAATGTGCAGATAGTTAGTCCACCATTTACGTATTATTATTATTATTATTTTCACCTTTTTTTTCACTCAATATATAATATGCCAATTTGTAATGGTTGAAACATATTTTTAAGTATAGTACATATCTACCAAACATTATTTTAATGTTAACTATTATTAACGTTTGACCATATTCGATGATATTATGCAGTCAGCATGTCTCCCTCCCTCTCTCACTCGCGCTGTGTGTCTATCTCTCTCTCTCTGTCTCACTACTTGAACAGTCTCCGTGATTTGTTCAGGGGCTCTCTCAGTAAGTCTGCGGTCACGCGATCAAATCGAGAGCCCGGAGCCATTTCGCCCCGCGGCCCGGCACCTTACACTTATTCTCGAGAAGCCATGATTAGTGCGTGTGCATTTAACATGCTAAGCTAGGGAAGGGTCGAAATCGCTTAGCTCTTGATATTTTAATAGCTGCCATCAAAGCAAAAATAGATGGTTGGGATACACATTATCTGATGGAATGAAAACCCACTGAACGAGAATAATTCAAATTTCCATTCCTTGAATAATTAAACGTATCACATAGCTATTTTCATAATTGCTAGTCTTTTTGAGCACTGAAAAGCTGATTTAATTTACGCTTTGGCATTGGATTGAAAGTATAGAAGTATTTACAAATGAAACCCTTATCAAGCAAAGAAAGGTATAATCAGTGTATTGCTGTTTTATATTATTACGCTATTGATACACATATAAGGAATGAATGAATGAATGTTCGGGTTTAAAGGTGCGTCGACAGCGAGGTCATTTTGCGCCCATGTTTATGTCAGTGTACTTTGCCAATTGCCATAGTTGTCAACGTTTGTGGATGTTTTAAGCATATGGAGGGAGCGAGCAAGAAAGAAAAAAATGAGGGAGGATTAGAAAAAAGACGATAGATGAGAAGTGACAAGAAAAGCACAGAAAGCCAAATGAAAACGCAACGCTCAGTACTGCTTCTACTTCGGTCACCAAAAGACTTCCACTCGACCGAGACGGTCCGAGCTTGGGCTGGACCCAAACCTTATCGCCGTGGGTGACCATTTTGGCAGCAAATATATTACTCTCGACGACAGCTCTGGAGATCACGAAGCCACGTTAAGGTGTCCGGATCCTTCAAGGGAATCATATAATAATTTAATAGTCTCCTCACATTTTATATTCTATCATTTATTTCATTGATACTCAAAATAACGACCCCACCAACATCTAGGTTATATGAGATTACGAATGACCAGGATATAATGAAACGATGAAATACTGATAGGTGAAAGGACGTGTGCAAAAAAGTGAAAAAACCTTATGTGGGTCTCGACTAGACTTCATTTTCTAAAGCATTACTTTAGCTGAATGAGTCACGCGGAGAAGGTTGTTTCATACTTAGTTGTGCATAGAAATATGCATCTACAGAAACCCTCCAAAATACATTATACAAAACCAATTTTTAGTTTCATTCAAAATGAAAGCAAATAGCCTCTTCTCCTACCTCTCTAGCCGCGTGACTTGTTCTGAGGTGTGTGTAGAATGAATGTCCACGCCAGCTATCTGGTTTCCATGGGGGCATGCTCCATGATTATTATTAACCAGCAAGTCCATGAATGAACTGGCCTTATAGCCAGGAGGCTGCTCTGATCAGTTCTGTTTTGCTTGATGCATGCATGCGGCCAGCAGCGATCTTCAGCTGAGCGCAATCAAGGCTTTGCGCTTGGGGGAAGGACTACTTGTGGTTTTTGGTGTGATCTCTATACACACAAGGGTGACCAAACAATATTTATTCAGTCTAACAAAGTTATGACATTTGAGTTTTTTCAGATATTGACGTATAATCCAGTATAATAAAAATATATATTATTGACAATCTGAAAAATAAGGAATCGTTCATTCATCCATCCCCTGATGTCGTCCTCTCACAAATACGTGGCAATTGTGATATAGACATCCAAGACCTGGAACTATAAATTCATCATTACACCCTCTTCATTGTGTTCGCTTATTCTATTAAAGAAATTGATGTGATTAATATATATACATATATATATATAGCCCATTTATATATTATATATATATATATATATATGTATATGTATATATATATATATATATATATATATATATATATATATATATATATATATATATATATATATATATATATATATATATACATATATTATGTTTAAGGGATTCGACAGTATAATATGATATATAGGCCCTGTATATATATTTTTCCATTGAAGGTTTGTGAGGGTGTTTTGCTATGTTCTACTTCAGTGGAGTTGAGTAGGCTTTGGGCGCCGATTAGCTGCAAGTGGCTTTAAACCTAGAAA
Source organism: Brachyptera putata (assembly GCA_907164805.1). Taxonomy (NCBI): domain Eukaryota; kingdom Metazoa; phylum Arthropoda; class Insecta; order Plecoptera; family Taeniopterygidae; genus Brachyptera; species Brachyptera putata. Next base: position 35,777,405 of record OU015463.1, read on the forward strand.
GAGACTGTTGTCATCAGACGCGGCATGATTAATCGACGCGTCCGTCTTTGTTTCCGGGTGTCGCCCGTATATTCTAGTAGTCAATAGGGCTCCGTTTCAGCAATCCGTCTTCCTTTGTTTTATGCGAAGACAATATTTAAAAAGATCTGCGTCAAATTATTCGCGGCGGCCCCCTCTTCGTCTTGTAAGGTATGTATGGGGGGAGAGGGGTGGTGAGGATGTAGATATAGTATTATCGAATATTGAAAATATTTTTGAATAACACTTAGCCCAGTTGGCAAACTCCTTCGAAGTACAGTTACTACCATATAAAATTAGGTTCATTATTTTTTGATCACATTTAAAGCACGACTGTAAAAAATTGAAGTGGAGGATTTGTTTAATTAATTTTGAAGTTGAAAGCCATATTTTGTATTCACTTTCTAGACTTCTTTGATTTAATTATTTGAACTGAAAATATAGAAATGAAAAGATTAAATCATTATGAGTGTATATTCAATGTGCATTTCTACTCGTAAGAAATGAATGTTCACTAGGACCTACAATTAATGAACATTACTCGGCATTTGTCACGACGACGTCAAGTCCAAATTGTAATCTGGTTGCATAGACCAATGCCATCCGCACTCGCATTCAACTTCTTGGCGTCATATTCCAAAAAAGCCAAGATTGCGTATTATTACAGAGGCATATTTCCCATTATAATCCCAGGAAAACAAAAATATATTCAAGTCCCTTCGACTGTAACTCGCTGTAACTTTTTTGTTTCCGGTTGATTTCCTTAGTTCCCTGACAGTGTGTTGTGCGAGTGAGTATACGGAGAGCGGCTACAGCGGCTCAGCATCCAGCATCTGTCTTTAGCGCCTCTGCCTCGTATGTCAAATGCAGCCTCTCACTCATAGAGTCAAGTCGTCTTCGTGTATGTGTGCGTGTGTGTGTAAAAAACAAAAATACATTCAAGAAGATGGAATACTGAGTGAGAGAGAACTAACTGAAGGGATGAGATAAGAGAACAAAGATAGAAATAAGCTGTCTGAGAATGAGCTAGAGAAAATATGACTTGTTCTAATGAAACGAGGATGGGGGTGCGAGAGTGTTGGACTGTTGGGAAATGATGCAGTGGTTCACGATCAAGGATGAACGAGCCAAGAGGAGGCATGGATGCCAAGTGATATGGTTATTGCGATGAGATTTTATTTACCAAATATACTTGGAATTATTCTAGTTGTTGATTTCTCCATACAACCCTTCGTAGTAAACTCATGCTTTGGGTCCCTGGATATCTCAGGTCGAAGAAATGGTTTTAAAACACAGTAAGACTTCATAAGTCACAATTACAACGTAGAGCGTTTTTTTTCTATTATAGCTGTTCATAGGCGACGTTACAACCAAACATTCACACCATGGCAGAACTGGAATGACAGTTTATGTGAAATATTATGAATATATTATGAATACAGATTCGAACTATATACAGTGCAAGTTCTTATGTTGGTACCGTCTAACCTGTACAAGTGCATGAGTACAAAAAAAAAGAGAAAGTGCGATACGAGTCCACTGGAGACAATCGTTCACACTCGCCCAATTATGATCATTCACAATCTTTTGAACGGAGTGTTTGCAGTTTACTTCAAAAGTAATTTCAAATTGGTTTCTTCAAACATGATCTTCATGAATCTTCATGAACTTTTTCCAATTTCAAATAGAAATTAAAAAACGACAATGCCCTTGATTTTTTTTTTATCATATCAATTTAGAATCAGTTATACAAGGTTTTGTAAATACGCAGACAGGACAGGTATACATAAATAATATTATTATGATATAATTATTTGACAATTTAGAAATGTTGTGGTCTTGTTAGGCGAGCACATGGTTCCGGTCGAAAGGCTACGCAGTACGGTTAGCTCGGTGGCTGTGGTCATTATTTAATAGCTCTTGCTATCAGAAGAGATGGATTCCTCCAGTCAAACCTCAAATGACATCCGTTCAAGATTACGTACAGTCGACGTGTACCAATACGAAAGAAGGTTCCGAACGACCGTCCTCCAATATACTACACCACTAGCGCGCGAGTGGTTCGCGCCTTCATCGTTTGCGTATACAAGTCGAGCTACAACCGATCGAGTCGTCGGGAGTATCGTCATTATTTCGTCAATCTACGAAATACCATTCATACAAGTATCAGATCAAACGGTACAGGATGTGCGCAATAGAGATACTTATAATTTGTTTTGAATATAATTAAAATATATTATATCATATAAATTTTGTCTTGATCTCAACATTTCCTGACTTTGAATGAGATTTTTGTATCCAGAAGTTCTTTATGAATGAACTTTTAGAAAGTTTATTTGTTCAAAAATGCTTTTATAAAGACATGACATTCAGTATCGAAATGAATCAATCCTCACTAATATACATTTTTAATAATTATATGGAAACATATTAAAATATTGGTGCAATTTACTGTTGACACAACTGCCACTTATCACCGTATCGGTTACAAATTAACATATTCAAGCCATTGAGATGGTGGAATCAATCATTATATAGTTTCACACGGTTTCCCTCAGTTCCTTCGCTATGCCAAACCGACTCGTTGTGTATAGCTCGTGTTAAAACTGGCTCCGAACCACAGTGCATGGGACATTTGATCAAATGTAGATAGACAATGCAATACCGGTAATATATTTTATATCAATTCATTTGCATCTATCCTGTAGGCCTATTCATGTTTGTCAACAATGGAGCAATGGACATGTTCTCGCAATACATTTCACTGCCTTTGCCATTTTTATTCTAGATCAACGAACTCGGTTTATATAGGCGGCCTTTTTTCTATATAAATAATAAAAAACGTATACTGATTTTTTTACAACAAGGTCGCACGTTTTTTCTTGTCTCTATGACCAACAGAGTGTTTGGATGGTGGGAAGGGTTCGTTGAAGGGGGACGGGTAGAGGGGTGAAGATAAGAAGATATGGTACTCGTGTCTAATCGCTGTATCATTCAAACGAAAGATATTGCCTCTGAGTATTCAAGAACATTGATTTAAATGTGTTTTTTGGGTAATGAATGTAGTGTTTTGAATAATTAATCTAACTTTCTACTTGGTAGAAAAAATAGTCGATTCTTTTTCTTTAAATTGCACGTTGAAAATTTTGGTGAAACAAAATGATAAATATATGCCTTGACTATACAACTAATTTTGTTACCTGAGTTGGATAAGTATTAGGAAATACAAATATTATAATTTTGAACTGGTATGTTGATTTTAAATCTCGAAAGCTCATTCCGTGAAAGTCGAAAGATGTATTTCTACATATATCCTCATTCGAAGTATCAAAATTATTTCATTACATTCTTACTTGATTGGTTTTTATTCTTTGAAGGTGAATCATATATATCATATATCATATGTCATATATCACTTCAGTGAATCATATATGAACATCCTTTCTTCGTCTGCCATTATGTGTCTACTCTTTATATATATATATATATATATATATATATATATATATGTATATATATATATATATATATATATATATATATATATATACTTTTTAGAGGTACGTGAACTACGAAAAATTTGTTGTTCTCAAATGATTATTTATCCCTGGCGTAAGTTACCACGAATCCAGCTACATTAAAGATATTCGCTTTTAACAGGTATCTTAAGAGAAGTAGTAAATAAATTTATTTATTTTATTTTCATTATTTTATTCAAGAGTACATTTGGAATAATATAGACGGACAGCGGATGTATTTTCATGTGGAATAATTGATTGAATCTGTAATTGACTTTGTTTTTGCACGATTCATTATTTTATACAAATCTTGTAAAAATCGAATGTTTTTTATCGGATAATATATTCTGATATGAATGAGAATGGGTGTGTGTTTTTTGAATGTCAAATGTTTATCAATTTCCAAGACGTCTCCACGTGTAGGATGATAAAAAAAAGTATAGATAGACCATTAATATAAATACAAATATTATAGTACAATAGGATATGTATTCGGAATCAGTTATCATTCTTTCAATATTTAAGACTTCTGTCATCTCTCTACAAGCTTAGTGCTAGATTTCTTGGATTTGGTTTGAGATAATTTCTTCGTTGTTAAAATGCATTTGAATTGTCATTTAATTGAATAACTAGATCAATAGAATAATTCTTAAAAGAATAAATCAATAATTGATTGATTGAATAATATTCGAAAATTATTGGGGGGGGAGGTAAAGATAGTAAGAAAAAGGTCTTGCCAATCTTTTGCCTACATAAGATATAAATTAACCACTGCGCTGCATGTGCCGGTCTTTTCAAAGTGTTCCGACGCCCCTGTATATACACACACATATATATATATATATATATATATATATATATATATATATATATATATATATATATATATATATATATATATATATATATATATATATATATTAAAGAAGAGTAATCACTGGCTCAATCTAAAAGTCGTTGTCGCGGTCGTTGTATGTTTTCTCCACTTTTTCCATGCAATGAATTTACACAGTTTAAATTATTAGTGGTTCAATGTATGGAATTATCTCAATACCATAGTATACTAGTCAAAATTCCCTCACCGGCCTTGACTACTGAAACATGCATTGCTTCGTTTCAGACCATATAACTATGATTTTCACAACTAAGAATCATCTTCTGATTGTGGAAGCCGTTCATTTATAATGGCATTATCGCCGTCTATAATAGGCCTACATCAAACCAGATTGTCAGGTTATATGATTCGTATGGTTTGGGTTTGGATTTGGGATTTTGGTCACTTCTGGTGCAAAGATATTTAGGTCAGTGAAAATGTTTAGATATTTAGTAGGGCCTATAGTGAAGATTTTAAGATGTTCAATTTAGTGAAGATGTTCAGATATTTAGTTTAGTAGAGATGTTTAGATATTTAGTATAGTGATTAGTGAAGATCTTAAGATGTTCAATTTAGTGAAGATGTTCAGATATTTAGTTTAGTGAAGATGTTTAGATATTTAGTTTAGTAGAGATGTTTGGATATTCTGGTTAGTGAAGATGTTCACACAGATGTTAACCTTAGTGTAAATGTTCAGATCTTTAGTTCAGTGCATATATCGAGATATTTAGTTTGATTTAAAAATGGCAACAATTACAGTAATTCTAATTCCGATTTCACGACATTCGTGCAATTGTTAAGAAATGTCATTCTCCCAAGTATGTATTCTTTGACTTTATTTCACTGTTTTTTTTCTCATTTCGAGTCTTATTCCGTCTAAATCCAGCGGCGTCGAACCGACTCATGCGTCTGTTGATGTGTGGTAGCATGTGAAAGGGTGTGAGTGAGTGTGTGTGTCTGCTGAGCTGAAGGGGCCGATGTTATGTGTGAACACGGCTCTTTGTGCATCTCAGATAGTTTTATCTCTTTCGTATGTCTTCATTAAACGGAAACCAATCCTTGTGCGTTGCTCTATATAGCTAGGCAACATCTATACATTAATGAGTGACTAAATGACCAGCTCCTCTCCCTCTCACTATCTTTCTCTTACTCGTACAATTTGTGAGATCTGAGATACACGCTAAGATTCTGCCTTTAATTGATGAGCTGTGATTAGGAATCTCGGCTTACGCAATTGATTTCACCTAGTTGTCGTCCAGGTGTATTTGATTTCAAAATCTCTTCAATTCATATTATTTCATCATGATTATGTGGATTCAACATCGTTTTTGTATCATCTAGAATCTAGATCGTACTCCGCAGTCATGTTTATTCATATCTTATCATCAACAGTAGGCCTATTACTGAATGTAGACTAAAATTCGGTTTCCTTTTTCAGAAGCGTCGTTTGCCAATCATAAATAAGATGCCGAACTATATACCTATCGGTAAAATGCATCACTCTAAAATGGTTGTAAAAAAGATGTGTTATAAAGAATAATTGAATCATATAATGTAATAGAAAAGAGCCCTATTGGGGAATATATAATGAAGCTATAATAAGGTGTACAATATTCCAGAAACTTCCAGAGAATAGTATCTTCACTTGAATCTATAGATATCACGCACATAACAAGTATTTTCAATCTGTTCATTTCTGGTAAAAATGATCAAATAGTTTTAATTGGACTACGTATTATTATGAAGAAATGAAGAATTGTAGCTGAGCATGCTTTACATAGATAAGAAATGATATCGGAATTGGATGAACACATCAGAATAATTTTGGGTGTCTGTGAGATTATCAGTAGTAACCCGTTCGAATCTCTCCAACTCTAACGATAGGATGTTACATGACATACCCCACGTTTAATGGTACATTGACTGCGTGATGATTCAACAAATGATAAGTCGATCTGGTAGTTCTACTTTTCTTACTTAAAAATTCAATCAATTATTTTCTTCGATTCATTGTCAAAATCTGTTCCTTTATAGTTTCAAACTGTTATTGTGGTTCTTCTTGTCGATTACCAGAATTATTGTCATTACAGGAAAGACAATAATATGTTGATGTTAATATTTTCAATACTGATCTACTAATAGCTGTAATCTCATTAATTGAGAGCATTGAAGCCTCTATAACTGTTGCAAATCTCTGATTGTCTATCACTAGAATTTGACAACTGATCGACACGTCAGAATCGTTTATTACCTGAATAAGTGATTATGCACATATCAATGTTTTCCATAAGTAAGCAATAAAGGTTGAAAAGGTTTACATCATTTTCACGACGGGGCATTAAAACACAATTTTAACTGATAGTCTCTTTGACGAGGTGTAAATATCATTTTTATTTGTTTGACGAGATTACGAGAAATTCATTTCTTCATTGACATAGAGGCCCAGGTGCATGCAGTATTGAGTTCTTATAAATTGATATGGGCCTTTCTCTCTGATGGTCCAGTGCATCGTGAACGAACTTTAAATATTGCATAACTATATATGTGTATATATATATATATATATATATATATATTTATATATATATATATATATATATATATATATATTATATATATATATATATATATATATATATATATATATATATATATATATATATATATATATATATATATATATTATGTATATATATTTATATATATATATATATATATATTCATATCTCTATTCTATTATCATATCTATCTATTATAATACAATATTGGTAGCATTTGGGAACAACGATAAGAAATACTTTTTCGCTATCAATTTCGATGCAGTGTGGCCGTGATCAATGCAAGTGTCTTATCAAATCTTGTGCAATTATGCCAATCAATTATGATCTGGTCGAATAGTAATAGCCTATGGACTACTCGAACGATTGGTCGCGTTGCAAATCTGTGCAAATATTCAATCTATGCAATCTTTGCCAGTTGAATGTATTATTAGGTTAGGTTTGAATGGGCTTCTGGTTGCGTGTGTATCACAGTTTTACCGCGTTTTTATATTTAGTTCTATATTTTGCTATTATCTTTTTTTAACGTTTTTTTCTGTCCTCCGAGTGCTTGGAGCATAGCCACTCAGTCAGAGAACTAGTGTCATTCAAACCAAACGTTGTAATATCGTCACATGCAGTAAATACTGCACGTTGCAATCCACTATACGGAAATTCATTATTAGTCGTATTATTGTCCAACTGTTCTATACGTAGTTAGTGATACCTGCCATACAGTTACATATATGCACACGTTGCATATGTGCTAATTATTTTTTCATATTGCGCGAACATTTTTTTCGAGATTATTTGGAACGGCGTTTTACAATTTGTGTGTGAATTTATAATTATTTACTCTAAGAAAATGATTCAGTGCTGAGATTACGTAAAACAAGTTGTAGTCAGGATATTGATAATTTTGGGAACGTATTTATTATTTTTGTATCAGTATTTACTTTGAATAAATTTTCTATCATATATTATCATGACAATATAGTGAATATGTGTGAAAGACAAATAATCTTCTAACCATGTACCTTTATACTGAATGATTGAATTCACAATTTGGTTTTATTCCTACGACACTATCTGTTACGGCTTGTTACGACTTCTACTGGCAATAAGTCCTAACGACAGTTTTTAGTATTTCTCATTATTTTATTGTGATGTGACCATTTAATTCTCATTAATTATTTCTAATAATAATCTCGTTATAGGTCTTCAACACACATCAGCTAAATATTAAAAAAAACTATTGAATAGTGTAACACGCTTTTAATTTGATTTTTTTGTGGCTGACAAATATGAACCTTATAAACGGAGTGATGAAATAATAGGAACAGTGTCTTTTGGTGAATACGGTGTGAACACGGTGAATGCGGTGATGAATGTGGTGTTTCGCGAGCGACGATTGACGATGTTTACCTGCATGTGGGCATCTTGATGCTACTCGTCGTGTTCTTCAGTCGTATTGTTGCCAATCATTCCAGTTCTTTATTTCAATTGTCAGAAATTCTATTACCACATTATTGACAGGCATTAGTGTGGTCAATCGTTCGAGCCGTGTTCACACCCAACAAACAACAACCCCATGGTATGTTGCACGAAATACCCATTCAATATCTGTTCATACAAAAAAATGATATAGGCCCTATACCTACCGGTACTCTAAAATTGTACTTGTTATTGAAAACATCAACAACCGCATGCCCAATCTGAAACCACGCATTCAAGCGAGAGCTGTGAAACGAAAGCGTCGTTAATCGCATGTCTATATTGTATGAAATGTACTTCTGGAAAATTATTGTTGTAATATTGCTTATCGACAACGGTCATGCCTAAAACACAATTTTATTCCGTGATTAAAGCAATTGCAATACCGTACATTAAAAATGAATTATTGAGATTACAATTCATTGTAAGATGAAAATTCAATATAATCAATAATGAAGTAGCATATAATTAATAATGAAGTAGCATATAATTCAAAAGTATGTGTGTCATGTGAATTTGAAACACAGTTAAACCATAGACTAAACAGATACAATGGTTAAACTTAGTTAAACGTGACAGTTTTGTTTGTGTAGGCCTATATTTCAACATTTCAACACAATACATCTTCTCGGATGGAAGCTTGAAACTTTGCACGTATTTCGTTATAATATTCTAGGAAAACGCCATTTGTGCGTTGTTAGACGAGCGCATAGTAATAGTATGGGTAAAAATGGGTAAAAACTGCTTCGAGTGGTACCAATTTAGCACATTTTATGTTTTTTTTTTTTCAAAATGGTTGACCCGATCAAGCTGAATATTTCCAGAAATGTGTATCAGAATGTAATTTAACTTCACGCAAAATTTCATTTTTTTGGAAAATATATATTTTTTTTCCCTCTGTGTTATTCTAATGGGTATTTTTGAAATTTCTAAAATTCATAAAAATAAAATTTACCACACGATGATGCCACAAAACTCTACAGATCTAAGTTAGATGAGGAACCATATTGAAAAAAAGTTTGAGGTTGACCTGTGGAGAACCGACAAAAAAACATAAGAACAAAAAAAATGAAAAAATAAAAAATAAAAACGTACACCAATTTTTTTCAGTATGTCAAATTGAATCCTCTCTTAAGCTCGTCTAATCATTATTTTCATTTTTCTCATCATCATCATCATTATTATCATCATTATTAATATTATAATTTCTATCATCATTGTTCTTAGGCATATATGATATTTTGTCATTTTATAATTAAAATAACACAATTCATATTACTGTGTGGATGGGTACATTGATACACGCTGAAAGTCAATGCCAAATGTGCATACTAAACTCACAGGTTAGTTTTTAATCAATGTTTATAGGCCTACGTGAACACGTATTAGCTCATCGCTTATAGAAAATATTATTTGTTATGTAATGTTCGTCTTTGCAGATAGCACATTTACATTTTACTACCTGTACTTAGCTAAAGCTTCTAGTATATTATATGCTATAAACCTTCAGTATACGAATACGATTATATTAAAGGTGAGAACATTATTTTATTTCGTAGATGGTCATTCATTATGGCGACCAAAGTAATATACTTACTGGCACATCGAGCTATTCGTGGTTTCCCACGTTGGTCAATATGTCTGTTGCCCTAGGTTTAATGCCGTGAACTGTTTTACAGATTTTTCTTACATGTATACAAGTTTTGTTTGTATTGCCCAAACATTACATCACTTCGAGCGTACATGTGAATTTGATTCGTAGAATAATAGTTGAATTTGATTTCGGATTTCGATTTCAAGATTCGAAAGAAATGATATCCTGAATTTAATTTAACGAATAATTTGCTTAACAAACAAATGAACAATGCGTATACAGCTTTACCAGTTGTTTTGTTGGTATCGAATAACATGGACTTCGTTTCATTTTTAAATTGGTTTTTGAAACTCTCAACAGGTCCAATTCGGCTTTGTTGCATGGCGAGCACGTTAACCAACATCATACGTTTGATATGGAAATGACAGCACGTTAAAACATAGTGGTGGATAACTTTCAATCAGGACAATGTCCTCCGAAAGGTTGGCTTTACGGTAGTATTTTTCATGAGATCAGTGTTCGATTCTCGCCATGGTCGACCATCCTGACTCAAGTGATTTCGTGGTTCCCCCACTGATCTGTGGGTTCCCCTCAGTCGTTGAAGGTAATACTGGGATGGTTCCATAATTGCAGCGGCCACGACCTCCAAATAACCTGACTATTGGTGGGATATTTAAGCGAACCATAAACAGCATCATTGTTGTGATAAACGAGAGATATCGCATAAAAGTACGACGGAATCCTAATATAATTGTATCTGCGAGAGATTAAGGTGTGGACCACCCGTGCGGTAGTGGTGTGGGATAAGGGAGACGGTCGATCGGAGCCTCCCATATCTCGAGGATACCATGTAGTCGAGTGAGAAAGTACGATCATCACTTTTTCATGAGATCACTTGTCAATCTCATATATTTATAATCATTATGCTAAACCAAACTTGTTTCTCTAGAGAAACTTTTCGATATGTAGAACATAGGGTTGTAAGGTACAAGTTAGGATAGGTTCAACTTGCAATCACTTTTCTCGCCTTCCATGTTGGATAGTAGGTCTATAATCTACGGCGACTATCGATTGCAATGGAAAAACGGATTGAAAAGGAAATAAGGCAACAACACCCAATAGCTATTACAGCGCCGCAGGGCCATATTTAGAATTTTATACTTTTTGCAGTGAAATTTGTTAATTTCCTTAGGTTTCTACATGTTCTATTTTCAATACAAACCAAGGTTGAGATAGAGACTTTTGAACGAAACTACGGGCATAGTGGAATGGATATCTAACCAGGACTGGGTATTTTGTTCTAAAAGTCCGGATACTATTATTATCATTCATTTTGATACATATTGAAAATATTAAGAGAATTATATTAATGCAGTGTTCGGTTCCAGTCGTGAGAGGAAATATTTGAAGAAACGTTTGAGGAAGGGGGGGAGGAGCATCTTATCAGTTAAATATTTGAAATCATGCATGATTATTTCAATCGTACATTAGGAGTTATATTAGTTTGTATTCAGTGATTCAGTTCATTCGCTTCAAGTACTGAAAATTAATACGATCTGGATTATGATTGTGACATTACACTCTGACAATACACGAGTAACACGTCACCATTTCATCAATGATCGACTTGTTTAGGCCTACGTGTAAGTAAAAGTCAAGAGAAAAACTAGTTACCGGTCGAGCATTCTATAAAAACTCGTATTGTATTCATGGGGAATAACACGTTTCATGAGGGGTGTTAATTTTCATTTTGGGGGATAATGTAAATGACAATTACTCTGCGGGGTGATGACATCCACCCGCCTCCTCTCCTTCCCCCCAGTTCGAACATTGCAACCAAGAAAATTCCACCCCTTATTCAAAGTTTAACATTATCCTCATCTTGTCACATTCTGCAACGGTATATATTTTGTTCGAGGACAAACAAGTCCATGACTGATTGATTAGAGGGACGATTTTTCGGGGCATAAAACCGTAGAGAATGATTGAACAAAAAGCTGTACATTTGATATAATGTACAGATGTACCGCGGATCCGAGCCACGTGTGGCCAGAAGAAAGAGACCTTTGTGCGCTTTCGAATATCAACCGAGCAAGTTGATCGAGGTTATCATATGTAGCTTCTCGACTTATCTTAGTTTCGTCTCTTGAACATACAGACCGTCTTCGTCGAATGCCGTCATCGTCGTCTTGTATCCCTTCGAGTCGATTTGTCTAGCCCGTTCCATCACCGCGCTAAATCAACACTGCCAAGACGGTACATTTACCATTTATTTCATATTCATCTCGTTTCAAGATCATCAACTCATTTCACTGGTTATCACAAACGAGAAAACCGTCTCATTTAGCTCAGTTGCTAGCGAGCTCGCTTCGTGTGACCCGGGAGGTGAGGGGCATATCGTATCTTGGTTCGATCTCCACCACCGTTCATCTTTACAGTTATTTTGGTGGTTTTCCTCTACATAGTCTAGACTAATGCCGGGATGGTTCCTACAGTACAGGCTACGACCGCTTTCTTCCCACTGTATTTCCCATTACCTACGAATTCTTCATCTCATCATCCCATTGATCATTTATCCGACGCCAAAAGATCTTGGAAAGAAAACAAACCCGAAAAAATGCTTCTATTTGTCGCCAAGAAATTGAAAGTATACCCAAATATAATTATACGGAAATGAAGATATAGTTTCTATTCATAGGAATAAATCAGTTCATGGAACACATCTTTCTACTTGTATATTACGGCCTGCTCACCCTCCCCAATAGGCGAACAAATATATGTTTTCCCAGTCGTACACACGTGGCAATTACAGTGAAATACCGGCTTCGACACTCGACAGGCGAATTATTTCAAATCCCTCACTATTGGAAATCAAAAATTCATCAGAAATCAGTATTCGTTCAAAAGTACTGTAAAAATGACAAAATGAACCACATATTTCTATTCGAATATAATTAAACTATTAAAACAATCACTACCAACTGAAAAACTTGATGCACATTTTCTATCTTTATTCACTCATCACGCATGTTGATGAAACCTGATCAATTCAAGCGCACTCAAAATGCTATTTCAATTCGATTACATTGTTTCTCGTTTCACCATGATCAGTTCTATACTGTTCATCCTCCACAAATACCATATTTTACTATATTTATGCAGTATGGTATTGCGATTAGTTCGTGTTTTTATCATGTAACATAGTAAACTGCCTCTCATCACGAACTACAGAGACGTAGTATATTGTTGTATATTGCACTGATACTATTTCGATGATCAATGATCTTAAGCTGGGCGATTTTGGTCATTGACTATATAGTATGTACAGCACGACAAATTAAATCCATTGGTTTTTCCCTGCATGCATTATTTGACGTTGGTGATCTGATATTGAGGTTGCTGATGATGTTGCTGATGATGGTAATGATGGGGATGACTAAGATGATGATGATGATGATAATGATGATGATGACGGTGAAGGGGACGTGTCATTAAGGGAGAGGGAGGGGGGTAATGATTGAACGTGCTCCTCCTCAAATCATTAATCATTCTTTCTTTAGCCATTTCCGTCTTTCCTTCTCCACTTGGAATCTGTGACATCCGACAAATGCCGAGTCGGCTCAGCGAAAACTTTTTTCCACCCTTACTTCCTTCTTTTCTCGTTCGTATATGGTGTAAGCTTATATATATATATATATATATATATATATATATATATATATATATATATTCGTACATTCGTTGGTTCTCTCTACATCCTCCTTTTCGTCTTTCCTCCTTACTCGCCCCCCTTCGACGTACCCTTCGTTCACTGTACGCTCTCTCTCTGTCTCTCTCCCACTCAAGTCGCGAGTCATTTGGACGTGGTGGCGCCATGCTAATTCAACTAGTGTACTAACCACTTTACTAACATTGCAATCATATGTGTACACTCCTGTAGCCGTCTTGATGTACACACACCAACAATTTCGTAATCACATTTGATTTCGTTATTTTTTATTTTTTTTGGTTTTGAAGGGTATATTGGCCACTGATTTCTTGGTAGCTATTTTCATTTATATTGGAATTTTCCGACATACTGTAATGATTGCTGACTGCATTACGTAATTATTGCATTACGTACTGTAATGATTGCTGAGGTCTATTGGCGTCGGATGAATGATTAGTGAGATAATAGAATGATGAGATGAAGGTTTCTCCACGTGATGTAATGTAGGATTCAATCTTGAATTACGCAATATAAATTATGATTTGATGATACCTTTGCAAACAAATTCAAGTAAAAGGTTGATTAATCGACATAAATGATAAAATACTCATTATCAAACATTTGAATATTTTTCTTTCTACCCAAAATTCGGGACCGTTTGAATTGAAAAAAATATCAACAGAGTAGAAAAATGGGACTGATGATCACCTCATATATATACTACATCACATAGATGTCTCTATAACTGGTCAGTTCGCGCCAAAGACTCCCACCGTTGCGCCAAGTTACGGCGTACACTTCTCTACACCTGACGGTTAAATTAAATTGTTGCGATATTTGCCAGTCATATGTCATGCTCATTGTTGTATTGTTTTTGTAGGATTCACATTCATCCATCGGATAGTTCAGATCACTTATATAGTTGCGATATCAAGACTTTCTTCTCATGGACCCATAGAGCAGAGAACCTGTCTGAGAAATAGTTGTTCAGCATAGCTTTTTATCATAATGCAGTTTCATCTATTGTTAACGCACACGAATGCACTGCGCGTATGCTGCGTATTTATACAGCTTCATGCAAATAATAAGAATCATAGGTTGTAATTAGGGGGTGGGGGTATGCGGGGAGAAGTCATCCACCCGAGGAGAAATTGTCATTGGCCTATGATGTCTCCAAAAAAATGCTGTCAACAATCCCCCCCTACGATGAACTATGTTCCATAAATCTAATACGAGTTTTTATAAGTTGCTATTGGTAACTGGATTTCCTTTTGTTTCATGTTGATATTTATTTATAAATATACTATTATTAACAAACTTATATGTGTGTCATACGATCAGATAATTTTCAGTACATTAACAAGCGATTCAGGTGAATGATATCGCCGACTCCCAAAATATAGAAATACGATTTAAAAAAGCATGTTTTCAATTATTCTTTGCCTTACCATGTGTCTCCCCCCCCCCCATCCCAATCTATACAAGACGACCCCTCTACGAAGGGTTGTTTATTTAGCACATGACCCCTATCTTCCACCTGACGACCAACTAGATCCCATTAGCGGATCCCCTTACTCTTATCGTATATAGCTTCTCATCTTATTGGCATAATAGAGAGAAAACAATATTTCTGAATTTTAGCATACATTTTTTCCGAATGAGTGATGCTAGAACTGCACTGTTTGTCTTTGCTACAGCCAACAATGCTGATTGTGATGACGAACACCCTATCTATTTGGCATTAGCTCCATTCTCTCAATCGATCAGCTACAAAAAGCTGACAAAAATTAACTAGAAATATACGTTTATCATACTTTTGTATCTCCTTATGTTTGTCCGACGCCATTAGATCTGCGCTATCATAACAGTGCGTCATCAAACCCAATAAATATATATATATATATATATATCCTTATGTTTGAACCAATTTATGCTGATATCATCATGCTAATTGAAATTTTTGGATACAACTTCTTATACTTTTCATAAATATCGTGATAATTATGATGGATAATTCGTCAAATCAAGAATGTTCCGTCTCCATACCATCTAAAGGAGTGTATCCATCCGATATAGCCTATACATATATATCACGTCTATCAGCGTTGGTGGATAATGCATGTATGAAAATGATCAGATTGTGGGAAGATGAGGTGAAAGTCATCGTTATCTTATTATGTGGTTTATGGATAGTCAACAAACCACGCAAGACCTCTTCGACCATGCCCGTACTTCTGAATAATGACTCGGAGCGCTTAGCCACTGGTCCACCCGTTCCAGTATATATAGGGCCCACATATATATGTATATATATATATATATATATATATATATATATATATATATATATATATATATGTGTGTGTATATATATTCGTTTTTCTCATTTCAACTTACTGTCGTGCCACTCTGTCTCCTTTATCCGTTGGAAGTCAGATTAAATCTACTACAAGTTTTTTCGTCATAATTACGTTGGAAAAACGATAAAAATGCTTCTGTACAAATGTCCTTCGTAGAAAAACATGCCATTAGTGTAGAAAGAAACATAAACTAAGTTAATTAATATTGTGTGTGTTTCAATAATGTTGAAATAATCGGTTGGACGATAGATTATTATATTCCAAAGCGGCGAGGTGAAGGAAGAGAAGTTAATTCCAGATGACTCTGACACAGAAGGTGGGAATTTCCTTAACAACTTCACAAGAGTGGTGTGAACAAATGACCAATTACAAGAGAAGTTCACAAGAAATAACAATTAATTCAATGTGCATACATATTTCATTTTTACTCAATGAATGGAATCTTCAATGAAATTGAGAGAGAAATTGAGTTGCTTTGTGAAATGTAATAAACACATAGTGATCAATGTATAATATTTTGTTGATAACTTTACCAAACCCCTTGCGGTCACATAAGATGGTTTTAATCCAAAATTGTGATTTGAATAAAATCTACCTACATTTAACTGCCTATTTTTTGCATTGACCATGTGTGGAGTGCGTATGCACATTGTCGGCAAGATTCAGTGCATATCATATCAGTATTTTCTTAAGGATGCATCTTGATGTATCTTGATCGACCACTTCATGTGACCGCAACCATACTTCTAATACACATTATTACCCTCTATCTTTTCTTCAATGCATCATGCAAATATTGCAATTCATAAGCGGAATTTTTCCATTCGTTGGTGCGCCGTTAAACAATATGCTGGATAATATATTATCAGTAAATAGTAACTATAATAGGCCTGATATGATTATTATTAGTATACAATCACTCGGCTGTAATATAATTAAGTGCTATGTACATATTTAAATATGAATTGGGAACAGGATAAATCAATAGCAGCAATTGCATTCAATTTATATTAACATTATTCGAATCTTTTCGATTGTCATCCTATAATAAATGATTAATGGTTGATTTGTTAGGTAAGGTTGTGTCACCTGCATTGTGAAGTTTTTTCAAAATCATCTCGCATTGTTCGTGAAAGTTCGACGAATTATTTTATAACCTAATGAACTATAAATTAGAATGAAAAAAAACAGAAGCTCGAAAGGAAGATGCCTTTCTGCCCACTTTTTTCACCTTTTTCACTCCTAGAAGACATACTAAGTATTTTATTAGACGATTCATATGCTAATGCATCGTATTACTTCAGTAGACGACAAGCATAAATTACGAACTCAATTCTCTGTATAATAACGTGTACGTTTACAATAGCATCTAGTTTTTAACAACCATCAATAATTTTCCGAG
Source organism: Brachyptera putata (assembly GCA_907164805.1). Taxonomy (NCBI): domain Eukaryota; kingdom Metazoa; phylum Arthropoda; class Insecta; order Plecoptera; family Taeniopterygidae; genus Brachyptera; species Brachyptera putata. Next base: position 35,794,911 of record OU015463.1, read on the forward strand.
GAAAAAATTAAGTGGTCCTATCAAAAAGCAATAAAACAAATTCGAAATATTGATGTTATAATTAATATTGATGCTTGTGTGCCTGCGGCGAGCCACTTCCAAACGAGAAACAAGTGAAAAGCGAACCATCGTATCACCACTCCCAGCTCTAGAACGAGATGACCGTGCGTGAATTTAGATTTGAAAGTAATTTAAAAATACTAATGATTTGAAGGCTAGTCGTGCTGGTAATTTGAAAAGGGTACCTAGAGCTGCTGTGTACTCTGGTTTTGATTTGCCGATTGAGAATGGGTAGTGACACAGAATACAAATAAAAAGAAACGGAAAGAATGAAGAAGAGTTCGGCAGGACGTGGAGCAGGGGGATATATGGAAAGGGGTGAGACAAAGAAAGAAAAAGAATGGAAAAGACGGTCGGATATTTGCGACAATTTGCTTTGTAGGGGGTTGCTGGAGGGACGGGTGGCGGTTAGGGGAAGGGGGAGGAAATGAGACGAATAAAAAACATTCGAGATGAATAATGTGCAACTTCTGGCGATTTGTTAGTTGCTCAGATGGGTGATTAGACGTAATTACTCAAACCCGGGACCTCCGCGAAGAATGACTTCTCAAGAACAGTAGCGGCTACTTAACGTCCGAGCGTTGAGGCCTGACAGAAGGAAATAATATGATACGTTGTGAGGAATGCTCAGTGTACGCCATGATGTATGATAATGATATCAGTCTGATGTGGACTAGCCTGTAACAACCACATTTCAGATTCTCTTTTATTTTTATTATAATAATACGATATTTCTTATAGTTATTAGTGATCGCGATGGTATCATTAGTGCACACTGGTAAGACATTCTGAGCGGCCGAGATTCGAATTAGGGGAAACGCCGAACACGGGTGTACAGAGAATTTTAATTGTACTGTAAGGCTCAATCACCACATTTCTTTGTCACTGTCGTGAGATGGTTAGCATCAGGTTTATTAACGAACAGTGCAATGCCCTCATATTTCACCTGTTGGTATGAAGCACTATACAAATTACAAATCTCAAGAAATTTGGTGTGCATCTTTCATCATAAAATGATCCTCATTAATCATGCATTGGTCAGGATACGCCTTTTAGGCCTACGCCAAATACCCATTTGCATCATGATTCATAAATCTCATCTTGCTTCGACTGGCATACGACTCTGATCGTCAGGCTGTAAACAGTGGCCATCACTGGCCATCACTGGCCATCGTACTCTTTTTGGAATTTTATCCTTGCCTACAGTGGTGTAACTACCGCAGGTGCAAACTGGAAAAACCACCCCGGGACCCACGGCCTCAGGGGGGCCTTTGCTACATCATCTAAATTAAGTACGATGGATCCTGGAGAAACAAATATGGAATTACATGATATTTACATAATTTAGTAAACACTTTCTAATGTTTGTATGGAATTATTTTCAAATTGACAGAATGATATTGATTTCATGATTTATGGAAACGATAAGTGTATTATGAATGAGGGAGCTATAAGCTGCTATATATTCAATTGTAAAGGACGTATAACCAACGGCTTACACGTGGGGGGGAGGCGAGGGGGGGGGGGCCTGGCCCCCTCCGTAACTTAACTGAAGCTGGACTGAAATAGCGTTAAAGAGAATAAATATTATTTTATGAAGTTAATAATTGGAATGTTTATGTGATAGTCATTGGGAGTGGGCTATATTCCTCCATAGAGCATTTTTTCAAATTCTTACATTTTACACTTGAGTTTCGGCCCCCCTCCCCATTTCCCGAATATAATCGTGGCTACGCCACTGTAACCAACCATAAGAAGTTGAGCTGTATGTTAACTGCTGGAATCCTATGTAATGCAGTATCCTACGTTACTGACGTTTGCTTTTGAAAAGCGTAGAAACTGTTTTTTTTTGTGGAGGAAGGGAGGGTCCCATGTAAGTCCTTTGCTCCGAGGTCCTTAATTCGTAGTTAACGCCACTGCGTGCTATTAATAGCTATTAATGATGTTGTGTATCACTAGGCAAACCTAGAATATGCGCTGTAAGACGAGCGGGATATTTTATTGAAGTGTAATCGAAAACTCTACACTCTTATAGAATACACTTGACTAAATTTTGGAACTATCGAGTCTAGAAAGCCGTGAATCTCAGCTTCATCGTTCTGATATTATTTCTATATATTTGATGAATAAAAATATTCATTAGATTATTTTCTTCGTAACGGCTGGTTCGATTTGAATACACATGTGTAATAATGTGTATATTTTATGTTTTTTTTTTTTTGGTGATGTTTTATATGTGATTGTATTCTTCAAATTTTCCCGCCCAGCCTATAATCTTATGGGGAGCTTAGAAACTTTGTAATGGTGATTCTCAAAACTAGTTCAACCGTTTTGACCCCAAAACTGTACAGTTCTAAGTTGGATAAGTCCACGTGCATGGCAAAAAAGTTTCATGTTGATCAATCAAACCGTTCGGCCTGTGCAGTGCTTACAAACAAACAAACAAACACACACACACATCAGATCAAGTTCCGTAATAGTAGGATGTAAGTCTTCGCTATCGTTCAATAAATGATTGAAAATATCAAAATTGATTATTGAAAGATTCTTCATCTAGATTCTATATTGAAATCGGGGACTAAAAGTTGAACTGTATTTCTGTTTTATACTTATGGCGTGATCCTGCATCAAAGGTATATAAGATGATACAATTACGGAACTCATTATTCGTGTCAAGTTGTATGGTGCAACCATTTAAGAGGGGCGATTTCGTTTAGAAGACTCGATCACCGATTCATACACAATAATACTACAAATATGACAGTACCAATTAGTCCGGAATTACCAACGTGGGATTAGCTCTAACCCGAGGGGTTAACAACTCCTGAAATCAGGTGTACACTTGCCATGAAATCCCATGAAATCCCCTTGAAATCCCTGAAATCACCTGAAATCACCTGAAATCCCTGAAATCACCTGAAATCACCTGAAATCACCTGAAATCACCTGAAATCCCTGAAATCATCTGAAATCCCTGAAATCACCTGAAATTCCTGAAATCACCTGAAATCCCCGAAATCCCTGAAATCAGCTGAAATCACCTGAAATCAACTGAAATCACCTGAAATCACTTGAAATCCCTGAAATCATCTAAAATCACCTGAAATCCCTGAAATCAACTGAAATCCCTGAAATCACCTGAAATCACCTGAAATCACCTGAAATCACTTGAAATCACTTGAAATCACCTGAACTCACCTGAAATCACTTGAAATCCCTGAAATCCCTGAAATCACCTGAAATCCCTGAAATCACCTGAAATCCCTGAAATCACCTGAAATCACCTGAAATCACCTGAAATCACCTGAAATCACTTGAAATTCCTGAAATCCCTGAAATCCCTGAAATCACCTGAAATCCCTGAAATCACCTGAAATCCCTGAAATCACGTGAAATCACCTGAAATCACCTGAAATCACCTGAAATCACTTGAAATCCCTGAAATCCCTGAAATCACTTGAAATCCCTGAAATCACCTGAAATCACCTGAAATCTTGAAATCTGAAATCAGGTGTACACCAAATTTTCGAGTTGTAAACCCCTCGCTCTAACCAGCAGTGTTATCAGTTATCACCGTGATTACCCTTGCAAGTTGTTTTCACTAACTCTCATAACTGGACTTGGTGATACGGGCCTAACAATACTCCATGAATATATTACATCAATGATGCAATTGAAACTTGATAGGCATTAATTGTATACGAATGAAATTCAAATTTTGAACATAAACATTGCTATTGATTTGCTATCAGACGGTTCATCTCATTGTTTAGATATCTACCAGAGAAAATTTTAATTACGGTTCGTTATCGGAAGTCAATGTGGTTGGGTATTTTTGTTAATATTTTGCAATAACTATTATGTATATTGTACCGACCTAAACCAATGATTAGCCATGGTTTCCTCCTCTCACCGTCACGGAAACAATAGTCAACTCAGTAACTGGTCGTCTAATATCCACTGCTACGCGGCAAACTGCTGCAATTGTCATAATAGAGGAGACATGTCGAGGACAGTGTGGTCGAACAGGCCTGCATAGCGTAGCTGTGTGGTTCAAATAGCTCCTGTATATGTAGGTATTTGACGAGCACGTATCTCCTCTCTTTCTCTCTCTCGTTCTATCTCTCTCTGTCTCTGCTATATTACAAGTTTTACTTACCGCGAATAAAAGTGGTATAGATATCAAGTCGGTTAGTCAATTTTGTAGTTTGTCATTGTGTTTCAACTAAGTATTGTATGCTAATTATTGGTAACTACATAATTATTGGAAAATAAAAATTGTCTCATTTTGATGAATGACAAAACAATTGTTTTGCGAATTTTCCTTTTCTGCCCTCATTATTGCTGTATACCTTTTTTCATGAAATAGTATAATGAATAAGTAAAATAACATACATTTTGTAACCGTGGATGTTGTCTTTCGGTTTTAGTGAAACCTTTCACAAATGTAATGATAAGTAACACTTATTAGAAGCCAGTGTAACATAAAATTCGTATGTTTATATAATTGTTAAAGCTTGATAATCTTCACAGCTTGCGATAGTATGTATATGTGAAAAGACGTAGCAATTAACAAAGTGTCAACCAGAAGCACACTCGGCAAGTTCTGTTCCTCTTTCAAATTTCAAACAGTAATATGGTACAATAGAGCATAGGAGTCGATTTGACGAAATAGGAATTCATTGTTGACTACTTCCGAACAGTATGAGACATCAAAATTGTACTACTGGGACAACAGACATTTATAATTTAACTCTTACTATAGCTTTTGTATCACGCATTTTTATATTGATATAGGTATATGTTTGTATCTCACTATGCATGTCACAAATATCATTTGTTTCTAAAAAGTTTTTCATGGAGCAAAGAGAAACTAATCATTTTCCAAATACCTTATATAACTTTTTTTAAACATTTATCTGTTTTTTTAGATTCACGTTACAGTACTTATATCAATTGAATAGGCTACATATTGAGTTGTCTAGCAAGTGTGTCCAAGTGTCGCATACTAGACGTGTTTTTCAATGGCCCTGTTCTCTCTCATTTTTGGAATGTTCTTGATTTCTTTGGCTAATGAAATGTACCTTATTACAGGTGAGTGATTTGAGCAGCCATGCAGCCATGCAGTGTGTGTAAGGACTGATCCTCAGTAGTCATTACCTCGTTGTGAGTACTAAGCCTTCCTTACACGATCACCACATCAGACGACTCATTATGATATGTAGATAATACTACCACCAATTAGTGGCTTACAATAATATTTTGATATTGAAAAATAGTGAACATAAATGAATGAACAATTAATGAATAATGTCAGCAATCTTGAGCGTACTTTGAACGTATACCTTTATGCCGCTTCTGAAGTCACAACACCTTTCGATGCTTTTAGAAACATATGAATATACATATACATATGTATATATATATATATATATATATATATATATATATATATATATATATATATATATATATATATTTATATATATATATATATATATATATATGAATATATAAATGGTATGATATGAAACTCTCTAATTATTGTGACCTTCTCCGGAAGTCGAGCCCGAATGTCAATAAGATTGTGGATCGGGCGCTTTACCAAATCCGCCAAAGAGATCTATCAGTTCGTGATGTTTTTCGTACTGATACAAATTTCGAAACTTATAGGATACGACTACAACTTGACAGAAAATTGCAGTGTTTTCAATTGACATTCTCAGCTCAACTCAGCTGTTAGGATCATATGATTTCAATTGCTTCCTGGTTAACCAGCAGAAGGATGCCCGAGGTAGGACATTCATATCTATACACACACACACATATATGTATATATATATATAGGCCTATATATATATATACATATATATATATATATATATATATATATATATATATATATATATATATATATATATATATATATATATATATATATATATATATATATATATATATATGTGATAATCAAACTTCTTGGATACGATCCAATATCGAATATCGAGATCTGTGGGATATTTTAGCCATGTCGTAAAAGATACGTCTTGACCGGGAAGACGTATCTTCTACGACATGGCTAAAATATCCCATATATATATATATATATATATATATATATATATATATATATCGGATAGTAATTGAATGGTTCAAAATGTTTATCAGTCTTTGCACACTTTTTTGAAATAACATAGAATATTAATAACAGAAGTTTCTTCTCATCAACTGTTGGTTTCAAATAAGAAAATCAATGCCAGTCAAACACATTTACCATGCCTATATGTATTCGATGTTAAAAGCGAGGAATACGGTAAATCTAATTGTGGAGCTAGATTTACATACTGTACTTAATGAGGAACGGATAATTATTAATTATCGTTTTGTTATTTGTTAACATAAAATGATTGCAGACATTAATCATCTATTTTCACACGTATATAGAAAGAGAGAAGCAAAAAACGGCCTTCCTCTTACATGTTATTAGTAGTATAGCAACCTGTTCGAAACAAAGCATATTGACACATTTCAAAACCATTATTATATTTTATGTACAATGTTAAAAATTTGTAAATACCATGCATGTGCACAATGTTAATTAACCTCTTACCTGTGACTTAATTGAAATGGCTAATTGCTATAGTGGTTTCAGTGACGATGTATAAGGTATACATTACGTGGCAGTTTCTGCGGTATGATGACTCTATAGAATATATTGATGTCAATCTTCGGAATAAAACTCTCAAATCTGAACCCGGAAATGGTGCTTACAAAGAAAATCAGATTGCATTTTGAACAAAAAATATGTCATTTATATATACAGTAATTCATAGTTTAACAATATAAGCGAACGACCTTTTACTTTTTTGTTGCATTTTTTCAGCTCCGTATACAAACCCTAGTTTCTTGAACATAATAGTTGAACCTGTCGCGTTTCCTTATTATACCCCGATATTGGACCTACCTTGTTTGTTTACAACGCCCCACATATCAACCACTGTTTCTTTCAACCCTTTAGGACCATTTCCAGGATACCTTTTCGAGAAAAATGTGTCGTAAAAGAATGTCTTTATTGCTGTTACGCACAAAAAATCCATATAGGCCTATACCTTTAACCCCAAATAAATATTTTCGAACCTTGCTCTCTTTAATTTGTCAAGGCTCACAAAAGTATTAAATGGTCAGACCTACAAGTTGAAAGACCTCCAAATGTAAGAATACCATTTCCCTTTCTAAGGGTATTGACTGTTTCGTGGCCCGCGGTCTCTGTTTTCAGCGATAAGTGACACAATAGACCTCAGACTGGGACTTCTCGAGTTAAACCACGGTGACATGTTTGCTCTCACGAATATACACTCTCAACATTTGCATAGAATGTTTTACACTGCTTGTTTCGATTTTCGTCTACGGAAAAAATGTTAACTTAATCAAGTCAAATGAAAATGTGAAGCGTTTTGGTCAATGCCATTTGGCTGTACTGCCACCGATTACGTCCCTAACCAGCTTACAAAAGTTGAAGTTATTGGTCATATTTGTGTAAAAAAGAAAAATGAAACGACGATAAGTTACCGGTTCCTCAAATTTATCGAATTTCTTTTGTACGAATCACAATAAGATACAGCAGATCGAATATTTCGAAAAGAAGGAGAACCATGGAAATCAACGTGTTTTTAGTTGGTTCATTCTAGACGATTTCAATGATTGTTAACTTCGTGGTAGATACTAATGCGTTGACCTCATGCCTATATATATAATTATGTAGACAAAATCAATATGAAAAAGTAAATCAACCGATTCTATTTTTTAATTGGTAACCGGTTAGCAATATGGATTCAAGGTGTAGTGTAAACACGACACATGCACTCTCACTTTTTTACACCGTGAGAGATATGGCTAACAAAAACATTGGTTAAGTATGAAAAGTGATAACTAAGTAACCCTCTAACTAAACAAAAACAATTTACATCTATATATCTACTCATATGCAAGACAGAAAACGACTACCGTGAACATGTGTTGACCAACCTCACACATTTACATATACAAGTAATAGACTTGATGATATTTCTTATGCAGCTATTCTGAGCCTATAAGTTATTATTGTTAAATATATTTACACACATTAACTATAGGCATTTACAATTTATAGATCCATCCAACATAGAGAACTCTAGGTGAAAAGGGGCAAGAAACGACTGATTTTATGTAACTTATGAACATAGATTGCATGAATAGCGATAGGATAGGGATAGAGATAGCGTATATTATAAATACATGGGCAGACAATTGAGACAAGCTTTTACTTCAACAGGTATAAGTTGATTCCGAACGTATACAAACGGTACAAGCACACATTACAGACATATATTTAATTCTAACCTTCACAGTAAATTATACATTCCGAAAATCCATTAATAGTCGGCTAGTCACCGAAGTTGACATTGCAATATGCTTATATATTCATATATATATATATATATATATATATATATATATATATATATATATATATATATATATATATATATATATATATATATGAGAAAATGATTATATTTAGAGGTATTTTAGTCGTTTTATATGTATTTATTATTTTATTAGAAGCTCAATATTTCGGCTGAACTATGCCAGCCTTTGTCAAGAGCAAAAATTATCAAAATTACAATATATTTAATTATTTAAATATATATATATATATATATATATATATATATATACATATATATATATATATATATATACATATATATATATATATATATACATATATATATATATATATATATATATATATATATATATATATACATATATATATATATATATATATATATATATATATATATATATATATATATATATATATATATATATATATATATATATATATTCATTTTAATTACAACGGAAACTTTGTCATTGGTGTCTCCAATTGCGGGTTAGGATGACTGGGCAAATCACCGTTCGTATGGGGCACCACAAGGGCGATCGTACGAGGATCGTAATAGAGAACGTCATGTGAAAACTTTCACGATAGATTATCTCGAAGAGATTCAATCGAAATACGTTTGTACAGCCATGTGTTAATTAACATTCTTCAGACTAACACATTATTCCATAGTTTCTATTCGGAAACTTTTTCTGTTAACATTTGGAGATGTTATCAGGTGTCGCAGCCGAGAATCAAATAACGAGCCTCTCTTGTTCCGATCGTTATCCTATCGTTGAGCGAATTTTTCATCTAATAGCATCAAACCCTGGTATCGTGTCATGTGTTTTGTCAAATTAATTCACATAAAAATGTATAAATGTCTCAAGAAATATATCTTCGAATGAACAGGCCTACACTATGCAACTTGATATTTCCAAGTGTGATGTTGCTCGCATTATATACCCATCCACAAGCTTATCAGAGTTGTCAGTCTACAGCATCAGAATAATTGAATAGTATATATAGGTATGAACTCATATTATATTAGGCCTAATTAGTTGATGAATGCAATAGATCCGAAATGTTCAGTGGTGCCGGTGACTCAGTATATATAGCCCATAGATGGGAACATTTATAGATATTACAGTTAGATAGATGCACAATCTTTAGTGCAATCTTTAGTGCAAACGAGCTCTAGAATGAAAACAGACTTCGTATAATTAAGTAGTTCATTCAGTCATGTCTCGCATGGGAAGTTTTTTAAAGTTAATGAATTAGTATATTTAATGCAATCAATGGTAGGCCGCGGCTAACTTTAATTGGATGCAAAAGATGCAATTGTTATGTGTATTTAATTAATTGAAAGCAGAACATTTGCATGATTCTTAATTATCTCCCATTCTAGTACTTTCTTTCCCGTCTGTTGCCTTGTGGATCTCTAGGACTTGACCATCCCATTGGATGTAGGCCTACAATACTATTACGGGTGCATGGGAGTCGATTTAGCGAAATGTCATTTTCCTGGATGGTGATAACATTTGAATGGTGTGAGACGTCGAAATTCTATTATACGTGAAACACGGATATTTATAATACCGTCAAAATGACGGAAATATAAGTGTTATTATTGGATTCTAACAATTTCACAAGTATACACTAAGAAATGTGTTTATTTAGCCTGTGAAAATTACCCGATATATGTATATTAGTTTTCAATTATACCGTTTCGAAGATATCAAAAATATCTCCGTTCGATCTTATTAAAAATTTGACACCTCATATCCTTCGAAAGTTATCACCAAAATACTGATAATTCGCTAAATCGACCCCCGTGCACTCTTAATTGCACAAAAAACTTCACACATAAGTCTGCTAAAATTGTTTCCTGAGAATATTTCCATTTAGTTCTCAAACCGCGACTTGAAATGTAGATTTCCACTATTGTTCAACTTTTGTTCATTAGATATAGGATCGAAGTGAATTAGCTTCATTTGACTGTGTTATTGGCAAATTGTTTTCTTTTGACTAGAGACTGTTCCAGCTCATCTGTCTATTGCATCTCAATTTGATTAATTACATTTCAAAAATATCAATGAAATGAGTTTTTGTTCTGACGAAAATTTATTTGTCATCAATTCAGATTTCAGCCAGACTGAATTTTCGTAATACCATTCGAAATATCACTTGCATTCGTTGAGGTATGGACAATTCAGGAAGAGCCTGACTTATTTTTATTCAAGTATCAAGTTTCTTATTTTATTTTCTCTGTTATAAAATCCTGTGATACGTTTGGTATTGGGTTTGTCTTCCTTTAGGCACCGGTTGGTTACGTTGGCAAGTCTTGATTGAGTCAGCATGTTTGGGTGAGGTTGGACATATTTATGCATGGCTTAGGTAGGAATTATATTTGGTCATGTATACACTAATTAATAATATACATATAGTTTGAGTTTACCTTTGAACGAATGAATGTATAGCTTCAAATGTAAGATGTAAATGTAAATTGAATTGTAACTAAAGTTCTCACTACCTTTTCTTCAATTGGATGAGCGATCGCGAAGACATCTATCCCACTCGTATGGAGCTTTGTCTGTCTGTGTTTTTTTTTCTGTTTGTTTGTAAGCACTGCACAGGTCGCAGGGTTTGACTGATCGACATGAAACAACTTTTTATACAGACTCATCCAACTTGGAACTGTATAGTTTCTGGGTTGAATCTATCAGACAATTGTTGAGAAATGCCATCTCAAAGTTGAAAAAAAATTACATTAGCCTGGGCAAGAAAGTTTGGAAAATTGAATCGCTCCAAATGGATTCAAATTTTCACTGAACGTGATTTTCACTGAACACATAAATGATACACGTTATCACGATTTGTGTGCAATTTGAAGAAAATAATGTTTCAAATGATTTTTATTCTTCAAATATATTTAAATAATAGCAGAAAAATGTTGAAGAGATTGATTCACGGCTCTAACCGTATATTTTATCTGAGTCAAGGTGTTTATATAGTATTTTTTTATACTTTATATAGATATCTTGCTCATCTTACAACGCATATGCTGCGTTTGCCTAGTGTATCTCTACATACATCACTACATAGGCCTACTCCACATACATTTCTGAAATAGATTTTCATTGGAGGCTATTGGTCTTTGATTTTCACGCTGAGTCGGGGTGAATGCATCTGTACTAGTTATCTGTTGATTTGACTCATCTGTTAAGCACTACTTTGAACTTTCAAAGTGCATACAACAATTTTACAGAGAAAGTTTTTTATAACCGTTCAATATATAAATTATTAAACTAGATCAAAATTAGTTGTAAGAGTACAAAAAAAGGTTGCCAATACATCCATTCATGTTTATTCGCATGTCAGCAAATTTACCTAAAAATTCCACTTACAAATTAAATATAGTTTTTTCGGGATTTTTTTTAAAAATAACTCTTTGATAACTTGTTCTCTAATTCTTTGTACATGCAATCCTGTTATAGCCTCAGGTAGAGATATAGTATAGGTAAACCATAAGAAATCGCTCGGGAGTTTTGTTCTACCGCTTTTACGATTTAGCACCAGCAGCATAATAGATTAAAGATACCCTAAACCAAGACAGTTCACTCTTATGGGTAAACAAGATTAAATCCGCGTGCACACCTCCATTCCCTTCGCCTACGTCTGCAATTGGTACCAATGCTCGCCACTGGAGGAACGGCCCTGCTGGTAACTATACATGCGCTTTCTGGTGGTCTGCATAGGTACTGCGGGAAGGGTTAGGAAAGAGTGGTGATGAAGAAGTGGGTATAAAAGTGGAGGTTAATTTCATTTTATATTGCGTGACATGTCTTGGTAGTATAACTTTCGTATATGCTTTCAGTTAAGTAAGCCATCCCAAACCCTTTTACCCAGTACTAAAGCAACACTCTTGAACAAATAGATATTTTCCACACTTGTAGACCTATATGGTTTCGTGCTGTAAATAAATGCATACCATCTATCACTTTAGTTTGTTAATGACTATATTTATGAGATCTTGAACGACACTGATCATTAGCTGACATGACTTTTGGCATTTGAACTATAAAAATGTAATTGCTACGAATGAAAATTCTTATTGTTTCAATTTTCAATGATAATATTCACATTCCACCTTCCAAAATCTATTGTATATATTTTTCTATTGTTTTCATATCATTAATTTTTGTTTTAGTCCATTTAAATTGTAGTCATTAATTTTTGTTCCGTGATCGAAAAGAGAACACAGGTTTCACCCCTTACGTACTACAAGAAGAAGCCAGTAAGACTACGTGACAAATCGTTTTGTTTTTGCAAATACATGCGCTCGATGAACGTCATACATGGTCTTCTATTACACAGCCTATAGCCAATGATATATATATATATAAAACTTATATATATATATATATATATATATATATATATATATATATATATATATATATATATATATATATATATATATATATATATATATATATATATATATATATATATAATAATATATATATATATATATATATATATATATATATATATATATATATATATATATATATATATATATTATATATATATATATATATATATATATATATATTTATTTATTTATTCTTCAGGACTAAAATTAAATTATTTCAAAGACATGACAATAGCATTACGTTTATGAATGAGCCGTGATGATTCTTGTGACGAACATGAGTCGTGTTTCTGTAGTGTAGTAGATTCCTATGAGAAAGGTACCAGAGTGAACGTATACAGTCTTCTCCGTTTCGTGTATTGCAGCAGCTACATGCATGCTAGGTTGAAGCGCACTCAGATATGAAACAGATCGCAATACTTTCACATGACTGGCTCAGCAGTTGAAAATCATTTGATTTGATGTTTTTTGAAACCGGTTGTGACTTGTATATTCGTCAGCTCTTTACCATGCCATTTGAAGACATCTTTAGTTGGATACTCATGGACTTGTGCAGTTGTGCTGAGAGAGCACTGAAAGAAACTGCGAGATCTGTCAAATAAGCCGTTACGAATGAACCATGCATACATTTTTAATCTCCACTGTCTTGACCAAATCATCTTGCAGTTTTGGACAGAAACTATTTTTTTTTAAGCAGTCCATTTTGACAACGAGACTGCGTCAATGGATGCAATCTTTTCACAAATTAAGGGTAATTGACTTGAAAATAGCACGATTGATATAGGCCTGAATAAATATAGAAGAAAAACAACCTTCACAATCACATCCACCTAAACCTCAACCTCCACATCCTCATCAACCTCAATATTCCAATATTATTCGATTTTAATTACATAAAAAAAGTTGTCCTATTCAAAATTAAGATAATAGGAAGTTACCATTTAGGAAAATATGATGTAGACCCTATGCTTCCGCTAATTTATCCGGTATCATATTATTAATAAATAGGGTATACCGATTACCACACCGTGATCGGTACACGTAGCTCAGTTTCTAACGGGCTAGCTTCACGTGATCCGGGAGGTTTGGGGCATATCGGGCTTCGGTTCGATCCCCACCACCGTATATTTTTCAGGGGATTGTCGTAGTTTCCCTCTGTAGTCGAGGGCTCTATGCTAATGCCAGGATTGTTCGTACAATATAGGCCTTGACCGATTATTTTCAAGAATTATATAGAGATAAATCTTGATTGAAATGAAAAACTTGATGAAGTCGTAGAGTGCAAGTACAAGATATTACAAGAAACAGAATGTTCTCATCAACCCCGAGTATAGAGATTCACACCTTGCTGCTGAAAAGTGCAAATAGAATCATCATGAGAGGTCCAGATTCTTTTTATTTTCGTTCCTCGATAGATCTATACAGCGTAATGTTAATGTTCGTCTGATTGATTGGTCTGTAATTAGTTTATAATTATAAGTTGTGAGGAGTTTTAAATGTTGGTAATAGCATGCATATATTATGTCCAATATCATATAGAAATATGCTTTCAGTGCTACTGTTGCTGGATGCATACACAGCATCATCAAAAAGCGACCGGATATTTCAATTTGTTCATTTTTCTTTTATGAAAAAACTATTTGGGACTATTGGAGCAGCGTGTTATGATGTTGTCGATGGTCTGTAGGAAATGTGGAAAAGGATGGTATAACTAACTGAACCATATTAATTATAACTTAAGAAAACGCGAGGTACATTTTGAACACGCCGAAGACCGACGTTGAGAAATAGAGTTATTTAATTACCGTGCTCTTAAAAATAGTTCATTCAAAATAATGCAATATTTAATTTTATGACTTCATTTTCATATGTGTGGTCATTCGTACTCGTGAGGTCCATTCGGCTGGTATACTGTGCGTGTCAAGTTTAAAAGATAAAGATCAAGTTTGAATTTCCGTTTCAACATTTGAAACGACAAACTTGTGTCGGATGGAGATTATTAAACAAAATCAAATTTCAAACGATTCATTTGTGAATTAATTTTGTCTGGAAGCGTAGTACAATAATAAGACTTGGGTGTTGTATATAAATACAGGTTTAGCACATTCTGAAAAATATATTCAACAGCTTAAAATAGATATGATAAACTGACCACCTTTTTTTTGTTTTGAAATGTTTTTGTTCAAACACTAATTTTTAATTCAGGATAATTTATACATTTCTCGTATTTTATATTCATTATTTCTCCATATTGTCCATTATCTCCATATTGAGCCCATGCATGTTTTCTATATTATTATGAAGTATGTATAATTATTGTATATTTTTATATTGCTTCTTCTTGCAGAGTCTCATATAGCATCCCACCTAATGGTGGACAGCCGTGAAAAAAAAAAAAAAAAAATTCATTTCAGTTCTAACAATTTCTTGGTCGCTATTTATACCCCGACCAGCGTTATTCTATTTGACCAGTAAAATACATTGACCGAAAGTAAATATAACTTGTACCGTATCGTATGCTCCCTCCACAAGTCGCAGGCCCATCCAACATATGTGTGTAAATATTCTCCAAGCATTGAGAAAAACGCATAATTGGTGCAAAAACCCACATTTGAAACAGGCCGTTATATTATATTTACCTCATTGAATCAGTACATCATTTATTGTCATACAGAACATTCTAGAGGTACATTCGAAATGTTGACATTCTTACCATATAACTTCTATATAGGCATACAATAAAGCGAAATCACTTATTCAAGGATCAATTAATAGAGTCACCTTTTGTTCGTATGTTTAGAGTGATAGGCGTACTGTCACCTATTATATTATAATAGAGGTATATAAACCTCGATTGTAAGAGAACTGTAGAATTAATACTCAAGTCACCATGACCTTTCACCAATAAACTTGTTCATCTCAAACATGTATATACACACACACACATATATATATATATATATATACACTGGCGTCGGAACCGGGGGGGGCAGGGGGGGCAATGCCCCCCCCAACTTTCGGCCAGGGGGGGGCAAGGGGGGGCAAGAAAAAGGTCTTGCAGAAAAAATGAAAAGACGAGAAATAGAAAAGACGAAAAAAAGAAGGAAGAGAGAAGGAAAGAAAGAAAAAAAAAAGGAAGAAAGAGTGAGAAGGAAAGATGTAGACCTATTTAGATAGATCAAATCGTACATAGATTCATATTTCACATTGCATAGAAAATCAAATATCAGATGGGCACCTTCAGTTTTAGGAGAAAATTGATTTTTGCATCTAAATCTCATCTGGAACACGTTGAACCATATTGAAAAAGGTGTGATTTGAAGGAATTTGGTGTACTGTTTTGGAATGATAGCTCTGGTTTAAGTAGTTATTAGTTATCAGAAATCAACAAACAACCCTACCGGCAGTGCTTCTTTCAGATATAAATTATTCATTACAATTTTTGTAAATTTTGTAAATTTCCAAAATTCCAACAGTCGTAACAATGACAATACAATGAAATGGAGAAAGGGAACTTCCAATAAGGGTCGTTCGGTGACTGCCAGGGGCGTCAAATTTAAGGGGCGCTATCGGCGCACATTTGTAACATTCTATTAATAATAATATGTCATAAATCGTATTCTATTTTACTTGTGCATTATTGGGTGGAGAAAATGTTATCATTCGAACAGCATTGTTATCGAAAGGCATAGATTTTTCTTGGATCAGCCATTCAGCAAAACTAGCTCTTACCACACTAAAGAATTCATGAATTCCAGAAATTTCGTCCAATTCCCAAACCCGTAGAATCGCATTTAAAAAGATAAATTCACAAAAATTTCCCTGCGGGGCTTGATTCCTCCCTCACTCGCATTCACTTTCACTATGCGCATACAGTTTTTGGGGCTCATAATTTAGTCCTTGCCCGTGGCGCTAAGATGAGCCAGACTGACCCTGCAGTTACAATAACTATGTTTGGCAAATATCAGTTGGGCACATCTAGTTCTTCAAAACAATCAATTTTGTCATCTAAATCTTATCTGAAACACGTTAAATCGTGTTAAAAAAAGGGTAATTTAAAAAAATTCCCTGCGGGGCCAGAGGGGGTCCTTCCCCATTGCCCCCCGCGGGTCGCATGCTTCGCGTTAACTGCCCTTTGTACAACTGTTCTTATATGGCATTTTCTTTTCCAAACTGAGATCCCCCCCTCCCCATCTTGGTATTCTCAGTATTTTGTCCTTCTATCCTGAAAAATACCCAAATCTTATTGAATGTGTGGCACCCCATACTTCCTTCCTCCACGGGTCGCAATTTTTGAGCTTGCCCCCCCCTACTTTGAAAACGTTCCGACGCCCCTGTATATATATATATATATATATATATATATTTATATATATATATATATATATATATATATATATATATATATATATATATATATATATATATATTTATATATATATATATATATGAAAAATTGATCATGGAACATTGTTATTAACAATGAACATCGATTTTGCCGCATTTTTTAATTAAATAATATTGCTTGATACTGTCAAGAATATTCAAGAAAATATTGTTCATATTTTACATATTTATCTGTTTAGTAATCCTGTGAATTCAATATGTGTTATTCTGTAATGGATTACACACAGAGAAATCATGAAATTACAGAAAATATACTGCAGATACTGTAATCTGCATGTCTACAGGAAGCATTGGAATGAATATCATACAGAAAAAATCATAAGAGATTCAATGCCCCAATAATTCCTATCTGCTGGTTGGGCCCTGAGCAAACAGTTGCATTTCAGTCACTCATTGCAACCAATTTAGCAGTTACTACAGTAATTACAAGTTGAAACATCATTTTGATTCACGAAAATCTATGCATGTATTCATGTACAGTATGGCATTTACGAGTTTCTGTGGACACGTTCTGCCGTGCATCGATCATTTAAAATAATACAAAAAATTCACGCAAAATAAAAATGCGTAACACTTTGTGTTATAATAGTATGCACATGACTCTTGAGTCGAGAGCCTTGCCTGAACGTTAATTAGAATCACTAATCAATTATCTTTCTCTATTGGTACATTATATACATTTCGCAATGTCAATCGCAATGTCAATCAATTAAATGTATTTTTAATATTTCGTAGGTAAATGTGATTGTCGATGTTTAAGCAGATAGCAGCGATCACGATGGAAATGAGATTCGATCAGTCGACAGACTTTCATTCATACTTCCATGACTTAACACTTTAGACTTTCATGTCTAGGCCTATAGTCGGTTATTGAACATTTTATTAAAACAATTGAATGTAACACATTTAAATTGTTATACAAAATGTCATCAGCGAAGAACACCCCAGAATGTAGTGGAACAGTTAGCTGTTATCAATTATAAACCGAAATATTCGTGATCTTCTACTGTTTTTACAAAAAAATACAAAATGAAAGAACTAAGGCATAGTATTTCGATTGTTCACCTATCAAAGGGGACAAAATGAACGTAAAAAAACATCCGCCTTATTCACTGACCATGTCTCATTCAACATCTAAATGCCACAATTTTTCATTGTACTCTAGGGCTAATGTTTTTCCACTATTATCATATAATGACCAGATAATATATCATCTAGTTCCACCGCCAATTCGATCACACGTATAGCGTTTTCAATCTACTCTCAATCGTTCCCTTGCTAATCGACTCCTTAGCTAATTGCAAACATCATATTTCCATCGTGGTTCAGACTCGGAGAGTGGTCAGGTTTCTGAACACCCGGTTTATATATCTTCTATATAGTCGGACAGAAGCAATTTTATTGGGGAGATTCGACTTATAAATATCCTTTTTTTCTCTTACTACAATTTTTTTAATAACCCTTTAAGTGTTATTTCATTCCTTGGTGCATGCAACATTGGACATTCGAACGTCCAGTCGGGGGCAGTCTAAGCCTTTAGGGCAATGATGTACAGATGATTACGAGTTTGCATGTTCGTAATGCCGGAAGAGGGGTGGGAGGGGCTACAGAGTTTGTGATTAATGCTAATACAACAGCTACACACAAACATATAGCCTAGCCTAGATATTTCTCATGAGCGGCAGCCTAAAAGGACACCAAAGATGGTAATCTAAATCTTTACCTACTATAAGTTAGTTGGACTGTGAAGACTTCATCAATAACTCCAGTAGGGAACAGAAAACATATATTCGCCTCAAAAGGACTGACTATTGACAAAGGAAATTGCATGTCGTGGTAAATGATCAGATGCAATCTAAAACATTACATAATATCAATTATATTTATATATATATATATATATGTATATATATTGTTGAATGACGTGCTTAGGTTCAACTCTATGACGTGCGGACGAGGTGGCTATAATAACTATAGTGGCTCAACACAGGATGCAAGTTACTACAGTTTTATTCGAGATTTCGACTGAACGGCGAAACTGACGAGTTGTCATTAGCGAATTCGTTTGAATAAAATATGGCATCTGCTCTCTTTTAAATTCAAAATGCCAGAAACTGGTAATATCTGGTTTGGCGAAACATATCTTCTGGCTTCATACTTGATGCGGCTACCCCTTTTTTGTCACGTAACACAAAAATGCATTTTATTTGGTTAGCATGAGAATTTTTCTAGTCTATGATGTCATCTGAAATTGATTTCTAAAATTATCCTCTTTTTAAATTCTTTTTTGAAGAATCATCAGAGATAGACGAAAATTATAGCTGAAGCTATGATGACAAAGTAGAATCGTTTAGAGGGGCACCATGCACCTACAACCACCCCAAAGCTATATCTATACTAGCCCATTAGATCGTTCATTTTAGATATAACACAATAATTCAAAATCAAGGTGATCTGTATGATCGTAAATATTTCTGGGTGTACTTTCTTCCCTCTCCCCACGGTTACAGACACAGAATCATTATGCCCTTTTCTAATCTCGATGCTGCGTGTATAGTTGTTCTGACATGATTCTCCTTATGCCGATGTACGGGTAAAAAATACGTACTTATTTGTATACAGCAATATAAAATTCTTCAGTGTAGATCGTAGACAACACCTTATGCACAAATGTGTAGACCTGACTGACCTTTCGGTGAAGGGGGGCCTTGGCACTTGATTGACTGTCAATATTTTGACCCCCACTTAGTGTCGCGAGACATAAACGTATGGTGGTTTAGAAAGTGCAAGAGGTCAGAGGGCATTTGAGTCTTCAATAATCGTACATTTTCAAGTCATAACACGTTCATCTGTTTATCCGTCTTCGTCTCGCTGTGTACATGAGTATAGGAAATCAATGGCGTAATGTGCGAGTTAATACTTATTACTTTGCGTTACATACGCTTGCCATGTATTACTTAGACGCACCAGTCTTCATCATGATCAAATCGATGTGAGGTATTAAAATTTATCAAAATCTGTAGGAGAGACTACGATTTTTTGTACGTACAACCAATCGGACCAAGCAATCTGACAATGGTTCAACTACAGTCTACTATCATACTATTACAGTACACTTCAAAGGTTTTGACTAATTTTAACTCTTCTAATTATTAGAAACACAAGATAAATAGCGAATCAACGATTGTTGTATACTGTATAACGAATCCACAGAGTGGGAAATATTCCTGACAAGATATCTTTATTTAATTAATCGCGTGGATTGATTTGTCATATTTTGAATTTCCATTATTTTTTGGGTTTAAATCATGGTCCTGAAAGTTTGAATTACAGCGTGTGAAATTTTCTCACCCTCTGGATCGTGTGGTCCTGAAAACTTGGATTATTCTCGTAGCTGTAAGAGGGAGAATAACACCGACCTGGAAAGAAGATAAAACCAGGCATTATCTGGGGTGATCGACTACGCATCATTTGAGTATAACGTGACAGTACTATATTTACCCGGCGTGATCTCGTTACAAGAATTGACTCCTGCGGACCAAGTTAGACCCGACACCGTCAACAAGTTGCTTGGAATGTTAATCCCAAGCACCCATTGTCTCGTATACTATACAGTAACAATCAGTTAAAGCTCGTCGAGATGTAAGTAGGTATATAGCAGAATACCGCGTACAGTTTGACCATTCTATGGTTTGACCCTATACCAACAATTAGCCTTCAACAGGCTGTGAAGCTCGCCATTAGACAAGTGATGATGGGATTATAATGATAAATGATTGACTAGGATTATACGGGGCTATATATTATATCGCTGAACAAAAAAGTATGTTTGTTTGTATGTATATATATATATATATATATATATATATATATATATATATATATATATATATATATATATATATATATATATATAAATATATATATATATATATATATATATATATAACATATATATATATATATATATATATATATATATATATATATATATATATATATATATATATATACTTAATACGTATTTATAAGTTCAGGTGGCATCATCATAAACATCCAGTGTATTCAATGAACAACTTGAAAGAGTATTTCTGACCAATCGACTTACATTAGATGATTTCAATCGGTGTGGAGTCGTGCATTCATGCATTCATTATTGGATGAACTGGCTAGGTATGGAAATCGAGATAAAATTATTTTCATATAAAAATCGATAGAAATGATTAAATGAATAATCTGTGAGCATATATATCTATTTATAGTGTATATAATACTCGAAAGTCAGGACCACACATACGGTCTTCAATTTTTAACAATTCGTTTGTCACAGAAAGTGATTATGGCGACCATGCCATACCAGAAGGTGTCCAAGCGTTACACAAAAAAATATGAATGGAACTATTATTGTTATGAATATAAATCATTGTAATTTAAATTAAATAAAAAGAGTACAGTATTCATCATACTGCTAAGTAATAAATAACTCATGTTGGCGAGTGTTCGTGTGCGAGTTGTTGCGGAAATACCCACACATATACTCAGTTTTCTTCTCAACCGACTATATAACATATCTATCTCTACACATGGTTGTGAGGTGTCCATCACTCAACGCTGATTAATTACTTAATACCATCGGAATTGAATATTAGAATAGATACTGTAACAAGTTGAAACGGCCATGTAAACACAAGCCCACTTACCTCAGCTCATACGTTTCCAGCCCACGTATGGTGTGCGGCCTGAGCTTGGTAGTTGCCTGCGAGCGTCAATTGGGTGGGGTGTTGGGGAGGGGGATTTTAAGCAAGGTGCATACAGGCCTACATACTAAGCTTGAAAGAGGAGATAGTCATTATACGCTCTTATAAAAGGCTAGGACTGCAATTATTCTGATTGTTCTTATATATTTATATACATACCTCGATTCGTTAAGTGCACCTTTCGCCGCATCAATTACTAGCAATAATTACACAAATATTATGTTAATTGTTTTATGCTAGTAACTTTTGAACCGTACTTATATTGCGCCATACAGGAAAATATCATTTTTTACATACCAGGATATTTATTATTATTCGCATAAATTATAACATTCTTTGATTGATCATCACAACCATTCTCTGCGTTTACATGTTGCACTCCAACTTGCAACAGATTGACAATATGATTGCTGGTGTGTTATTTTATATGCAAGTTATAATTATCTACGAGCACTCATTTCAAATTTCGAACTGAATATAATAATTGTTCAATAGTATTTGATTCAAATCTTTGTCCTGCATACATTTTAATTGTACAAACTATTTATTATCTACCGAATTTTCCCTTTCTACTACATTCTCATACCTCAGATAGTTTCCAAAACTGCCTGCCATCAAATAAACCTGATCAGTGTGTTGTAATTGTCCAATATATTACAAAGAATATTTGTTCACTTTTGGATCACACTAAATGGTCACTGCTGTGTTTTAGCAGACCTGATGAATCGTGGAGTAAATGTATTAATGAATTAATTAATGAAACAACAAACAAACGAATGAATGAATGAATTAATTAATTAATTAATTAATTAATCAGTGTATGCCTGGATGAAAGGATGGATGGATGGATGGATGGATGGATAGATGGATGGATAGATGGATGGATGGATGGATGGATGGATGGATGGATGGATGGATGGATGGATGGATGGATGGATGGATGGATGGATGGATGGATGGATGGATGGATGGATGGATGGATGGATGGATGGATGGATGGATGGATGGATGGATGGATGGATGGATGGATGGATGGATGGATGGATGGATGGATGGATGGATGGATGGATGGATGGATGGATGGATGGATGGATGGATGGATGGATGGATGGATGGATGGATGGATGGATGGATGGATGGATGGATGGATGGATGGATGGATGGATGGATGGATGGATGGATGGATGGATGGATGGATGGATGGATGGATGGATGGATGGATGGATGGATGGATGGATGGATGGATGGATGGATGGATGGATGGATGGATGGATGGATGGATGGATGGATGGATGGATGGATGGATGGATGGATGGATGGATGGATGGATGGATGGATGGATGGATGGATGGATGGATGGATGGATGGATGGATGGATGGATGGTTGGAGGGATGGATGGATGGATGCGTGCATGAATGAATGAATGAATAAATGCATGGACGATTGGATGGATGGATGATGAATGTACTCGAAGACCAATGGCGCCTTTTTGTTTATCGAGGTCGAAATAAACAATTATATGTTTTGTTGTCGTGATGGGGAAGGTTCAACCGCAGCAAGTCAATTAATTCGTGACACTCGTTTCATTCTACCTGATCTCTCATCTTGAGAGGTATGGATATTAATATTTATACCATCTTCGAAGAATCATGCTATTATTTAACCAGGTGAATATGATTAACATTTTTAAGTAAACATGCAATTAAAGAATGCTTAGGGAACATATATCATGGAATGTAATCATTTTACAAATTCTTGATTTGCATTTCAGAACAAAAGACTTGATTTGGATGGTATAATTGGGATCAGAGGTGTGAATAAAGTGGGTGGCATTATAGGATAATATTGTTCCTTCCTAATTCATTGCTAGATAATGAATAATTTCCGATGCCATATAATGTTATAAAGATACGTAATACTAGTACGTAGTATACATAAGGTTTCACAAAACATAATCTACAATTAATAATGGGAAATACTTATACTGACGCTCTGCTCTAACAGACTAACTATTATCTATAATAATTATATTATTACCGGAAATATATCTAATTATACCGCATTTTGAATGCTTAAAATAATAATATATTGAAGATTTGAATTTAATTTAATTTCTATGAGAAATGTGGTTTTGTAAGCGTTTGCTGATTGTACGGTATTGAGGCGGATCGACTAGGCCAGGCCACTTCTACTCGTGGTTATAGCGGGTAGCAGGACACTCAGGGTAGCGGCATGATAGCGGGTAGCGGGTAGCGCTACTCATGGTAGCGTTTAGCGTGATGAACATAGTCGACCGAATCCATTCATGAGGATAGCAACAAAACTCGAACTCATTCTGTACCCGGAATGTAAATTGATTTTCTCCTCATTTTGGTATATTCCATTACCTAAAAATAATGTTTTCGTTTTTCCTTTCATTTCTTCCAGAGCCGTTTCTGAAGTTACAGTCCCATTGATTGATTATCCTGCCTCACGTTAATTCCATTGACAACAAATAAAAATACCATTTCTTCGCTAGTGTTACTCATATTTTGATATACCTAATCATTCCAAAGCTCTCTCAAGTCTCAATCCATTTCTGCGGCCGATCTTCTTAGCATCAAACCAACAATACAGGGATTTTCTATAGTACTTGCTAATCATAATATTACTAACAAGTGATTAATTGTGCTACGAATAACCTTTATCACATGGCACTGTTGTTATTAGATTGCCTCGTAACGATAAAACGTCATCTCGGGAATAATGATTCGCTTTAATCAGATGTGAAATGACTGGTGTTATACAGAATGACCCAGTCTAACCTGCGACTATACGAATACATATTCATGTGTATGACAATTAGCTGTACCCACACGTGCACAGGTTATGTGGCAACGTGTCTCTCTCTATTGGTGTTAGTTATACATTATTGTAATAACACTAATTGAAGATCAATCTCTTATCTCTATAATTTATATTCCACAACAGGTCGATTCTACAATTGCTATTTCCTGGGCGTTTGCGCCGCAGTCAGTCGATGTTGCCTATAAAGCAGGGGTACACACGAACGATTCAGGTCGTTCACAACTGCCAACTGACATGGCCAACTGAAAAACGGACTTTCCGTTTGTGTATAGGCCTACGGTCACACGTATCACGATTCAACGGCAATCGACGAATATTCGGTATAAATGTCGTTTCGCGAGATATAAATGAGGTAGATGAGAAAAAAATGTAATCGAACTTCGATATATTCGATATGTAAAATCGAAGGTCGAAGATCGATCAAGTTCTTAGCAGACGACAGATGTAACGTTACACATTTACTGCATTCTCATCGGTTGTCTGTCTGCTGCTATAGTCGGCCGTTGGAGTTGGCGTTTTTAGAAACTCATTCGATACTTACTGATCCAACTCCAATCAACAGCGATCGCATTGGTGTCGTGTTCACACGAAAAGTTCCAGGCTAGTTGGTCAAGCCAGTTGGCGAATGGGACACCTGGAGTGTTCCGCGTGTATACCATTGCCGCAGATAATCGAGGTATTCCACTGCTTGACGCTGTCGTAGAATAGCATTTCGTAATTATTGCACCATGGACGAAAGATATACTACTAAGAAATCCCACGCTACGTGGAAATGAAACTGACCCCAACTTTTACCCTCCACTACTTCATCACCACTCTCTTCTGACCCCTACCCCGTAGTACCTATGCAGACCACTAGAAGGCGCAACTGGCACGCTGGATTGTGCTGCTACCGAGTACGTGGCGAGCATAGGTACTAATTGAAGACACAGGCAAGGGGAATTGAGGTGTGCACCTGGGATTTATCATTTTATAGTGATAAATACAAAGATACGTACAATTGGCCTACATCATCTGATTCAGACAGAAAATATCGAAAGTGGTAATCACGCGTCAAATTTTATAATATGTCGAAGGTGGAAAGATCACCGTTACATACAAATAACATGTAACCTAATGTGAATGCTTGATATGGATCGACCTAATTTTAGAAGATACTTCTCCGCACGGTGTGAAGAAATTACACTATAATATGTTCATTCCGTAAATGTCACTGCGATCGTTCATATATTATGTTGACACTGAAAATGTAAGAAGCAGCAGAACATTTTAATTCACTTTGGAGTAGTGTCCCCACATAGACTATGGTGTCCCCATAATATAAATGAGAGTTATTACGTGCAAAATAAACAAGCTTTGCTGGCACAAATCACATACATACATCCATTATACGTTTTACTAAGTAGCATTCTGTGGTGCTACTTTCTGAGAAACATATTTTAAATGATTATCCATTTTTTAATGATTATCAAGGATGATGTCTGAAAATTTAGCTGTTTTTTGTTCCATATACTTTCACGCTCAAGGTATACTACTCGTGGTGATATATTGTTGAGAATTTGTGAATTTTCAAGAAACTTACTATTTACATTGTGCTGAAACTGTATGAAGACTGTTTTGAAGCTATTTAGAAACAAGTCGTTAGCCATTATCCATTATTGTAATTACCATTATATAAGTATATATTTCATCCATGGTTGCACGCAATACCATTTGCTTGATATACAGGGATGACGAGAACAACTCGTTCGTGTCATTATAATTAAATGTATAGAGGATTCCCTCTGTGGCCCAGGTAAATGCCTGGATGGTTCCTACAATATATACCACGGCAGCTTCTATATCCTTCCCATTACCTCAGAAACTTTAATCTCACTATCTCATTAATCGTTCATCTGACGCCAATGGGCACTAGTTATCAACACAGTGCGTCATTAAGCTCAATATAAATAAATATAGCATAACGTGTAATATTAGAAGCAAATTTTGCATTTTATATTCCGATCTTTTAATACATATCTGAATGTCTTGATATGTAGGACATTACACTCCACCTTCTTGAGTGCACTTTTCTATTTAAGAATTATTGAGCCCTCTATTTTTGAATAATCATTTTTGTACGTATGAGCACAAAATGTGGACACATTATTTGAAAAATTGTTTACATAGAGAAAAAATATATTACACACACACAATGATGTTTACGTGTATAAATAAATAAATATATATATATATATATATATATATATATATGTGTATATAGTATATACATATATTCTATTTCTATAAAAACTTGAAATTTGTATGACATTTATCGTGTAGGCGTTTTGAATTAGCAACATATTTAAGCAATACTTCATAGCAAGTTTTTAGCTGGTATACACACACAAAAGATGGATGGGCGGATTAAATCAAAATCTCTTTTGAAATATCTTGAACCCAACATCCAACACACATATATTGATCGAATAATCTATCATTCAATCAATCAAACCTTTCCCGAACCAGCATGCTGCCTAAAACAATGGTAGACTCAGCCTTAGTACTCTATTATAATAATTTCAATAAACATTAGACTACAATATATCATAGTGTTAAATCCACGCGATTACGTGTGCATGTAGCTATGAGATACTTGGTGCCGGGACTGGAGTGTAGATGTCGGGTAGTAGGGACCGGAGTGAATTGGAACTGTGTAGAGATCGGGGTGTAGGGACTGGAGTGTAGAGATCGAGGTGTAGGGACTGGAGTGTAGAGACTGGAGTGTCGGGACTGGAGTGTCGGGACTGTGTAGAGATCGGGGTGTAGGTACTGGAGTGTAGAGATCGATGTGTAGGGACTGGAGTGTAGAGACTTGACTGTCGGGACTGGAGTGTCGGGACTGTGTAGAGATCGGGGTGTAGGGACTGGAGTGTAGAGATCGAGGTGTAGGGACTGGAGTGTCGGAGACTGGAGCGTCGGGACTGGAGTTTAGAGATCGGAGTGTTGGGCTTGTAGTGAAGGGAATGGAGTGTGATGTGAGTTGTGTTTATTGTGCCTAATTAGACAGCAAACACACAGAACCTCAGAATAATACAGGATAACTGATTTCATTGAAGGATATTCAAGGAAAGTTCTGTCAAAATCACTGTATTCCAACGGTCAGCGAATAGCGACGACTTTCAGTGCAAAGTTTCTGATTATTTGATTGTTATCCAGATAACTCTTTGAAAATGAAGAGAAAAAAATGAATCGAAAATGCTGGCAGTCGATTCATTGACATATCCGTTTAATATCAGTGTTTCCATGATAACTTATGAAAGGTATGAGATTTCAGAAACACAGATCTCTTCATCAATAAACATTCAAAATGGAATACAGAATCCACAAATTTATTCGACTACTAGCGAAATGAATAAATGAATGATTGAGAGAATAAGTGAATAAATTGATAGAACGAAATTAATAAGAGGAAACTACAAAATAATATTCAAAACGAAAATGGAACGAATTTCCCTGAATTGAATATATTTTGTTTCAATAATTCTGTTTGAACTGAACGTTGTTCAGCCAGTTTATGTGAACACCCTATAACTCAATGTAGCTTGCCCTTGCAGTATTCCTTGATCCGTCCATCTATAGTGCTTGCCCGTGCATCTAAATACCGCAAGGGGAAAAACTTCCTTACGGTGAAACCTATCTAGGAGAAAGGGGGGAACATTTATTTTGATATTTCAATATTTAATTGAAACTTTGTTGTAACCGACCGATGGCCTATAGCATGGATGAATCTCGAATTTGGAGCATTTCAAATTCAACATTACTTCACAATAACGCATCCATGACGTTATTTTGATGGTAACACATTTTCATTCATCATGTAAGATCCTGAAATTCATTTCATATGTAAATCATATTTCAAATTACGATACGTCGGGACATTTGTATCCCAGGTTTTGACGATGTTCACCGTGACATCTTGTTCAACTTGACAACTTTTTCAACGAGGCAACTTTTCCCCGTGTCAACTTTTCCAATATGGCAACCTGTTGAACGTGGCAACTTTTCTAACATGGCACCTTGTTCAACATGGCAACTTGTTCAACATGGCAACATGTTCAACATGACAACTTGTTCACCGTGGAAACTTTTCCAATATGGCAACTTGTTCACCGTGGCAACTTTTCCAACATGCAACCTATTCAACGTGGCAACGTGCATAACGTGGCAACGTGTTCACCGTGGCAACGTGTTCACCGTGGCAACTTTTCCATATTGCAACCTATTCAACGTGGCAACGTGTATAACGTGGCAACTTGGTCACCGTGGCAACTTTTCCACCATAGCAACTTGTATAACGTGGTAACTTGGTCAACATGACAACCTGTTTAACGTGGCAACAACGTGGCAACTTGTTCATCACGTACACTTGCTCAATGGGTAACTTGTTCAACAATTCAACTCCTTCAACGGTTAACTTGTTCATCATGGCACCTTGTTCAACCCGGCAACATGTTCAACATGGGCACTTGTTCATTGTAGTAGCGTGTTCAACGTGACATTTTGCTCATCGTGGCAACTTGTTCACCGTGAAAAGTTGTTTCACAGGGCAACTTGTTCAACATGGTAACTTTGTTCAACATGACAATTTGTTCATCATGGCAACTTGTTCATCATGGCAACTTGTTCATCATGACATCTTGTTCATCATGACATCTTGTTCAACATGGCAACTTGATATCAAAATTCAAATTAAATTAAGCTTCAATGTCTAATTACGTGGACATCATGGTTTCTGGTTTGCGTTTGTTTTTTGCTTGTAGTTGAAGTGAAGTTGGGGATTCGTTACCTTCTTCATTCATACATGGTGTTGAATATGCCTCCGCGCTTGGATTATCTTATCACTCGTCTTGTGAGACGACCAAATACACCAAATTACCAAGACATTAGGGTATAGCTATAATTATAATGAGTGTTTTCGGGTGTATTTTGGAACATCTCCGTGTTTTTGGGCCGAAGCCAAGAAACGAGAGTAAAAAAATAAATAAAATAGGGCAAAAAAGACAAGTTTTTGGTGTTTTTTGCTTGAAATGAGAAGGGGGGGGGGGGGGGAGGGGGGGAGGGGGAGGTTTAGTTTTTTTCGACTAGTTGTGGGACGTGTCATTCGTCTATAATTGATGACTGGTAGGTCTCGCTCTAGCCGGCCGGAGAAATGAGAGAAGACGAGAAAAGTAGGCATGGAAC
The DNA here is from genome assembly GCA_907164805.1 of Brachyptera putata. Classification (NCBI taxonomy): domain Eukaryota; kingdom Metazoa; phylum Arthropoda; class Insecta; order Plecoptera; family Taeniopterygidae; genus Brachyptera; species Brachyptera putata. The sequence continues at coordinate 35,825,072 of OU015463.1, forward strand.
ACGGAAGAAAATAAATAGCAAGTGTTGAGAGAAATGAGAGTCAACGATGTTAGAAGACGAAATATAATTAGTAAAGGAAAATACAATTCATTTTTTCATTAGAAAGTGCCTCTCGTGGAATGTCTTATTGTATATATTTTATATCGTAGAATAACTCTTCACTTTTGCAGTTGAACAATTGTGCATTAAAATGCAAATTCTTCACTGTGTAAAAAAAGAAGACAATTTCAGGCAATGAATGTTATATTTTCGTTGTTATTTCAGTGAAAGAGGCGGATTTTACAATTGAATTAAAAATGTATGGGAAATTTCAACAAAATGTATTTACACAGTAGGCCTATAAAAACTACTGGATGTAATGAAAATTTCCATTTTTTTAAATATAACAATTTGTGCCTCTATTATTAATAGATACTGTAGGACAACGTTTGTATACTTTGTTAACAACTATCAAGAATTATCTCGATAATAAGAATGACTAATTACCCCTAATTAATGTCGTTATTATATTGATTGTGTTGTGGGTAGAGTGGGGTTGGGGGTTGTTGGGCGTTCAATGGTTATAGCATGTGGTGTCACCTAGCGGGTAACGTTCAAACTACCGCCGCGCGACACAAGCCAAGTGTGCTGAAAATTCGCGCAGTAGATACTTGAAAGCTACAGTCCTTAGTCGCTTCTTTTATAAAAACCCACATTCACTACTTTTTGCCTACATTCTTTCGACAATAAAATGATATCGTATTTTTTTTGTCAATAATATTTTGATTTTGTTTTTAATTGATTCTGTACACCGCTATTGTTCTTGTCATCTTCATTCTTGCTGTACCGCGCGAGTGAATTGAAAATGCCGCTTGCTTCATGCAACAATGCATCAAAATTGTAAGTACTATTATTTTTCATAAGACGAGGAGTTTTTTAATTCGTCCTGCCTCGTTCGGCCAGTATACTCATATAGATATATTACGAGTAGGCTTATTTTCCTTTATGCCTGGCGCACGTGCTTGTGAGGATCACTTAACCCTATTTACTAATTCTGTTTTGTCGTATTACCATCACAGGTCAAGTCAAGTGTGTGGCTGGTACTAATGACGTATTGTATTAATCTAACATTTATAAGCGTTAATTACCCGTTCGGTGGAGTGTTTGCAACCCTGCCTGAAATGGACAAAGTAGACCTACTCATGTCCTTTGCCCCATGTGGCCTGCAACTGTCACTGTCATCATTGGATATCCGCCTATACTCTGTTCAGTCTCAGCAACATTTCTAAAATCTATTTTTCAGTCTGCTTACTTTATAATAATAACATATTCTCAGGAGGCATTAATTTTGCTTCCATGTTCCATCTGACAATTTACAATTATAATTTAAAGTATATTTATATTGTTTTCGTTATTCCCAAAAGAGTTCTTAAAAATAGTTACGGATGCATATGAGTACATTCAGCGAGATGTACTTTCTTGATGATAACTTTTATTTACGTATTTAATGATTCATGTATTGTTCCTTAGATTTGTCAATAATGCAAATATAACAATATGAATACTTGAAATCTAAACTAAAAATATGTATAGACAAAAGGAACTTTGGAATGGTACGAGATATCTAAATTATGATTTGGTGGAAACAAAGATGTTGTTATAGGCTTAGGCCTACATACCAAATGGGATAAATATAAACTATTGTCGATCTACAGATAGACAAAGATAGTATACCTTTCAGTTGTATAATTTTTTAGCTATCCACATTTAATTTACGAATTTTTGAAAGATTTATGTCACTAATAACCTGGTATTTCGGAAAATCGACTCCCATCAGGAAGACTGAGGAGGTATCAATTCATAATGGAAGTAATATTCAAATTGTAATTCCATTAGTCCCTGAAACATTCATTTGTTACAAGTTTCTAACATTAAGAGGGTGCATTACAAGCTTATAAAAATGAAGAAATTCATCTTTATCATTTCTTCCATGTTCACGACGAAACAGTGTGATTGAATAAAAAGTATAGCACCCACGATAATGTTGAGCTATTCAATTATTATAGCATTATGTTTTTGTTAATTCGATCAGTTTCAAGATGATACGTCAATGAATACTAAAAATGTGATGAAATTCAGTGACGTATCATATTGAAACTGATTGAATTCACCAAAGTGGAATATCGTATTAATTGAAGAGCATAACATTATCTTGGGGATGATTCCCTTCATTCAATTACACCGGTTCGTGAACATGGGAAAAAACAGTAAAGAAGAATTTCTCTATTTTTATAAGCACCGCGCCTGCACCCCCTTAATACCATTCTTGGCAATACAATCTGCTAAATGATAGCAGATCATGTACGGGGTGATTATAATGCACACAATAGTATCGAAAGTGTGTATGATATGAGAACAATTATTTGGCGAATATTTGAGTCTATAATATCAATTTAATTCGAGTACTGCTGAACGGGGTACTACGCGAACTAATCCTGATCCGTGAGGATAATATTAATATTGTATCAATATTTCCATGACAGCTTTCTAGTCACTAATGATTGACATTGGAGCAAGCGCTTTAAACTATTGTGGTTTACTCTCCAATGGCAAAGGGTTATAGAACGAGTTTTTGTTTTTGGAATTGAACCGCAGAATGAGTCAATAATATTACAATCACCTAAATATACTAATTACAAAAATCACACGAACAATTACAGAATATTCAATTTCAAATAGCGCTAATACTTGATGCAGAAACACTCCAGAAACGTTTCGGAAATGAATAAATTCGAATAAATATTTACAATGAATACAAAATATTCCGATGAGCATCCATACTTGTTTTAAGACCTAACAATAATGAGCTGATTGTTTTTGAACTTTACCTAATATGTTTTCAATTCACCATTGAAAGATTTTGTTAAAGGTAGGAAGGGGAGTGCCCACAGAAATATGTATCGCCAATCAGTGTACTTTGAATAAAAGTGTTTTTGTCAAGTTTATCAAGAGTCTTATATTTTTCATGGCCATACGACAAATGTATTAATACCAACTTTTTTAACTGTCGTATTTTTTTTCTATACTTGAGGCCAACTTCTTTTCTTGATCTATTCGATTAGATATATAATTAATGTATCGAGCGTCTATTAGTAAGAAAAAAGTAGGATGAAACTTCCACTATATTGAGATATTATTTGTAAATAAATATGCTTATACGACGTGTGTTGTTCATCAACATTTCTTTTGTATTTTCAGAAATCTCGATAATCGTTGATGGTAGGCCTAATAGATAAGCGAAGGCGTGCACGGCTCATTTCGAAAAATCGAAAATACATTTTTTGGCCAAAAAAATGTTATAATGGAAAATACGCGTGATTTGATGTCATTTTATTGATACCTCAATATGCTCACTTTATTAGTGGAAACATGAACAAAAATGTGGAAAGAAAATATAGTTAAGCCTATACGTACACATTTACGCTCAAATACTACAGTACCAGCAGGGTTGATGAAAATAATTGCTCTGCATAATATTGAGGCTACATCTCCAACGGAGATGAAGACATTAACTTACACAATCACGGGCCGATAATGGGAAAGGCTCCCATTTCGCCCTGCAGGGAATTATTTGAAATTTAAATGAAGTAGAAGCGATTTTAAAGGTTTGTTTAAGAATTACGTTGGTGCAAGAAATGTTATTATGTGATAATTGTTATAGATAACTTTAGATAAAATATTCAGAGTACTTTCAGTGTATTCAGTGTATTCAGTGTTCTTTGCTTGTGGTACATTATAAGTACTGCCTGGGCCGTCTCTGCGTACCCTGTGCGCACACCCATGTAAATAAGTATTCGGATGGTCACTTTCTCGACTCTTTTTCAGGTTAAATGAGATATCTTTATTATTCACACTCTATCATCCAAGACTGCTAACACACAGAATGTGAACCATATATGGAAACATGTATAGAATAAATATAGCAATTAGTATTTAAATGATAACAATAATGGAATCACACGAGACACAAATAATGAAACGGAACAAACTATAACATCTAATTATGCAATAATTATTGTAGAAAAGTAGTAACATAAAACTTTGAGAAGCTAATTTGAAAATAAAGTTGGAAAATAAAATCTTTATCGAACTAGAAGTAGTTACTTGAAATGTCTGGAGATCGTTTATTATACTATTTACCAAACAATCGTTCAAGTTGAATATTTAACAAAACTCTTCGTGTGTACAATTAATATCCCACACTTCTAATCAATGGAGATAATGTTAGTGGAACCTTTTACTGTACTATATATATATATATATATATATATATATATATATATATATATATATATATATATATATATATATATTCATCTTGTTATTACCTCTAACTACTCATTTGTCTTAGATTTTTATTACCTTTTTTTCAAAATCAATTATTCTTCGTCGGTGTTTTTGACTTATTTACGGTACCTTTTTTAAATTCATATCATCATCTTATAATAATGTATTAATATCCTTTTTATTGTGTTTTTGAATTATCATCCAGTATTCTATGTAATAACCAACAGAAAATGTGGAAAAAATCCAATAACAACTACACAATGTAAGTTATTTAATAATATTTCTGCGGCTTCAAATACAAGTTCTCTGCGGCAGAGGCGTGTTGTGTGTGATTGTCTGAAAGCTTTCGGAAAATACTCTACCTAGGAAAAACAGTTTTCCAGTCTATTTTGTCAGACGGGGGGTGGGAGGGGAAGTCTGCCCGTGCACCAAGGCTTGCGAATGTTTTGCCAGCACTTGTGATGCGAGATGAAAGAAAAACACCGCGTGGGAAAAATGGCAGTGCAAAGAAATTCACATAGACGGGGAAAATACGCGGGCTGAAAAAACTTGGGAATCAATTGGGAAAATATTCCCCTCCCTCCTTTACTCACCCCCTCCCCCCGTTACTTGCAGCTTCGAGTCTCGACTTGCATGCCTCGTGACCCCTGTGCCCTGGGTGCCCTGGGTGCCTGGGTGCCAATTACAGTAAGATCAGAGGAACGTTCTTAGACAACATAACATTAACGACTACAACATAATCAGGATGATGTGGGCATCCGACATCTTGACCTGGATACAGCTTTTTCATACTCCACGTAAATTACGAATTATATCTATATAAATGTATATATATATATATATTATATATATATATATATATATATATAGTATATATAGTATATATATATATTTATATATATATATATATATATATATATATATTATATATATATATATAGATATATATATTATATATATATGTAGATATATATATATATATATTTATATATAGTATATATATATAATATATATTATCCATACTATTATATATATATATATAGGTGTTGCAATCGGGACGTTTTCAAAGTTGGGGGAGGGGGGGGGGGGCAAGCTGCAACAATTGCGACCCGCGGAGGAAGGATGTATGGGGGTGCCTGCATATTACAATAACATTCTGTGGTATTTTTTAGGACAGAAGGAAAAATTACTGAATAATACCAAGATGTGGGGAGGGACCTCATGATATGAGAACAATTATTTGGCGAATATTTGAGTCTATAATCAATTTAATTCGAGTACTGCTGAACGGGGTACTACGCGAACTAATCCTGATCCGTGAGGATAATATTAATATTGTATCAATATTCCATGACAGCTTTCTAGTCACTAATGATTGACATTGGAGCAAGCGCTTTAAACTATTGTGGTTACTCTCCATGGCAAAGGGTTATAGAACGAGTTTTTGTTTTGGAATTGAACCGCAGAATGAGTCAATAATATTACAATCACCTAAATATACTAATTACAAAAATCACACGAACAATTACAGAATATTCAATTTCAAATAGCGCTAATACTTGATGCAGAAACACTCCAGAAACGTTTCGAAATGATAAATTCGAATAAATATTTACAATGAATACAAATATTCCGATGAGCATCCATACTTGTTTAAGACCTAACAATAATGAGCTGATTGTTTTTGAACTTTACCTAATATGTTTTCAATTCACCATTGAAAGATTTTGTTAAAGGTAGGAAGGGGAGTGCCCACAGAAATATGTATCGCCAATCAGTGTACTTTGAATAAAAGTGTTTTTGTCAAGTTTATCAAGAGTCTTATATTTTTCATGGCCATACGACAAATGTATTAATACCAACTTTTTTAACTGTCGTATTTTTTTTCTATACTTGAGGCCAACTTCTTTTCTTGATCTATTCGATTAGATATATAATTAATGTATCGAGCGTCTATTAGTAAGAAAAAAGTAGGATGAAACTTCCACTATATTGAGATATTATTTGTAAATAAATATGCTTATACGACGTGTGTTGTTCATCAACATTTCTTTTGTATTTTCAGAAATCTCGATAATCGTTGATGGTAGGCCTAATAGATAAGCGAAGGCGTGCACGGCTCATTTCGAAAAATCGAAAATACATTTTTTGGCCAAAAAATGTTATAATGGAAAATACGCGTGATTTGATGTCATTTTATTGATACCTCAATATGCTCACTTTATTAGTGGAAACATGAACAAAAATGTGGAAAGAAAATATAGTTAAGCCTATACGTACACATTTACGCTCAAATACTACAGTACCAGCAGGGTTGATGAAAATAATTGCTCTGCATAATATTGAGGCTACATCTCCAACGGAGATGAAGACATTAACTTACACAATCACGGGCCGACAATGGGAAAGGCTCCCATTTCGCCCTGCAGGGAATTATTTGAAATTTAAATGAAGTAGAAGCGATTTTAAAGGTTTGTTTAAGAATTACGTTGGTGCAAGAAATGTTATTATGTGATAATTGTTATAGATAACTTTAGATAAAATATTCAGAGTACTTTCAGTGTATTCAGTGTATTCAGTGTTCTTTGCTTGTGGTACATTATAAGTACTGCCTGGGCCGTCTCTGCGTACCCTGTGCGCACACCCATGTAAATAAGTATTCGGATGGTCACTTTCTCGACTCTTTTTCAGGTTAAATGAGATATCTTTATTATTCACACTCTATCATCCAAGACTGCTAACACACAGAATGTGAACCATATATGGAAACATGTATAGAATAAATATAGCAATTAGTATTTAAATGATAACAATAATGGAATCACACGAGACACAAATAATGAAACGGAACAAACTATAACATCTAATTATGCAATAATTATTGTAGAAAAGTAGTAACATAAAACTTTGAGAAGCTAATTTGAAAATAAAGTTGGAAAATAAAATCTTTATCGAACTAGAAGTAGTTACTTGAAATGTCTGGAGATCGTTTATTATACTATTTACCAAACAATCGTTCAAGTTGAATATTTAACAAAACTCTTCGTGTGTACAATTAATATCCCACACTTCTAATCAATGGAGATAATGTTAGTGGAACCTTTTACTGTACTATATATATATATATATATATATATATAATATATATATATATATATTTATATATATATATATATATATTCATCTTGTTATTACCTCTAACTACTCATTTGTCTTAGATTTTTATTACCTTTTTTTCAAAATCAATTATTCTTCGTCGGTGTTTTTGACTTATTTACGGTACCTTTTTTAAATTCATATCATCATCTTATAATAATGTATTAATATCCTTTTTATTGTGTTTTTTGAATTATCATCCAGTATTCTATGTAATAACCAACAGAAATGTGGAAAAAATCCAATAACAACTACACAATGTAAGTTATTTAATAATATTTCTGCGGCTTCAAATACAAGTTCTCTGCGGCAGAGGCGTGTTGTGTGTGATTGTCTGAAAGCTTTCGGAAAATACTCTACCTAGGAAAAACAGTTTTCCAGTCTATTTTGTCAGACGGGGGGTGGGAGGGGAAGTCTGCCCGTGCACCAAGGCTTGCGAATGTTTTGCCAGCACTTGTGATGCGAGATGAAAGAAAAACACCGCGTGGGAAAAATGGCAGTGCAAAGAAATTCACATAGACGGGGAAAATACGCGGGCTGAAAAAACTTGGGAATCAATTGGGAAATATTCCCCTCCCTCCTTTACTCACCCCCTCCCCCCGTTACTTGCAGCTTCGAGTCTCGACTTGCATGGCCTCGTGACCCCTGTGCCCTGGGTGCCCTGGTGCCTGGGTGCCAATTACAGTAAGATCAGAGGAACGTTCTTAGACAACATAACATTAACGACTACAACATAATCAGGATGATGTGGGCATCCGACATCTTGACCTGGATACAGCTTTTTCATACTCCACGTAAATTACGAATTATATCTATATAAAATGTATTATATTATATATATATATATATATATATATATATATATCTATATTATATATATATATATATATTTATATATATTATATATTATATATATATATATTATATATATATTATATTATCTATATATATATATATTATATAGTATATATAATATATTATATATAATTATATATATATAATATATATATATAATATATATAGGATGGGACGTTTAAGGTTGAGGTTTCTAACCGAAATTTCTGGAATTCATGAATTCTTTAGTGTGGTAATTAGCTAGTTCTGCTGAAAGGCTGATCCAAGAAAATTAAACACTAAATTAATCTAAATTGAATTGAATTAAATTGTATTTTATTTTATTCTGCAATTTCTTGGCATATTATACAACAGTAAACATAAAAATATATTATAAACAGAAGCCCGCGTAAGACCATCCTTCTGTCCATCTATATCCTTCGATCACAATGCTATTCGAATAATAACATTCACTCCACCCAATAATGCATAAGTAAAATAGAATATGATTTATGGAATATTATTATTAATAGAATGTTACAAATATGCGCCGATGGCGCCCCTTGAATTTGACGCCCCTGGTAGTCACGCTCTTTGCCCACCCCTAGAAACGACCCTTATCGGAAGTTCCCTTTCTACATTTCACTTTATTGTCGTTGTTACTTCCGTTGGAATTTTTGAAATTTCCATGTTTACAAAAATTGTAATGAATAACTTACATCTGGAAGAAGCATAGGGTTGTTTGTTGATTTCAGCCAACTCATAAACTTCTTACCAGAGCTGTCATCTCGAAACAGTACATCAAATTCCTTTAAACACACCTTATTTTAATATGGTTCAACGTGTTTCAGATGAGATTTAGATGCAAAAGTCAATTTTCTCCTAAAACTGAAGGTGCCCATCTGATATTTGATTTTCTATGCAATGTGAAAAATGAATCTATGTACGATTTTATCTATCTATATAGGCCTACATCATTCCTTCCTTCTCTTTCTTTTTTTTTCTTTCTTCCCTTCTCTCTTCCTTCTTTTCTCGTCTTTTCTATTTCTCGTCTTTTCAAATTGTGTCTTGCAAGACCTTTTTCTTGCCCCCCCTTGGCCAAAAGTTGGGGGGGGGGCATTGCACCCCCTGCCTCCCCCCCCCCCTTCCTGGTTCCGACGCCAGTATATATATATATATATATATATATATATATATATATATATATATATCAGTGGCGAGGCGTCAGGGCATGCAAGGCATGCAGTGCATGCCTAGTAATTTCTTTCAGTAATGCCACTTACACGAGATCATCTACTTTATATTTTATTTAATAAAAAATCGAAGACATTCAATATTTCCGTGAAATATGTGTGCATAAGTGGTTGAAAGTGACTCGAAATTTCAAGATCAGCCACATAATCTATATATTTTATGCACAGCACAGTACTAGTTTGTTTTCCTTATATCCCTTAACTGGATGCTATTTTTTCGATGTGCCGCACAGTACAAAAATGGACAGCTTTTTCTCGACCCGATACTCAACACTGTATGCTGGCCCGGACTGTGGTGGTGCAGGGTGGGTGGGTGTAAGGGACATTTTTTTTAAATGGTTAAATGGCTTGTTAAAAGTAACATTTAAGCTACAACCTCTATTGCATGCAAGGGTTCGAAGCATTTATGAGAGAAGGTGTCGAGCGTAAGACCCCCCTATTCCACACCACTAACGAGCGGGTGGTTCGGGGGCGTTCGTAGCTCGTGGATAGTTTGTAGAAACTTTCTCATTCACGATTTAAAGTCGGCCCTCAATATTTGACCACCAAATGTCAACATTGAATTGACGAGTTATGAAGAGAAGATGGTTTATTTCATGATGAGCCACGGACATTGTCTATGATTTATTATTTCTATATTCCTATTTGATTATTTTTTCCTTGGCATGAGCATATAAAATGTATTATTAATCAAATATAAAAGTGGTCCCGTTGGCCTGATCGCGTAAAGTAAAGCAATCAAACATGATACATAGCATGAAGTTGTATTGATTGTACTAAGCATAGGTGGTTGGTATATTTAAAATAATTATAATATGAATTAAAATTATACGTAGGTCCCGTGAAGTGTTATATTCGTTCAATTTGAACGCATTCATAATCATGAATTTCATAAGTCATATCAAACCTATCACAGTAAGACATTGGAAACACGACTTGAAGTGAACGAAAGACCCAAATTTATGGTACTCGCACTCGTAATAAAAATAAGTAACGGGACTGACCGCGGCCTTCTGTAAAGAATAGAAAAGCGGATGCATATTGCACATGTGTTAACGACAAATTCAAGAATGATATTTTGGGATAGGATATTTAGTTCTCAGTATGTGTCTTGTAAGTTGTAAACGACAAGTCAGTTGCCATTAGATATTCTCAAAGACAAGACGCTTAGCAAACTGTTCGTAAAGGAGTTCTTTTAACTTATTTTGTAAATTAGTCATTTACATGTTATTATTGACTTTGACAACTTATTTCATTTCTCAACCGAGTTTTAAGTGATAGCCGTAGCACTATAAGACGAGCTCGTCTTTTGGTTCAGGGATTTTGACGATGTAGAGAAAATATTGCTCAAGACACTAAAAAAGGAATCGAAATCTGTGAAGAAAACCAGAAGGCTAGATTCATTCATCGACAATAATAACAACGGTCTGGTGAGTTAAGTAAATCAATTATATACATTCTTAAACGTTATTTTGAGCGTCAAAGGTTTCAAAATATGGAAAATTTTCGCCTACGGCGTGTGGGCCTCCGGCGGCTGGGGCTGTGCCCCAGACCCCCATCCCTCACATGATCTACCCCATTGCCATCAATTTTCGCCACTGCATGCCTTCACTCAGAAGTCACGCCTCGCCACTGATATATATATATATATATATATATATATATATATATGTATGTCGGATTCAACAGGTGATGAGAAGCTGTGTAACTTTGGGGACTTTTTGATAGTGTATAATTGCGTATCAAGTCAACAGTGTAATACCTAGAGCGTAATTGTTGAATCTGGCTTCATAAACACGTTTAGGACAGTGCCTGGCTATCTCCAGCGACCGTGCACGCTGAGGACTGCTGGCCGGGTATGTATCCTCCGAGATACTCACGGAAAATATATATACTCAATACACCCCTCTTCTCGACCTCCTAGTCATTTTCAGGCCCATACGCCACGCGGCGCACACATGCTTTCAATTTTCGCTGAGCTATCAAATAATATCATGTATTTTCACAACCATTTGCTTTTTTCCATTGCCATCATACAATTCGGCACAACTCTTTGTTTTACCATACACCTCATACGGTATTCATTGACCTATACTCACCTACTCTACCGTCGGCATTATTCACATGAACAAGACTTCTTTAACGATAGGTTTTAATGTCACTGTATGACTCATTTACCGAGAACTTCCCTCCAACACTCTTTTCAAACGCCCTTAAGCTCAGAGAGAAGCAATCACATCCCCGTTCGACACTATAACCACCACCTATATATGCAGTGCACCATTTATACTGAACGGTCGATTAATTAAAATGAAGAAACTGGAAAGCACATTTTTTCAAACACCCCCTCCCAAACATCCATCTAGAAACATAGCATCATATGAATAAAATTTTGAGGTGGAAGCGTCTATAAAATTGGTATCGGGTAGTATTCTAGCAAACTGACCGTCACGAAGGATCGGGTATGCGCGTATAATCGGCTCTTATTGGGCGTGCGTGTGATCATCCTACACAACGTCAAGGTGTCAAAATGATTATCTTTCTCGCGCTCAATCATTCACTCACATTTCGTAGCAGTGACTTCAGAAACACAAACAGAACGGATGTCATTTGGCGGAGGAGAGTAATGCAGGCGCGTACGTTCGGGTCCGCACTGTCACAACCAAATGGACCTTCGACAACTGCATGTATTGACGCGTAGATGAAACGTTGCAACCAAGACGTATCTACGTTGACATACAGTCAATGTGTTGGACCATACAGTGCATGCACGTCTTGATTTTTTTTTCACCATTTTCTTCACCACCAATGCCACTGTGCCAAAAATCCTGATATTTTTAACATATTCCACGTGAAAAAACTTTCAAAATAATATATGAAGAAGCAACATATTTCAACTACTAGGATGACTGTAAAATAATTACGTACACTTTGTTGCCGTTCCGGTATGAAAGAAGGAACCGGAATGCCGTTCCGGTGCGTTCCGGCACAAATTAAACCCTATACCTTCAGCTCACCTTATGATCTACTCGCATACTTCATTGGCCAGACAATAAAACCCAACACCGCGCGGATCCCTCAATTCCACTTTCATCATTTCTCATCCTCTGGCCACCATAATTGCACTCCTAATACTTATCTGTCTCAACGAAAACAACTTTGCCTCCATACCCGGCCTACATTCCATCAACTCACCTACTATACTTACACTATTTTCTCAACTGTTTGCTCACAATCTACAAAACGCAGTTACACCTTAACTACACTCCTCCTCAACTTACCATAGTAAGTTATCAATCTTCCCCGTTTACCATTCACCCGTAAACCCATTACCGGCCTAAGTGCGGGTAAAGCAGAGATAGAGTAGCCTCACATAAGACAGTATTGGGTAACGCCCACACTGCCGTTATAACAACAACGGCTGTGGTAAGAACGTGAAAATTGAATACAAATCAGTTCCAGCGTGGGGCACTAAAAATACATCCTGTTATACAACCCATAACCAAAATCTTCATATAGTATTCGAAATTAAAAAAAAATAGCGAACGCATGCGCAGAGATGGTACCCATTCCTGCTTTACGTAATCATCTGGATTGAAATAAGAGAGTAGTGCGTACACATAGATGGTGTCGGATGAAGATGATAGAGCGCGAGAATGTGCCTCGTCTCTGAACTTCAGGGCGTGTGAAAAGAACATTAAAGGTTATTCTTAGGAGAATTCTAATTCATAATAGAGGGGTTTAGACCGATTTATATATAGGCCTATATATATATATATATATATATATATATATTAATCATAGTATGTCATTCAACTTATTAATTGCATACACATTCATCAATATCATTATTATTTATATTATTATTGTATCAACTGTATTTTCATAATCATTATCATGCTCAGTTCTTCATTTGTGCTCCAATTTTTCTATTTACCATTTACGATATGATGATATCATTTTCATAGATTTTTTTAAAAACGACAGAAGGAAATGTGTCTTGGTGTTCGATTGTGTTCAGAATAATATGCTCGCTCTCATCTTTTCAGTGAGATATTATTCTGTAATATAACGTAATTGAATTATTAAATTGCGTTAATTCCTAACGACTGTGATTGTGACACGAGAAATGAATTACACAGGCCTGCTCTCTGTACGAATCAATTGTTTTTATCGATGTACACGTATCTTCGTAATGACCTCTGTTGGCGTTTTTCTCAGTGTATATAATACTTATTTGTATTTGCCAACTGTTACTTATGGAATATGTGTATGTCCCAGTGTACAACTAAACCCCTGTTTACGAATTCTTTTAATACCGGGTACCTATAATGTTGATAATATCCATACACGCTCGTCTTTATGAATCAGGCCTGAATGCAAGAATACATTGTTTTACAAGAATTTTGTAACAGGAGGATATTTTCATTTATGGAAACTCCATCTATGCCAAATTGTCATTATTTCCAAACGCAAAATTTTCACATGTATATGTAATATAGGACTATACTTTCGTGACATAAAATATATAATTGATCGAAAACTACGTTTACACAAGCACATATGCTCGAAGCTTTCAGCTCTCTTCTAGAAATCAAATTAAATCGGACATTGATTGGAGTCTCTTACGGTGAACGTATTTTTGGGGAACGCCATCATTCACGATATAACCCGTTCATTCGAACCCCCTGATCACCTATTTGTTGGTGCTGACGTTTTTAATGGTCATGATGTGATAGGCAATTGTAATGTCATGTGATAAAAGAAGATACATAACTAAAAATCAAAATTCTAATGAAAAAAATGGAAAATAAATACAAATTACAAACATGCTTACACGATGAATTATTTGCAGCAATATTTCATTAGTGCCAATTCACTAGAATTACCGATACGGTAATTGTATTGGGTTTCTTTTGATGACCCAGTTTGGCCGATGTGTGACCCCTCTCTCCCCGATCCCCCCTCCCCCCCTTCCCACTCTCCTCGACTCCCTTCGCTCCCCGGTGTTCCCGTCGCCCTTCCATATAGGCTCCGCCCTAGACCGTCCCGGAATCAGCTGGGCTCGGCTAGACGAAAAATAAAATCGATATGAAATTCCTAGCTCGGTACTCGTAAAACTGAGACCATTTGAGAACGCATTAACCCCCCCTTTCCCCTTTCCCATCCTCCTGCCACGCCAATGCCGCCCTTTTACACCATGTCCATGGACATCGGGCTCCTCACGAGCATTGGTAGGAACAGCGACATTCAGCTTGGTATCAGCTCAATTGGAAATGTAATCAATTCTATTAGTTATTATAATACTTAATTTAATCATATGTCACTTCATTATGAATAATGTCGAGTTTTCCTCTTTTTTTATCACCTGCATTTCTTTAAACAAGTAATTGTTGTTTAAGGGTTTATATATATATATATATATATATATATATATATATATATATATATATATATATATATATATATATATAGGTTTCTAATTGCATTTCCACATTAATGAGAGTGAATGAAAACATTGTTTGTATTATCATGTGTACGCTGCTCACTTTGCTCATTCAGCCAACAACGCACGCGTGGCTTTTCTCGCAACAGAGCTCGACTGTTGACACTCAAGCCTTTACCGTCAGTAACGGCACTTCCACCTGTCCCTGCCGAGGACTGACGGCTCCTCCACCCGTGGTAGTTCGATTGCTACTATACTTCGACCTTAAACATTATTGGCATCATCACAATATCAACCGTGGCAAATATAGAATAAAGATATGTTTCTTCTTTAGAAGCAAAGCGATCGCTCATATACCAGTCGACAGTTATATTATGATATAGGGCCTATGCTCAATTTCATACATAATGAGCAAATTTTCGTTGAAAATTTGGAATCGTTTTCAGAGAAAAAATGTATGAACGGGTCAGCCTGACTCGTTGAAATCTCGGTATTTTCCAAATTAAATTTCATGAATAAATATATTTATATATATATATATATATATATATGAGATTTTTTAAGAAATTATTTGCGTGAGTTACGACATTTCAACATACATCATGGCACCTCCACTTACGTAAACATATTAGGAAACAATTTGAATGATAACAATCGAAGAAATGTGTCGTACATATTATTATTGTCATAACATACAACATGTGCATACTAAACGAAATGCACTCGGTACATAGAGTTGCTCATCTCTCCACAACAAGCAGTAGGCCAACTGAGCTAGCGTGAGATCGTTCCCATGAGGAATGAAGATAGAACTAGGTAAACGCAACATTTGCGTTGTATAAGGAGAGCGATATAGGAATATTCATACGCAGTGTAATAGAAAGCTTTACACGTCCTGTTTTTTAAATTATTAGGCCACTGCCTCCCTCTTTCATCTTCACTTATTTTAAACGTTTATACGATTTAATTGGTCCTCCTTTCTGCTATACTTGATAGTTTTGAATACATATAATTGATGTTAGAAAACATTAGGTGATATATGTTCTGCTTCAAAACGGCTTCTGCGATTCATGTGAAAGTTTGGAATGATGTGTATCTATCCGTGTGGAGGAATTTTGTGAAAATTTGCATTTATTCGGGGAAAGAAATTGAAATTCCCCTTCTGGATTATTCTTATGTGGAGTTCGGAAAATTTCGAAATAGTTTCACACAGAAGTGGTCCAACGGATATACAGTATATCGCGCTAGATGATGTTATATGAGTTATGCATGCCGAATTACAACAAAATGTGTGATTTTGTTCAAACTGTGGAGCCCGGACAAAAAAATATCAAGTACAGTGAAATTGAGTTTCTGCTTCACTCATCACTCAAGAAATACAAGTCACCGCTTCCTAATAGATCGATACGTTATGTTAACATTCACGATTAAAATTTACGCTCAAAATGATACTTGATCATAAGCGCATCTTGAAGCAATGAACTAGAACATTACAACCTAATTTATGGGCTTGAATAAAAAATCAATCAATATGTGAAAATATAGAATGCTCGAATGAAAATAAGACGAATATATAATAAATATATATATACATATATATATATATATATATATATATATATATATATATATATATATATATATATATATATATATATATATATATATATATATATATATATATATATATATATATATATATATATATATATATATATAAATATATATATATATAGGCCTATAGATATAATATATTAATGTGGGAGAAGAGAAAGTTGATTCGACGGTCCTATTGCGTTGATATATTAACTATCCCAAGGAACAACCGTTTGAGTGATAAATGAATTCATTCGTCCATCAAAATATAATATGAAATATAGACTAATATAAAAATATTGTGCCATCAAACATAATGGGCAAAGTGATTTATCACTCCTCTACACAGACACAAACATCTATATCTGTGTATATATTATATATATATATATATATATATATATATATATATATATATATATATACATATATATATATAATATATATATATATATATATATATATATATATATATATATATATATATGTATATATATGTGCATATATTAAAATAGTCTCTATATATATTCAATTGAGCTCATACTCCACATGTACAGGCCTACAATGAGCATTGTAATCTTCCACAAATCTCTGAGATTAAATGTATCAACTACGTTGGTAATAACACAAAAGGCCTATAAGCTGTATCTTTCGTTGTTGTAGTGATTCTAAATTATCTGGCTGTTGAAGACGGAATTCAATAAATACGATGAACAAAGCAGTATGACCAATATCTACTGTGCGAAGCTATATATTTTTATGAATTTATCCATGTTAACATTACCACTTGTCAGGGTCATGCATTACGAATTAGTTGCGGTTATTCCTATAAGCATATATTATACAATAAGTCACCGAAATCTGAAAGCATTAAACGTGAATAATGATATTAATAATGATAATAATGACAATAATAATAATAAATTACAGTATCAAAAGAAGTAGAAATAAGTTGACCTTAGTAGCACTGAATAAATTTAATTAACTCGTTAATAGTTTCATCTGAAGATTATACATACACACGACATAGATATGCCATGTGTAGGCCCGTCAATCTAGTAGTCACCCAGTTGAGACAGTTCACTGGTATGCTCTTATGTATAGCCCAATTGTCTTTAGATAATCAAATCAGAGGAGAGATTAGAAGATAGAGGAGAGCCATGTTGTTTTCGAACTACCTATTCGCTGAATGTGACGGTCATAAGCCATATTGAGTGCTTGATTTTTCAGAGATTACCATACCTCTTTGTCTTCTGTAGCGAAGTATATAAAATGCTGAGTGCCAAGTACGCGAGATCAATTTCCTAAGAAATTTCAACTATAACTTAGTTTGACCAAAACTCGGCACATAAACTGAACTCCTACTATGAATATATATATATATATATATATATATATATATATATATATATATATATATATATATTTATATATAAGTTATATATATATATTTCTTTTGAGTTTTTCTCGCTCTTCCTCTATGTCTGTCTCTCCCTTCTGGGTTCTAGCCGTCTCGCCTGGCGCCAGTTCTTCCCCCTTGTTCCCTCAACTCTACTCTTTCTCTCTCTCTCTCTCTCTCTCTCTCTCTCTCTCTCTCTCTCTCTCTCTCTCTCTTTCTCTCTCCCTCCTTCAAGCTTCCCACGGGATACGTCAGGCAGGGTGGAAACCTTAGCCATTCACCAGCCAAAGAAAAATATCAAAAAAAAACAAAATTGCCGTTTAGACAGTTGCTCAGTTATAAGTAAAACAGGCTGAATTGTTGAAGGCTCGCCTCATCTCTATGAACGAAATGAATAGTGAATCGTGCATGGACATTCGTGGGTATACCATACCATTTAGCACGGTGATCAACCTATATTTCCATTTAGTGGATGTCAGCTTGAAAATAAATGAAACACATTCCTTAATTAGAAATTAGAATGCTAGATATAATGTTCATGATATCATATGAACAAACTTTTCATAAACTCTCTTTACGATCAGTTCACGGAGTCCACGTATACGATATTAACCTAATAAATGAGTCGAACGAAATATATAATAAATGAAATAATTGAGAGAGTTTCACTGAATTGAATGATAATTTGATAACGAGTCTCGGTCTCGGAAAAATTCGAAGCTAGATTTCTGGTTTCCCTTTTGTACATATCCATCACACAATGATGGTGGTAGTGTTGGAGTGGGGTCATGCATTGTCTGTCCTATACATCAAGAAAACATTCATTTGTTCACTATTTGAAAAAAAGTCATCGCTTACAAAGAGAATATTATTTTCACATTGAATACCGATTGGCTACTCGAGGAAATAAAATAAGATAATATTCATTTTCCAGATATCATTAATTTTCTTGATACAATTTATACTACTTTTTACTAACATAACATAGGCCTACGCAACATTAATTAATTCTGCGATCATTTTCGATGGTATTAACTACTACGCCCACCTGCTTGATAGTTTTGAAGTCTTCATGGTCCACAATGTAGACCTTTGAAAATGTCGAAAAACCTATATTTAGCAACTGCGTTTTTCGTATCAATTATGCACTTGACTACCAATATTGGATAGCCCTACAACTTATGATTCAAATAATAAACAATTCAATTTCAGCAATATTTAGAATTATCTACTTTCTTGCAACTGTTCCTCCTATTCTCAATGAGCCAACAATAATAGGATCGAGTGTGGAATACCAGAAGTCAACTCCTTTAATGGTGAATTGAACATTCTCATAATTTAGTACGTTGTGGCTAATGGGTCCACATAAAGAATCGAACTTTCCAACGTTTGCGTAAAATCCTACTGCCTGGCTCAGTCTCCACTACAGGGTTTAGTAACCTAGGTTAGGTCGCCGTTATCGACCTGCCCCCTCTCTCTCCCACCAACCTGCCCCCACCCCGACGCCTGCCGCCGCCACCGACGCCCGTTACCCGCCCCTCTTGCCCTACTTTTCCCGCATGTGACGTTGGCTCCCGCGGAACAGAGCCCTTTCTATACACCCCGCTACGTCGAGACTTTTTACACGCCAGACACAACAAAGTTATAGATTAACTACCAGGGTTTTCCTGGTTGGGCTGCCCTCACACTATTCCCTTGAGCGATGCAACAGAAAATATTGCCGTTACCGACCAATCAGCTCAAACGAAGAGGCAATTAATTATCACCTGACTACAAGAACAATAAGAGGATTCAATTTTCATGATTAGTTGACTCTTTTCTCGTTCAATAGATCGTTGAATTGGTATTAGGCCTATACCTCAATGGACAGCGTTAATAAAAAATTGGACATTATTCTCTCAAGGGTCAACAATGTCGAAATAAACTTACTTTCAGCGTGTATTTTCAGGTTTCATGCAAGCATGCCGCATTCGACTGCATGTACAGTACCATGATTCCTTGCATTGTAAACATAAGAAGAGAAACGTCATTCATCCGGACATTCTAGTCGTGACTATCATGAAAAATATCATTTGAACCGGGGTTGCAAACCCGATGTCTCCACCCCTTTTATATGTCATTGATAAAAAAAATCCTATTAGAAGATAATGTCCGTCCATTATATTTTCTATACAATTAGCCTTTTCATACGATTTTTCAATGAGTAATTAATTTAAAATGATGGTAATGTGATCATCGTGTGGAAGATTTCAATGTTTTGACTTGGCTCTACATGATTTATGGTATATCTTTTCTGTAATGATTTCAGATACATTCGTTAATTGTTCGAATAAATGTTTTTTAAATATCTTTGACGTTTGACGTTTAGTTCGTTCTTTTTAATATACTTTCATCTAATTATCCGTACTTTTATCACCGCTTTTCCTCAAAACTCTCCCTCCTATTTCATTAGAACTTGTCCATACTGTAGTGCACTACGGCTTGCTTGTCGTACTAATTGCTGTGTAGAAACCTAGAAGCAGTGAGATTATAATTAATAGGGGTGAAAGATTAGGTTGGGGGAAGCTTGGAGCGGTGGGTTGGAAGGGGGGCGGTGGCGATGCGGCGGGTGGGAGGGGGGTCAGGCCTTAGACACTCAACAAGTGGTTAGAAACATGCTGGATTCTAATTAGATTCTCGCAAACAATAATAATTGCTAAGCAAGGAGCTGACAGAGAGCTCATTGCGCCGACTTAATGGAGATCTTCAGAGGATGCGTCATGAGATGGTTCAGGAGTTTAGTTTGGGACTGTAGGTCAGGTCTCGACAACGAGTTTTGCTCATGAACAATGGCCATTGGTCTCACTTGAGTTTCGTGAAAATATTGCCTCACTACACGA
This sequence comes from Brachyptera putata, assembly GCA_907164805.1. Lineage (NCBI taxonomy): Eukaryota > Metazoa > Arthropoda > Insecta > Plecoptera > Taeniopterygidae > Brachyptera > Brachyptera putata. The sequence goes on from OU015463.1 coordinate 35,845,961, forward strand.
CGTACATGATCTAAGCTAATGTTAAGTAATTCAAACTTTATTTTCAATTTCTGAGTTCAAAGAAACTGTCAAGAATGCAATAACTGTTCTCGAATATTTTACATTAGGCAATGACAGTTTCGTGCACTATTGCCTCTATAACACAGAAAACTTGACTCTGTAAACGATTTTCCTTCACTTCGAGTTGATGATGATATGACTAATATTATTTGACAGGACACTATATGGGAATGAGCCTATTTTGTGACCCGATATGCGCAAGCTTTCTTGTTACTATTTGAAAATACATGGTCGTATATATATTTCATTATAGAATACTATACACAACCACCGGATAGAGGTCATATTTTTTTCCTGATTTTTTTTCTTCCGCAAACGGCTCAAAGTCTTAGGGTTAGTAAAGGACTGAATTTTCACTATATAGCCTCCCCAATAAACACAACGGCCGCCTCTTGTGATCTACATAATATAGTGTACTGTTAAGTGTTATATTAGCCATCGCATATCCAAGGTAAGGTGGAAGCATGGGTCTTTGAGTTTTTGCTCCCTTTTCTCTTATATTACATTATTCCTCCTCTTGTTTAGGCCTCTGTATCTTCCTAATTTAGCTTGGGTCGAATATCAGAAGCAGAACTGCTCTTGTATAATGCGTGCAGTGCGCTGCTCCTTAGCAGTCTATTCAAAGGAGTGGTGAACTCAGAACGGACTCATATGCATCAAGAGAAATATAAATAATAATATAATGGATACTCATTCACGCCAATTCGACCATTCTGTTTCAACTTTCAAAATGGAAAAATATACACGTGATAATATGTAAAATAATATGAAAGGGTTAGGATGTGGAATAATATTATGTTAATTTCCCTTTATTTGTCCGTATTGTACATCACATCGTGAATAGTGTTCTTGTTTGTCATGACGCCCCTAACTGTTTTTTGTTACGTGTTATGGGGGTGTGGTTATTGGCCATATTCGTGGTTTTCTCCTAGGCAACTATTCAACCCTTTCAGTCTGAGCTCTGAATATTTCACCCCGACAAGCCAAGTCCCTTAGGCCTCTAGCCTGTGGAGGTTCGTTATGTGTTCCTTAAAGCACACAGCGCATGATTGAAAACATGTACATAGCACTACTGCTATTATACTGGAATCGGCTCGATATTGAAGGAGCCCCAATACAATTTTATTACGAAGTTTGATTATACATATTCTTGGAAATTTAATTCATATACATATTGTACCCACTGCAGTCACTGGTAATAAAAGTTTAAGAAATATAGATAGCCATGTTTTGAAGAAAATGTTTTGCTACATTCAATTCGCATATCACAATATAACTTATTTCTCAGGGAAAATATGTCTGTTGTCTCTTATCTTTGTGTAATTTTGTTCTATATTCTCGATCTTTCTGTTGAAACTTGCGCACGTCGTTTCGTCAATGCACATACTCGCCCCCTTACCCCCTTGACTCAGTACCTTCCCTTTACCACACGTAAGATTTCTTAGCCTTTTACCCCTCCAGGGCGGAAAAATCTCCCCCTATATCGCACGGTTTTCAAACCCTCCTCCTATTCTTTGCGTTTTTTCTTTACTTGTATGTTTTTTTTATATTTTCCTTTCTTTTTGGTCTGTGCTTTCGTGCATTTTCGTTAGTTCTTTGAAAACTATCCTAGCATGGGGAGGTAGGCTTCTGTCTCTACTGGAGGAGTGTATATCTACGACGCCTTAATTATACTTCCACGCCTAGCTCGCTGCGAACACGTTAGACTAATTAAAATTAACTTCGATTACAAATAAAGTGGAGCCCGTGTTCAACAAAACCTAATGAATAATTCGTCAATTTCGCTCGTCGTCGTTGTTTTAAGAGCAGTGAATTAAAACTAGTACGTTTAATAATAAGTTCAATAAAATAAAGTTATCACATGTTAATTATGCAACGTGTTCACGAGTTAATCGTTTTACACATTAGTTCGGTGGTGTCAAAGCGCGCTGTTTAATCGCAACAGGTATTATGCAAATAACTCGTTAAACAACTACCCACCGTCTTCAACAATGATACGAACACAATCATTTTAATCGCGTTTAAGTATGATTTTTGGTTCACTCGTTAACTTCGTCAATTTCAAATTCGGAATATAAATTTTAAAAAGTAATCGTCCCTGTACAATTATATTCAACTATATACATCGAAGTTCAAATGACTATAAATACATATGGAATTTCCTACATTTCATAAATCATAAATTACAAATGAGATTATGAGTGATTTTGAAACGGAAAGTACAACGAGTTGCTTTTAATTAACGAACATGTGTTTGTAAATTGTCATACAACTGGCCATTTTCAGTGATGTCTCGTGATAATTCCTACATCCCAGTAGAGAAAAATGACTTTTCTTACATTTATCGAAGTGGTCGACATCTTACTGCTGACCACAAGTTGAAAAGTGGGCACACAATGTGCAGTACTCATTGTTCTTCTTAACTGTGGCATCTCAAATGTAATAATTCGTTAAACGAACCCAGGCGACCATCAAACAATACGTCTATACCCTTTACTTGTGAACGGTATACTATATTTTTACGAATGCAATATAACTATCCTATTTGTACGATTTTAAATAGACTAAATATGCAACAATATGTAAACTAAAGTTCCTTCTACAACAGTCTCCATCCGTTTAATAATCTATAAACTATCTATTCATTGTATGAATAAAAATTCAACGAATATTTTTCTTACTAAAAAACAAAATAAGTGAATACTGTAACGTGTCTCAGGCGAGTGCTGTATTGAGATATACATGGATGCGAATAGCCGTTCAGTGGTAGTGCACAACGTGCGACTGACCAAGACTGTTGTTGTTGTTGTTCTTGGTCGAATGTTTGCAAGAGCGGCAAGTGATTAGATGTGCAACCACCAGCTATCAGCCCCACGAGTGTTGATTAACTCTCAACTGTTTATTTCATCTGGAATTGTTTACACAACCTTGGATTAATGTCTGCCACCCCGGATAGCGAAGAATCCACCCATTCTGAAGGCGAGCCAACGCACCGACATTTAAACAATAACAACAACAATAATAACATTGAAAATAATAATAATAACAATAATAACAGCGACAAAAATAACAGCGACAAAAAACCCTACGTGCTGCCAACAGAAATATACAAGAACTTGCTAGCGAACGCAGTTTTGGGTAAAAGTAGGAATAACGAAAATATGCATTTCCATTCTTCTCAAAATGGTTTGTCGACCATACCTGCGTTTCCTCGCAACTTGCTATTTTCCAGTGCCCCGGAAAACCACACGGATGAGGTAAGCACTTGCCTTACCGGCACATCCTCTGAATCAGGCCCTAAACTTAAAGAGCTAGAGACTGAACTCTTTAAACGATTGCACTCAAATGTGGATTCAGATTATGTTCAACTTATTTCTTGATTGGCAATTATTTATAGGGGCCTATTCATATTTATTTATTATTCGAAAAGTATCATTCATTTAAGAATACTCACCTTGTTACAATACCTCGATACATCCGTAAGAGTCGTTATTGCAGTGATGCCATTTATGATATTGATGAGCATTGATGATCAATGTATCACTGTTTTATTTTTGCTGCGTGGAGTGCGCTGTTTTCGCTCGAGTCTACAGCTTACGAGATAGAATGTAATTGTGTTAGATTGTTTCAACTAAAATTGAAAATCATTACATTGTTTCGTCCCTTTGAAGTAAACGCCTCAAACGTATGCTAATTCTTTTTATCCTTGTTATTCAAGCAACTATCATAATATGCAGCACACGCTTCATAATGTAGTGTATACAGTATAGGGCTACACTGTATAGGGCTTCACCAAAGCCTGAACAATGTTGTTTATAACGAGTATAAAACAAAAACAACGAGTTTCGTTCACTAAATTTGATCACAATTCAATTGAATTTACTATATTCGGCTTAAAGGATCATGACATGTAGAGAGTTTAATCACATATTCTGAATTATACTCTGAAGCCTAATATCTGTTTGCCGTAACTGTAGGTCTATAGCCTGTATTGTACGAGCCCTTCTGTCAGGCTCAATCATTCAAGGCATATGCCCATAGAAACTGAAGTCAAGTCTAGTTTGGGTTCGAGTACCGCGAATGGCATTTGTGAATATTGTTCATATATCATCCGCTCAATCGTACCGTCAAATAACTTTGCTGTTGGTGAAGGCGTTGGGGGAAATATAATCATAGTCGAGTATTGTGCGACACGATGTGGTAGTTAGTCGATACGTATAATATGTTGACGATCATTCCAATCCATATATATATATAAATATATATATATATAAATATATATATATATATATAATATATATATATATATATATATATATATATATATATATATATATATATATATATATATATTTGCACATCTAAATTTAATTCCAGCACACAATTGAAAAAGTAGGTTTTTGCATTCCAATCCACACTATACTCAAGATCTAGACAAAAATCTCTTTTAAACTTCCATTATTTATTTAGTCGAGTATTGTGCGACACGATGTGGTAGTTAGTCGATACGTATAATATGTTGACGATCATTCCAATCCATATATATATATATATATATATATATATATATAGATATATATATATATATATATATATATATATATATATATATATATATATATATATATATATATATATATATATTTGCACATCTAAATTTAATTCCAGCACACAATTGAAAAAGTAGGTTTTTGCATTCCAATCCACACTATACTCAAGATCTAGACAAAAATCTCTTTTAAACTTCCATTATTTATTAGATTTATCCAACTTTTCAAATTAACCAACACTCAAGATAACATCGAAAGAAAATGCAATTCTTTTATTTATTTTTACTACTTCTGTGTACTCTACAATCTAAACTATTATAGCAATTAGTAAAATCACCCTATTTATTCTGAATGTACGCATGTATCAAATAGCATGTTTATATAAATTTAAATATAATTAGGCCTATATATTAGATAATGAATAGCGCAAAAGAAGAAAAAATGCAGGAGCAACAACAGGGTGTATGTTGTGGCAATTTGCTAGCTCTCGCTTACATTATCTAGTTATCTAATTCTTTCATTTTCACTCGTCGCTTTTTAGAACTTCTTGACACTCCACTTATCGAAACACCTGGTCGAAGTGTAAGAGCGAAAATCTTCAAAATCGATCTTACACTGCATAGCGCAATAAAACCTGATAAGAACAAATCAATTTCTTCAAAAACAAAACTGGTCTATTGAAGATACTGTAAAGGGGACCAATGTAGCAGTATGCTGAAATCACTTACAAACCTCCTAGTAGAAGTATTCGTTTCGTTCTCTGGTCAGAATTGCATGGTCACAATGAAAATAAGGTGTAATAATTATTTATCCTACGTAAGAATTCGGGGTGCTTTTATATAAACACAGAAATAAATCATTTCGAGTGTAGGCCTTCATACCTCGCAATAATTACAGCTAATATCTTGTTTATCATATCTTGAGTAACTATTTAATATAGGCCTACATTCAGCATTCGACACGCCCATTATTCGGTTACCTTGGATTTGATTATTTCTAGTATTTAATAATTACCACATAGTTACATAAAGTCAGTTCGAATGAGACGAGCGGTAGTAACAAACATAAGTACATTGAAGCCAATGGCAATTCTGTCGTAATGTGATCTTTTTCGCCTCACTCACTCACTGATGTGGATGCAGAACGATGCAGAGGAACAAACAAACTTATTCACACTCACTAAACTCATTACGAACACTGAAAAGCCTATACTGATCTGGTTTGAAGAGGTTTTTAACATACATTCTCAGAGAAAAAACCTAGACAAAAATTCGAATACAACGTCAATTTTTAAAATTATTCAGTAGGCCTATATTTTGCTTTCATTTGGTCAATCCGCAAGGTTTTTATGAAACTATTTATACAGAGAAAAAGCCTTTCTGCGATTTTATTTGTCGAATATGATTCGGAACGAAACCTAAACGTACGCGAGATTAGGTAATTTGTTTAGCCCGAATAAACCCACTTATCGATTCAAATCTATGTAATTCAGAGTAGGTTCTTAATGTAGGCACACCTGTTTACGTATGTGAATATATATATATATATATATATATATATATATATATATATATATATACATATATATATGATGGAAAAGATGGAGATAGGTTTATGTTATGGTACTATAAAATGTAAATGGTAATCGATAAAACAAATTATAAAATTACAAAAGAATCACAATTATAATATTATCGCAAAAGTATAAATGAGGTACGATACTATGTACATGACTTCACAACAGTAAATGGCAATTGGCAATAATTACAGCTGATCGTAAAATAAAAAGCACATGCAGTTATAATGACAAGGAGCAGTCGACGAAGACAATAAACTTGGTGAATATAATAAAGCTTTGCGATCAGAGATATAATTAGCACAGGTACGATTCTACAGTATATATAACTAGGAAAATATTATATAGGCCTACCTCAAAGTTTGTATCACAAAAAGTTAAGATCCTACACTTAAGGCTATCATCCATGTGAAAAATGATAAAAATCACTTCTGACAAATTACTTTTTAAATCAACTGACACAATACCAAAACCGTGAATCTATATTAAACAGTTCAAACTAAAAAAAAATATAACCAAAATACATTGTTTCATATTTTTCGCGTACCGGCAAAATAATAGGAAACGCTTTAAGCGAGGAGGAATTCCACAAAAACAATTGTGAGCACTTGAAACTTGAAATAGGTCAAGTTCATACTAGAGCGCATAATATATATTCTAAAATATATATCAGAATTGGCAAATGTCTAACTGTTTGATTAATACCAAAAATTGTTGAATAATTTAATTGGATTTTCTTTAAATCTTTAGTAATGAAACTTGAAGAAACTTATGGAAAGTATGAACATTAGTTCCAAGTGTTCAGAATTGTTTTTAGAAAATGTTTAGAATTGTTCCATTACGCCTCGACCGTTTATACCTAATTTGCCGGTACACGGCAACAACAGTACAACATATTTTGGCTTTTTTTTTCAAGTTCAATATTAACACACCATACCATGGTGACTATGATATACCATGGTTGCTTCAGAATACATTCATTCGTCGGAAGTAGTATTTCTCATTTTGAGATGAATGAGTAGTCGTAGCCCCATTGATATATAAATTAAATTATTGATTCTCTGAATTCTTCAATTTTGATTCCATTATAATATATGACAATTTTAAGAAATTTGAATATAAATTCAAGTCACAATGAGAACGCAATTAATTCGTTCGATATTATTTTCGTATCAAACTCTTGTGGTTTTCCCCCTGGCCACATGTATGCCTCTGTTGCCCCTAGTGATATCCCAGCCTCTACCTATTTATACCAGCCAGTTGCTACGGTGACAAGTTTTTTTCAAGTGGTTGTCGACGTCGGTTATCTTTGATGAAGCTGATTTTCCCCGGGAGCTGCAATTCATCTCACTATTATCAATATCAATATCATATCTCGCTGTTCCATTACACGACCATTTATATATAGAATTACAATTTCTATTACTTTTGCTCTATCTCTACTACACTCTACATTACATCTCTATTGACAGGTTGATTGCGTGCGCTTTTATTTATTTTCATTCACATTGGATTTAACGACGCTCTGTACTGATGACTAGGATCTATTGGCGTCGGTGAATGATGAATGAGATGACGGGAAGATGATATGAAGCTTATTTCATTAGGTGTTTCTGGAAGTCGGCTTTGGCCTGGTGTTATGGAACCATTCTTATATTAACCTGACCGACAGAGGGAAACCACAAAAAAAATCAGGATGGTCGACCACGACACTAATCAAATCCCGGTCTCCTTACTGACGGTTCAGTGTACTAGCCACTCGACCACTCGTCTCAGTTTCTAATACTAACTTTGGAAATGGTTTTTGAATACGTCATTTCCACTAATTGAAGTATCTATGAAAGAGGTAGATCAATTAGCGGGTCTGTTGGTACCTAGGTTGCTACGGTAAGTGATGATGGCCGATGGAAGTGGTAAACCTGACGATCTGATAGCCCTTCGCCCGGGCAGTGAGAGTACCACGATCTAGTTGTACGGGACAGGTAACAAATAGAAGTCGATGCCTGGCTGTCATTAATTGTGAGACCTAACCTACCCACATACAATCCAAGCCTTAGGTTACACTTAGATATATACAGGGTGCCTTACAATACAGGTTACGCTTGCTACCGCTCTCTCGAGCACGAAGTGGGGAAAACAGACAAATCTGAGCATTTTAAATTAGAAATTCCGGTAATGAAATATTTAATTTATTTTGCGTATAAATTGTAGATTTTCTTATCATCTAGTATATGCCTATCACCTCCTTCCGATCTCCTATTTTTCTAAGTGTGCGGTAAGTAGGCCTACTTTCGTAGAAACATACAAAAACTGATACGACTCAGTAAAGCGATATTTGATTTCTTACATTGCTTTCGTACCAGATCTCGTGATGTGCAGGGCTATTAGTTTCATCTATTGAACATTCTTTCTTGTAGGATACATATACACACCCACCATCTCAAAAAATCTAATATCGAACATACAATTCGATCGCGTTGATTGATTAAAATCTCTCCGATGTAACGGACTGCAGTGTGATTTGTTTAGCACGGGTTCGATTCGATCATCTATCACATTTCACATATCACTTGAGAAGATTGACAAACGCGACTCGACTGGGAAACATACACGGAGATGTGTCTTCAAATTCACACAACGAGAAATGTTGACACAATAAGCGAAAACTGTACTTCAATATCAAAATAACCATCTAGATGTATGAGTGATCCGTGGGGTGAGGGGCATATTGGGCCTTGGTTCGATACCCGCCAACATCCAATCTGAGTTTTCGTAGTTTTCCTATGTAATCTAGTCTGATGCCGGGATGGTTGCCACGACAAAGTCCACCACAGCTGCCTTCCTACTATCTCTCCATTACCTACGAATCATTCATCCATCATCTCATTAATCATTCATCCGACGCCAATAGATCATTGTTACAGTGCATCGTTAAACCCAATATGAATGACAAATAATATTAACAATAATAATATGGCATAATAGAAAAATATAATAGGGCCTACATTTATTAGTTCTTCCACGACAATAACAACAATTTTTAATGTTTTTTATTGAGATTATGTCGCACCAGAGTGAAGCTTATTATATTTAAAACCGATAATTTTGAAGTACTGAATGAATAGTCTCGTTCGTAGTGGCATTACGGCCCATCTTATCGCACGCGTCTAGTTCAATCTGGTTCAAAGAGCTCAAATCATCTCGTTAAAATCTCCAATTTTTTATGAAAAGTATGTATGAACAGATGCCAGGTAAACCTATCCATACCGCATATTATTCGTGGACAAGATCCAATATCGAGATTTTCAGGATTGAATAGTCGAGTCTTAAAAGTTTTGTCTAGACCGGAATTCGAACTAGGGACCCTCCAATATGAATATATGTATATATTTATTCATACAGATTTAAAGATGTAAAATATATATATAGGCCTCTATATATATATATATATATATATATATATATATATATATATATATATATATATATATATATATATATAACTATGTGTGTGTAAGTGTACATTCAAATTACTGCATACTGTAATAACACGTTTCTGCTAAAAAATGTATGCATGTATTTAATCCGTCAAACTCGAAAGGTAAAAATGCAATTACTTAAGTGCATTACGGTACTTCATCCTTCTTTGTGAAAACTTTTTCTCACTATAATATTCACTTCCTTACAGTTGCAAGAAAATAATTGGGATGCATCTTATCTCGTAGAAGTCTAGGCCTACATAAATAAAAAAATCAATATTTATACTGCATGTTTGGCTTGAGAGTCCATGAGTTCAGTTTTAATAACATCGACCCAAGTTCCATGTGGGCATTCAAATTGTATCACCTGAAATCAAATACTATTGTCTATCTGTTTATAGACCAGACGAAGTAATGAGCCGGCTCCTTACATTTGAATCGGGGTGGTTATAGTTGGATCAAAAGGATTTTCTACATGCCATCACCTTGCTATCACGCAGCCGTCAACCCTCATACGTTAGTTCAACTTGGATCACCCTGAAAGTTTGGTCGACACGAAACCTTCCATTTCTTCTTCACTTGAATAAATATGCAATAAATCTCAATTTTCTTGGAGAATCAAAAATATTCAAAATATGCTATAAAAACATGAGTTATGAACCTAATTGAATAATTGGTGAACCTAAAATACATCATAATAAAAGTAGGCCTACACAGAAAATGAACAAACGAATAAAAAACAACGAATAAATATAACATGAATAAGCATTTCCCTGGATAGGTTGCATATAGTGTTATGCAAATATATATTTTTCCGGTACTATTGCCATGTACCCAGTAGGCCTATACGCCTCTCCCCTTCTTCCTTTCTTACAATTGCATTGCATTGAATGCATTGAATTTACATGCAAGATGAATGGGGTTCCAGTACAATATATATATATATATATATATATATATATATATATATATATATATATATATATATATATATATATTGGTATCATATATTGGCCGATCAACTTTTATTCATTACCGTACATTTTTCAATGACAATGCAATTCATATGTAACATCATGGACGCGCTGTTAAATATTCACACTTTTCCGGTTTCGTTTTTTTAATGTTAGATCTAATCGAAAGTGTGTCTATACATTCTACATATTCTTTATATAGACAATCAATAGTGAAATTGTTTTATAATTTTTATGGCTCTTTAATGGATCTAGTGGGACAGCTACAAGATTAGGTAAAGGGACGTGATGTTTCGATGATTTATGCTTACGCCTCTGTTCATTGAGTGATGACTGACGGCATATCATACTAACAATTACTAAACACAACATCAAGAGAGAGAGAGAGAGAGAGAGAGAGAGAGAGAGAGAGAGAGAGAGAGAGAGAGAGAGAGAGAGAGAGAGAGAGAGAGAGCGATAGAGAGAGAGAGAGAGAGAGAGAGAGAGAGAGAGAGAGAGAGATTGAGAGGGGGGTGGGGGAGAGTGTGAGAGAGAGAACCGATTGCTCCTCCCACTTGTTTAACCTTAGTAATAGGTAACACACGATTCCTTGCAGTCTGTGTCTTAATGTGTATAAAATATTCACATCGTATCTCGTTATTATTGTCAGTTGGATTGAACGTTCATTTTCTTCAAATCAATCGTGATTTGTTCCAATGGGTATTTTTGTGTGAGGTTGTGAAGGAAGGCTGATCCGTTCGTGTATATACAGAACCTATGTCTGACATGACGATTCGGAAACGGTGTACTGCACTTCAATTGTCCAATACCATAGTATCACATACTCCCATGTGATGTCAAAAATTAGCGAGGATTTGTTTTGAAGTAATTCTGACGTTGGGAAATTGTTTTGAAGTAATTCTGCGACGTTTAGAACTACCAAAACACAGTCAAATCAATGTAATTAAGTTTTTATCGGGTTCAAAAATCAGTTGTAATATGTGATCGTTCATATATTAACATATATACATGTTTTGCATATAGTCTTATTCATATATATATATATATAAAAATCAGTTGTAATATGTGATCGTTCATATATTAACATATATACATGTTTTGCATATAGTCCTATTCATATATATATATATATATATATATATATATATATATATATATATATATATATATATATATATATATAAATATATATATATGTGTGTGTCTCGTTTGATCGTCACACGATCGGCATTGGCTCTAATGATAATTATTACGTTATGCAGTGTCAAGGACACTTATGAGCCTTCCAAGTCCTTTCATAAACTAGTATTTCGAATTGCTGGAGGGTGTTCGGACCAGAGGCCAACCTAACTTGGCCCGGATAGGTTTATATCTACTAGAGAGGAGAGGGATACACAGTATGATGATTAATATAATATTAGGACATCTCATACACATCTTCTCTACCTAATGGTGGAACATAACTTTATGATGTATCAAACTCATTTCGAAAAACATTTATTCTCGATAGGGGGTCGCTTTATAATGGACCTCTGACATAGTCGACTACTGTTATAGTTCTTATATGTATCTTTATATTACATGATAAAAATATAATTTATTTCATGTGAACAGTTCATTTTCATTGGAATGAACAATTTCTACCTCTTTATAACCTTTCTAATTTACCGTATTTTGTACATGTGTAATTATAGCTAATATATACATAGCGCCTTATTTGTGTATTGAACGAAAGTTTGTACTTGGAATTGTTTCGGCTGGAACCAACACGTTTACTACGCATATACCGATGAAATAGTTTAATATATTTCAATATAATTATTGTAAAATGAACCTCAATCATAGCCTCAAGCTTATTTTATTACTTGCTGTTCAGTAAAATATCCACTTTATGGATAGGGGCTATGGATAGAGCCTGGACATGAAACCTGGCCATACACAACATTCTTGTGTTTTCGCCATTCATTCAATTCAATTGTCTCCATTTTTGTATAAACAAAAAAATCGAAGTTCACGTTTACATTGAATTAACCACTTAATTACTATAATTTCTGCTTTTCCATACAATCAATGTATTCATTGTCTTTATTATTTTATACAGAGTACTTCGAGTGGCTTCTTATAGCCTTTAGTTCTTACTTCTTTAGTTCTTTACTTCTTTACTTCTTTAGTTCTTATAACATATAACAAAAAGTTTGATTAAAGCATTCGAAGACTCCTGTTGTCACTATTAAAACTTTTTGTTTATCGCGTGAGTTACTTTTTGTTTGCAACACAGGTATTGTAGGTACTCAATTTCTTCATAGTTATACTCTTTCTGGCACTTTGTACGGCCATTTCTCTATCAGGCGTAAGAGTGTTAGCTATAGGCATCAAACTAGTTATGTATCATCAAGCTTATAGTTCGACAATAGTATACGCTACAAGCAATGAAAATAAGATCAATTGGAATTACAAAAATCACGTGATTAAATAATATTTAATTCAACATTCCGATGTAGGCCTATACATTAGTAAAATGGTAACTTTTGTAAGATTTAATTATAAGTTAGTCATTGGAATATCGCATTAAACAAGTTTTAACAACTTGAATTTCGTTTATCCAATTATAAACGTAAGATTTTACTGGCAAATAGAATAAGAGCTTTATTCAAGATTTCACCAGAATGGCATACGTTATTTAGTGGCAATACTAAACTGTGTCATTCAGCTATACAAAATAAAATAATGGGATTCGATACTACATTCATTTCTGCATCCTGTATTCGTTAGATCTACACTTTCGTTAAAATGTAACTATATATTCACATTATTTTTTCATTGAATAAGTAGTGTATGGAATGAAAGTGATAATCTATACATAAATGTCCGTCAGGTCTGGTCTACTCAAAGGTCCAATTGAGTTATTATTCATGTTCAAATTCCGTAAATATAAACACATCTATACCACCATCTAAGTTGCTTATAGAGAAGGATTTTATCAATTCGTATTATCTTTCGTATTCGTACCACAGTGGCTATTTCTAACGAAATAACATAAATGCATATGCTAAGCATCACACAATAAACTTATATAAAGTGTAATTCAAAAAAAATCTCACCGATTCATGCATGTCGAGTAATTTATCGGGTTGAAAAAATATGTAGCTTTATACAAAAACTTACAGATTCATAAAGCAAGAAGTGATGCTGTATAAATGATTGAACATAATCACGTTCTCTGCCATAAAAATTAAAATCCTTATAAATATCATTAGAGATGTTCAATCTAAATTCATTTGTGGCCAGACTAGACATCTTTTCAATTCCTTATTACGTTCCATTACGTTCCGATTACGTATACCAAGTTACGTTCATTCTTTTACAGCTGAGACAATTGAACTTCTGGACAAATCCGGATGTATAGAACTGCTAGAACAATTATTAATTGGTGGATTATTAATTGGCTAGAAATTAACTTTGAAACGTTATCAGTTATAAATATGAGTTTAGGCGGAACATGAATGAAGTTTTTTCTACTCCAAGTAAATATAAGAGGCTAAATATTCAATTTTACTTTTTATTTATCGATTCACACGTTTGTCAATTCACTCAATTATCATTTACTTCCTTAAGACAAAACATGACTCTATACATTTGTATAGCTATATGTACTAGTATTTGTATAAAACAAAAGTGAAGATAATATTTTGTAAAACCGTAGTACGTTAACAAGTAGATTGTGATTACGTAATCGGACAGCTAAACTTGTTTTTTAACACGGCGGACTTTTCCCATTTCAAAGGCTCCTTCATTGACTACCGGGGGTACCAGAAGTGGCGCTTCCCCAATGCAACAATTATTGTGATGCTGGCAGGTTTTTTATGTGTATTTATAAATCGAGCTACTTACTTCTAATGCACTTGTCTGAATGGTTTTGTGAAAAGTGGTCTAGTAGCTTCGGTAACTCAACTGTTCTTTATCTTTATGATTTATCTCGCGGAATTTGTGCAAACCAATCTTAAATTCTTTACTCTGATTCTGGTATAGGCCAAATAAGATTTTTGATTATTCTAGCAACATTAAAATGCTTACAGGATTTGTATGATAAGTATACTCCTGTGTGATTCCTGATAGTGATGATAATAACAGATAATTCCATTATTATTGTAATTGAATGTGAATACATAAACATGTAGGCCTATATATATATATATATATATATATATATATATATATATATATATATATATATGTGTGTGTGTGTGTTTGTGTGAGCACGGAGATTTTCGCGGCCGATGGTTGATGGTAAATATGTATTTACGGTAAATTTGCTACGATTAGAATTCATTTTGGGTTCTAAAAAACAGGTTCTTTTTATAAACCAAAATTCATTCTAATCGTTTTAAATTTACCGTAAATATATATTTACCATAGACGTATATACATATGTGTGTATTTTTTCATATTATTAGTAGTAGTATAGTATAGTAGTAGTAGTAGTATAGTAGTATTGTGTACATTACGCTATTTACACAATGTTATGAACTCTTACTTTCAAGAAATCATGAATTTGTAATCGTATGTCTCATTTCCGTTATGAGATAGAGAGATATAAATACGCTTAAATTATCAACAATTTTCATATTAAAACATGATAAACCAGTTCGCATCAATGGTACTGGTATATATTTTACGAAAGCCTACATTTAGAAACTATAATTAGTGTAGGCATATATACAATTATATCGCAAATACTATTGGATTTTAAGTGCATATAGATTAATGAAAGCAGAATATGCTAGCGAGATTTCATTATAAGCATTTTATTCTTCTCTCTAGATGAACATCCCATAACTTCTTGGTAGAAGTTCAAAAATAAGCTATCGGCCTTACATCTATATGCTTCTGCAACTTGTGAAACTGCATGGCCCACTCGAATTATATGTATAGGCCTATTTCTCGATGTATAATTATATTTTTCATAATTTTGACAGTGTTGTTTTCTATCATCAGGCCTACATATATGTTCAACTTTTTTGGTGTTCGATTATTAAATTTGAATGCAATTTTTTTCTAAAAGCGTATCAAATTGCAACACATATAAAGCAGTTTGCGAGTAGTCGTCTTCTTCATGGGAACACTGAGAAGTATCGTTAGCTGCACACATAGTATATATCCCACGTCGCTACAAATGTCAACCTGTTCAACTCGATTCATCGATGTAGTTGACTGCTTTGTAAACAGGCTATATTTATGTAAATGAATCGAATAAAACGCATTGGAAAACAAGAGATGATTTTTTTTTAGTACGCGATTAAACATGGATTAAGAAGTCATTGCAATTAAATGCAAGATTAAATGTCATCTCTATCTTTATACACAAGGTTTGTTTGGCTGTTATAAATTCCACTGGTAATTTCTCCAATAAATTGAACGAAATTTCATCATTTTGCGCGCTTGAAATGTTTGTAATTAAGGAGTCGAGAGCCGGACGACAACGAGCTTCCTTCTACCAGTCCTTCATGCCGAATAGGCCATGTCATAGCAATAAAAAGCAAGCTTTAACTTCGTTTATAAGCAATAGAAACAGATTTTGTTTAGTAATAACTTGATACCCGATAAACCTGAATAGAAAAAATAGTCGAAAATTAAATTTGATCTCATGGACATGCTACGTGTGATTCAAGGAGTCGGTTCACACATATCTAACATTCTTATTATAAATAAGAGCTCTGTTGTCAGAGAATTGCTAATATCAAGCTTCAAACCTAACACCAATCTAAACGGTTTTACATGTTTGTTTCATTAGACCAGCTCTCAAACTAAGTATAGTAGAAACCGGGTGGTGTCTGTCTTATCACGCCCATTTTGATTTAAAGCAGTTACTTTATAGAATATATACGTTCGTTTGATGTAGGGCTATTCAGCCTCTCGCCATTAATAACTGTGAGATTTCTGACCTCGATTTACTAGTTTCGTACCAGTATTAGTGTAAATGCCGAGTTAAGAAAATCGTTGGTTTGATATAGCCACTAGGCAGGTGAATTATTTATAACACAGAATTAAACGTATAGGTTCTTCTTCGACGATGTAGGAACATATTTATTCGTTTTCTAAAATGATACATTCTAGTTTGAACTTCTAAATTGTGAGACTTATACGACAATCAAGATGAACCCTATACGAATTTCCGAACATCCAGTTAGTCTATATAAATATGTTTACAATACTCCCGGTATAGTCGGTACTCTAATTGACTATATTATAACTTATTAACATGTTTATTTGTTGTGTAGTAAAGAACTTGAATAATTAATGTATTAATTAATGTATTTATTTATGTGAGTTAGTTAATAAATTCAAATGACTACACGAGTTTCATGTATTACCGACCATTAGGACAGGGAAGGATGTGTACTCGCATGCCAAACGCAGTATTTAATGGTAACTGTTGTCTTGTATCATATATCAATTCGTCCTATCATCCTACCATATCAATCTACCTGTTGTCTTACGATTTCTACAGCAATATAAAACTGAATCGATTAACTGGTAGTCATATATAGTTATAAATGTCATTAGTATTCAAATTGGTTCATTTTACTAATTGTTTTCTACGATCAGTTTGAAAACTTACATTTTCGTTGATGTAGATCGTCCGTACTGAACGACAGGAAAATGGACATTGTCTTGCCAATTAATTATTAATGTTTTCGAGCGTCGCGTTCGAGTATAGTTCTTATGGCATCATCTCACAAATGTCCTGACAAGACCGTGTTTTCTAGATTCGAAAGTGTTTCATTGCTGATAACTCTCGATTTTATAATAGAACCGACACTGATAGCTCCAAGTAACCGGGTGGTACGGTAGATCGGGCATCGGTTCCATACCCGCCACCATCTCGTTGCCTCGTTATTTCATCCCCTATGTAGCCGCCCCTAGACCACGACCGCTCCCTTCCTACCCCCGTGAAGTTGGCCACGCACATGTGCGAAATCAAATTTTGACAAATGTAATTCGTTAGTGCTTCGTTAGTGCAGGTTAGTGCCGCAAATAAAATCGTTAGTGCTATTATAGTGCTGGCACTAATTTACCAAATACATGTGCGGGGCCAACTTCACGCTGGCCCCGCACATGATCGGAAATTGAAATTTTTTGACGTCATCATCTCATATTGTGTTAGTGCTCGTTAGTGCCGCTCATTTTATCGTTAGTGCTGCACTGGTTTGAAGCAAAAACGACCTAAGTCATGTGCGGGGCAGCCCCGCACATGAGCAATTATAGCGTTTTTATGGCATATAAATTAACGTCTTCGTTAGTGCTGGTTAGTGCCACAAAAATTATCGTTGGTGCTAGTTTAGTTTGGTCACAAATGAATGTCAAAAGTCGAGATATAATATAGCGCCGGTGCTATCTATGTGCGGGGCCAACTTCACGCTGGCCCCGCACTTGATCGGAAATTGACATTTTTTGACGTTAATGTTTTTACCTAAGAAACATTCAGAAACTTTTTCATCATACCATCATACGAAGTCAATAGATCTTATCATTAGGCCTACAGTGTATATTAAATATAATACAATTTATATATTTGGTTCTATATAATATATCATATACATCATATTTATATGTATATATATATATATATATATATATATATATATATATATATATATATATATATATATATGATGTAATAGTCACCTTATGAGAGATTCAGTTCTCCTCCGTTGATACTTGGAATGGCATTGAACCGGGAATTCAAAGGTCCCGGGTTCGGATCTCTGTCTAGACGAAACTGTTATGACTTATTAATCCATCCTAAATCCAATCGTATCCAAGAAGTTGAATTATACAACAAATATATATATATAAATATATATTATTTGAAAAAAACATTGTTCTTCTGTTCTTTTCTAGAAAGCAGCATTCGTTTGGTCGTCGTCACCGTCAGAAAGTGGTCACCATCAACACCACTCCTCCCCCGCCGGTTCCGTGCCGGCGCCGAAAACAGGTACCAGCAGTCCGGTGTCCGGAGGAGCAGCAAGTCAGGGGCTAGTGCACTGGATGTCTGTCATGGCGGAGCACATGAATAACGCCGCGACGGTGAACCCACACCATCCTGACTCGACCGTGCACTACATGTGGAACGGCACTGTTGAGGTGAGGTGCAATCTTATCTTCTTCCGCATCCCCACCCCCACCCACCCATCACCACCCACAGATCGAACCATTTTCCTTCGTGTTGGAGTACTTCTTATAAGTCAGAAAAGTAGGGTATTTGTTCATCATATTTAATTACAAATACTTATCAACCAATTTACTCTTGATACTTCAGCTGATTGTTTTCGATCACAATAACAATCGTAACAATCTGCTGAAATACTTGTGGAAGATTCAGGGTAGTAACTGAATAAACTGCCGTAATCCGGGTATGGACGTATTTCGGGCCTTGATATTGAGAGCCTTGGTGTTTGTGTCACATAAAAGATACACATTATTAGGCGTACACATTTTTATTCAAATCGGACCCTTCTTATAAAGAGAATAATGTAATGAATGTTTTTCATTCATCAAATAGATAGAAATAATAGCAAGACCATGATGCCGAGATTCACGGCTTTCTAGTCTCGATGGTTGGCAAGTCAAGTATATTTTATACGAGTCAAGATGTGTCGAGTTTTTCGATTTTAGCTTACTTCATATAAATTTCTCACTCATCTTACAACGCATGTGCTGCGTTTCCCTATTTCATATAATTACCCATTGACGACAAATATAAGAAGTGGCACTTTATCATCCACAACTCTCTTGTTGATACAAACTAGTCTATAAAGGGAGCCGGGCCTGAAATCA
Source organism: Brachyptera putata (assembly GCA_907164805.1). NCBI lineage: Eukaryota > Metazoa > Arthropoda > Insecta > Plecoptera > Taeniopterygidae > Brachyptera > Brachyptera putata. The sequence continues at coordinate 35,865,438 of OU015463.1, forward strand.
CAGACTCCTTGTCTTTAGTCGCCAGTCATTGGATACTCTGTTGTGATTATTCTCTGAAATATACTATCGATCTATTAATTATAATGTAGACTACAATACCGAATACATTCCAGCTTCAATCTCGAAGACCAGCCCTAATCACGGGTTATATACATACGAGCGATGCGTAAGTAGATTATAGTAGCCATGCTTATAGAGGAATTGATTGAGTGTATAGAACGAATTCCCTTTCGAACAAAATTTTAAATTACCTATTCTTTTGTGTATAAAATGGTTTCCAAGGTGAGTGCCGAGGCCTACAGGCCCTGCTATTTTCTACTTCTCTTTACTAAGAACGTACTCCTGAACATTGTCTTAGAGGAAGAACATGTTTTTAGGGCGTATCACATTGAGTCTCCCATAGGCACCACGAAGATCAATTAGGAAAATTATAATAATGTACGACAAAGAGGTTCTCGATGTATTATTATGTTAACATTAGTAACACCTTGAATATGAAGAGTTTTTCAACGACCCGCGAACGACGTGGCTACATGCTATGTATTGTATATAATAGTATTCGGACTGCATTTTCTATTACCACAATCATTGTTACGTGAAGTGACTGGTTTATATCAGTTACAGATACAAGCTCATTGAACTTATTTGTAATTACTGTCCATTTGATGGAATACTCGATGTATGTGCTTCAGGGTATAATGTATACTATTTGTACTATTTGTACTATTTGTACGGGTGAGCACATTTCCGTATTGCCGTACAAGGATAATGAAACTCCGGGTTCCTCGCCCCTAAAATACAGCGTTGGTTCGACGCCTTGCTGGATGTCATACGTTTACGTCAAGTAGTTGGAAATATTGGAGCCTACATTTCTGTATCTTCATCAAAGCTAGGTAACCGATCATATTGAAATTTTGATGCCAAATATATAACTATTGTTATTTATAAACCTTCCAAGATTTCAATTCTCTCTGAGAATAACGTTTTACGTTACAAGGTTACTCAATTTTGGCAATTATGAAAATTCGATCTTTGTTCTATCTCAACTGTATAAGGTAAACCGTATAAGGACCTCCGTAATATAGTGAGATTGTGAAACAGTGAGATAACTGTAAAATCGTACGAAAAAAGCATTGAGAACGAACAAATGCTCCCACTGCTCGAATGGCAGGTTAGGTCCATCATCTGACGTTCACCTACATGCGTCGTTCGCGGCTAATATCACGGACGGAAGATATACTACTAAGACATTTAACTCATAAAATAAAACTGAACCCCACTATTACCCCCACAACTTAATACGAACTCTCTTCTAGCCCACTCACCTTTAACACCTGTAGTATCTATGCAGATAACTAGAAAGCGCTACAGACATTCTGGATTGTGCTGCTACCGAGCAGTCACCATGAGCCGTTCCTTAAGTAGCGAGCATACGTAGGCCTACTAATTGCAGATATAGTCTAGGAACGGTGGTGTGCACGGGGATTTATTCATGTTTGGCCTTCAATGCGAACTGTTTTGGCAGTATATCTTTCGTATTTGCTAATATACCAGCGTTTGGCACTTATCAAATCCAACTCTTAAGAGTCGCGGCCATGATAACTTGTGTGAACTATCCCAACGTCGTTGTGGTGGATGCGAGCGATCGACATATGACGAGTTGGCGAACTGAGCCCGAGGCATAGCTAGCTGCAAATTCTTCACGGAGACTTTAACTTGAACCACTATGAAAATATCTCTGTGTTCGTTATTTATATAACAACATTTTGATAATAAAAAACTACCGACCATATGCCTCGGGTGTGAATGTTTAGAATAAACTTCAAATTGTACATTACGTCCTTTTCATCTTGGAAAAATACCTGTGTCCATATGACTTGTTATTCTCGAATATGTTTCCAATTGCCACCAACATATCGACTTATTTCATATCATTAGTCTCTTCACAGAAAGCGTGTGGAGAGTCTTACATTCTCTAAACGTGGAAAGAGTCTGTGTATATATATCTATATATATATATATATATATATATATAGATATATATATAATTATTTCCCTGAAAACCCAGATTTCATTTGATTTGTATATGTTTTGAGAATATGCTGTACACAAGTAGGCCTACCGCATCAACGATCAACCAATTAAGCTGAAGAATATATATTACATATATATATATATGATTTTGTTACAAACCGTACAGTTATTGTAAGTCACCAGCTTTTTTTCATAAACGAGGACTAATGAAATTATATTTATGGGTATGAACGTGGCTGGAAGATAGAAGATATTCTGTTACGTAATTACAGATATAAAAAGTCTCTTTCCCCTACCACAAACCTACACACTCCACACATTCACGAAATAAAAAAAATAGATACACAATGGCCCAAGGAATTTTTCACCACGTTAAAATTAATAATGAATTAGGTTCGCTATCTTCTACACAAGATAAATGACAAAACGTGTTTTACGAATCGCCATACAAATTAAAGAAAATCTAATCATATCTCGGGTATTTCTATTAACGGGATTTGCAATTTGCATCATTAGTGTGATCCTAGAAACATATTGGGTAGGCCTCTCATACAGCATCTTGGTCCATCAAGCTAAGTTCGTCCAACCGGCTCTATCAGTTCAGACTTCAAAACCTGAATTGAAAAACACCATCACTATACTCTCAATTCAATAGGAAATTAACAAGACCGCAAAGTAATTATGGTACCTAAAAATAATGTATTACAATAATTATCTATCTGCAACTGTAACTAATTTATCATGACAGAAGATTTTCGTTTATCTTCCATGATTTCAATGTCTTTGTATTGAAAATTGGTTTAATAAAATTTATTATTACATCGTATTCAATATGTAGGAAACGACGCTCTATACACACTCCTACTTCTGAACCAATTCCAGTTGTCATTGAATTGAAAATATTTTTTTAGTGAATATGTTCGTTTTTTCATTTCATCCAAGTGAAATCACTTTTTTTTAAATCTCTATTTTCCTCACAGATCGCTCTATTTCCATGAACACAGTTATTCCTAATATAATTGCGTTATCAAATTGGCATAGAAAGTCCTGTCATAATGGTGGTTGGTAGTGGTACAGAAAAGTCACTATTGTTCAGTTGCCATTGGCATCAAAAAACTACGTTCGTGCGTGTTGTAAACATTATACACCTCCTTTATTTGACAACGAAATGTCCTAAAACTACACTCAAGTGAAAAAAAATGTCACCTGACCTACAAGGAACAGTGAGAATACAGTCTTACTTGTCTGCTAACTGACAAGTACTATTAATAGTGAGTGAGAGAGAGAGCGAGCGAGAAAAAGAGAGAGAGAGAGCATTATGCGTCTCTTACAGAACTAGTATTATGTCATTTGTTCTCATCCCTGAGATAAAAAAGGTTTCAGGACGCCTTAGCTCTAGCGATATTTCGCCTTCGGCTAGGTTGGAGATTTATTCTATTCGGCAGCCCGCCGTCCCGTTGCCTAGGACGCTTCCACACGAGATGCTTTGCATAAATGCTGGGAACTTACGCATCACCATTTCTCTTCCTCTATTAACGCCCTAAGACTGATTAGAGGGTTGGTCCAAGAACTCAGCCCGTCCTGCGAGTACCATACAAACACCACTAATCCACATAGTTATAAAAAAAGTCCATACATTCAAACAACTCCTTTATCTTTAACCCCTTTACACAACACAGGGCCATGGGTATTTGCATACATAAAACTATCTCTGGCTATCTCTTTCTCGAAACTTCACACACACACACACTTGTTATTTGCATATAAGTAAAGGGGTGAACGAGGGGTGGGGAAGATCATTCTTTTTTTTTGTAAAAGGGTCACCGCTTATGATCTTAAGTTCATAAAACATCGGATGATTTTTTTTATATTTGAAATAAAAGGATTGAGTGAAGAACAAAAAATGCAAGAATGATACGACGTACTGTGAATATTTAAATACGCGGAGATGTCCTTTTCTTTTTAAGGGTTTTAGACGTATGGTTTTTTTTTAAGATAAAGGGTTTAGTTCCATCCCTTTTACACATGGGCAAGTAGAAACCTTTGTGCACCATGCATGTTTAAATACGAACCATAGAATCATCTTCACTAAAAGAAGGGTCGAAAGTAATCTACGTACAGGAGTGAATGTATTTTTTTTAAAGAGTCCCTAAAATATTTTAATTTTTTATATTTTTTTTCTTAGTGGCGGTTATCTTTTGTCTTTTTAAGTAAGCGTTGTCTTCCCACAGATTCAAGCACGTCATTCATACCCTTAATGTTCATTTCAAACCCTGAACATTGCACCATCGTTAACCATTAAGCCGGGGTATTTGCATTTTACATACGTCGTTATAGATGCGTCTGTTTTTTACTCGGACTAATATCATTCAATAACGGATTCCGGTTGTGATTATCGTTCGATTGTTCTACCCTTCGTTCATTTTTTCTGTACTTTTTTTCAACGAATCCTTACCATCACAAATAAAAATTAAACGATGAAAAAGAAGCGTTAGAAGTAATATATCAAAAAAATAGTTTACAAATGAGAAATATATTTTTCAAGATGTTTCAGTAACTGACATTATCTATTACGAAACGGAAATGGTAATTTCTTTGCACAAATGGAAAGTACAGCATTCCTGTGTTACATTCATTCTACAACAATTAAGGGCCACTTTTAAATTACAATTAGTTCATATTAGGTGAAGCAATCAAGGATTTTATTCTATTCAAAATGGATTCCAATACCATAGTATACTTGAAAATATTTGAGAAACGAGCAATATTTTCATTTTGTTGAACGTAAATGGTATTTTTCGTAATTTTTCAATTTTTAAAACCATTCATCTTACGGTATTCTTGAAGAAGGTACAATTTATTTGTATTTCATCTTTGGAAATGTATTTCAATTAAATTGTACTTTGGGAACAACATTTTTGTAGAACTAGTAAACAATCTTGAAAGTGAATGCGTCTGCCTACAGCTTAGCCTAAAGTCAGCATTCATTTTCGTATAAAATCATTAACGTGTGGTCTACTATAGGCCTAAATAGTAATCTTCAGCGTTTGACCAAAGTAGCAGATACAATCGCGACTTCGCTCCTCACACAGCCAATCACTTGAATAAATCGTGTGCAAATCTACAAAAGAAAAACGATACAATACAATGCAAATACAATTTATATTTCTGAATCTGTTGTTGCTACTTGTATAAAGTCAGCAGAAATGATCTGTGCTAATATGTCATTGTATTGATGATATATTTGTGTATCCCTTTCTTATCCATATTTCTATAGCTATCAGTTACAGACTTGTATGGCATGTTTTGTTTGTCTCTTTTTACTTTTTAGCCTTTTTTTTCAAGTGAACAATTTCAATCACCTGTAGTTCGCCTTAATCTCGCACAAAGACTTGGTTTAGACAGACGATGGCTAGTATTTAATTTCTAATTTCCATGCCACTTTTTGTCGGGATCAGTTCGAACGTTGATGTAATATAGATTGCTAGTCACACTGACCTCTAAAGTGGTCTCTAGTTAATCACTACAATGAAGAGAACATATGCGCAATGTGTGAGAACTGGTCCAGAGATTGGTCATGGGCCAACCAGCCCCCTTGAATACCCCAAACACGAAGAACGTAAGACCAAGACCACAGATGGCTATGGATAATAATAATATATGCTTCCATTCACTTGCTATACACCATACTCAAGGGCAGTTATTTTAAATTCCTTTTTTTAAATAGGATGTCAGGCAGTTTTTTACCCTGTAAGACATTTTTTGTGTACATCCTATGTTTTATACCCTTGGAATCTATTTTCACTTTCGTTCGTTCCTAGTGACCTAAAGAAAACACGCGTTCGGGTAGATGAAAACTAGCGTTGAAAGAATTATGATTTATTAATCATGTATTCAATAATAGCAGTCATGTATACATTGTGTACATTCCGTTTCTTCGTGTTACATTTTGTCATTTTGTAAAACATGTCTCTGAATTGCCAATATCTTCCGGATATTATTGTGTGAAATGGGCACAACTGAGAAATATCGGAAGGGAAGGGTGGGAGGGAGTTTCGTGTTTTCTTTACAAATTGAAGCATTTGAACGTAATACCTTAGGCATTCATTATACCATCAGGCTTACTATGCATTTGAGCTTAGTACTGTGTGGCTTGACATTTTTCAACCAGTTGTGACCAAATCTCGAACAATCATATCAGATCAAACTGTGATATTCTATGTTGTTCTAATCATTTTGACAATACAAATTTTCTCCATCAAATTAAAATTAGAATAAAACTAATTATCACTATATACATATCTTCAATTATTAATATCACCGTATATCATTAGTTACAAGCAACTGGTATTTTAATATTCCATACGTTATGTAAAATATTTCTTAATATTCTTGATAGAGGACTGGTAGAAACACAATAGGCCTGTGAGACCAGTATGTGTGTGTGTGTGTGTGTGTGTGTGTGTGTGTGTACAGCTCGAATCTTCCGACATTATTTACGCTGAAGAAATATTCCACATTAGCATTAACATATCATTTATCTCTACGTCATTGTGTTATGCTTGCCTGCTGCAATACGTTCTTGCATATATTTTACAATTAATTTAGTATTTTTTAACCCTTTTCTTTTCCCATATCACGACCCCTGATTCACTTGGCAAAAAGCATCCGTACCTAATTAATTGTAAACTACTTGAATGCATCATCGTCTACCCCAAAAACCTTTTCAGCCCTTTGAGAGCACGGGGGCCTGGAACCCCTTCCCTCTAACAACCCTGAAGGTGTAAAGGTGCATGACAAGTGAAAAAGGAATACCAGGCACAGTATGAAATACAGTAATCATGACCGTACATTTGCATCGGGTCTTAGAGATAAGTGCGACTAAGGAAAAACATATTTTCTATAGACTTTCGCTCTTTTTAGACCTTTTTGATTCAGGCCTAATCAATTAGGGTTTTTTGTTTTAATTGTGTTTTGGCATACGGACGGGAGCTTATATAATGGATGAAAATACTGTAATGATTCTTGTGCTGTGAAACGTCGGTTCATTAAGAATTGAGTAACATGGCACACATATTTTCTGATAGCACTTGATAATTTAAAAAAGCACTATTCACCATGTTTTAAATTAAAGTCAATGGTCAGGCATGGGTTCGAATCCCGCACAGGGCATGGGTTTCTGTGAACGTTTTTTCACCTAGTTACACTTGATCGTTTCATATATAACCTCAGCTGTTGGTGGGGTCACCAATGTATTATGAATTTATATGATGAACACTAATTTTATCAAATTTTCATTCTATTCTTGCAGCATTCACATTACAATCATGTCTGCTATATTATATATTATCATATATTATATTACTACATATTAGTATATTATACAGTATATTTGATATTGAGTAAATTATATGTCAATAATTAATTTCCGTCACACTCCCACAACGGAGTGAATAATCCCCAAATAACCTATACATTGGTGGGATCGTTACGGAACGAAACCGAGGAACTAATCAGTCTCACGACTCTGGGTGTTATAAATGAGTTTTATAAATAAATACACCTGAAAAATAACGGTCACTTGGAGAAAACTCTAGTATTTAATATGCCAATGACGTAAAGTCATTGCCCATTAATTCCTTCCAAAACTGGCTGGTGTGGAACTGTGTATCGTACATACATGTGAAGAGGAATAGTCTGAAGGAGCCTGTTTCCTTTCTGTTCGTTCTACGCTGATTTAATATTCTACTTGGTCGTCCAGGGATAGTTCTAGTGTTCATCTGCATATCCTCAAAGATTGTCAATGGTGTGTTTGCGATGGTGCATTCCTCTTACAATGGTATATTTGTTTGTTGGCGGGTTGAAAAATGGACCACAAATGTTTAAGGGTAGGTTTTAAGATCTAAATGGATGGGAAACACTTAAGGGTGCAAAATAGACGTTAAACCAAAGGATGGCAACTCATCTGCATAAGACAGTGCATGTGGAGGCCTCAGGACGTGGTTGGCATTACGAGAGGAGATTATAGCCCTCAATAAGATCTCTTCTGTTGGAACTTTGGGAGTCTGAACAAAGGTGCTTAGTGGTATGGGCAACGGATAACTATTAATTTCCCGTAACTTATCGCGCGGTGATGCATTAAGCAAATGTGTTTCTTTATAATGATATATTTTATTTAACTGAAATCCTGAAAATGGTCCCGGTAACTGAAAATCGAAATTTATGTTCAGAATCTTGGAAACGGAAAAATTTTCAAAGCAAATAAATGTCATTTTTCAAACCTATGAATATTTTAAAACGATGATAGAAGTGGATTTGATTTATAACTTCCACATAATTCACATTACCTATTCATGAACAAATTGCAATTGTGAAATGTCCGCAGGCTTACACACTCCCCATTTGAAGTTAGCATTTTAGGAGTACTTTGATTGAATATATTATATTGACACTAACTATTGCACAAACTTCCACTGACTAACTTCCCAAGGCTAAAAAACAAATCCCTGTTTCTTCAATACAATGTGTATCCTTTTCAATTTTCCAATTTTATTTCTTGTTAATTTCATTTTGTTCACTTAATTACTTCAAATTTGTAATAAGGTTCATTGTTTAGTTGAATTTTTTAGAGGAACACCCACATATAATTCAAAAAAGCATGTCTGTACATTATCCTGTTTTTTATGTGTACTTATCCTACAGTTGAACCCTTTTAGGGTTTTTTGGATTCATGTTCACTGTAAATTTTATTTCTTATCTAATTAAGAGCCTTTGAAAAAAAAAGAAAAAAGCATTGCACCAACTAGATTGCTGGGCATAGCAAAAAATTAAAGCTTTCTTCAAATGTGTGGAATGAAAACTTTCGAATACACAGTTCTCAAATACCACACAGACGTAAATTTCGTAAAAAAATATCATCGTTGAGATTATTATCTATTACGGTTAAATTCTATTTTTAATATAAATTTTTGAAAATTTTCGAGTCGACTCAGGTAAATACATTTATAAACTGTTTATATCTTTGAAATACTGTCATTTCGGCATATTGCACGCGCCTGTCGTCGAGGATTATTGAGAACTAGATTTGGGTCAACACACTTATAGCAGAAGACACAAGTTTGTGCATAATATAGTTTAAATGCTTTCAAAGTAACGAATACGATACATTGAAGTCTCACGAATATGTGGAATATACGGTTATTGCTCTGAAAAAACAAACACCATTTATTCAAACAATTTTCTTCTATAATATATTATGTGCAAATGGTGAAATATTGATCTGTAATATAAATACCGGTTAATCACACCACCTAATAATTCCTCTAAATACAGGATGTGCACTAACGTGCCAAACATTTTCAAGGATAACACAGATTGAAAAAAAATGTAACTATTGAATTATACTCTTGGCAGTCAATGATAGCCTATTAAGGAATATAGGAAAATATATTCTATATTGTTTCTATTCGGTCAAAATTATTACCCTAGCTAGTGAATACACACATGAACTAAATCTGCCCATTCTTATTGGAAGTACTGAGGTTTAAATTATTCAACAGTGGATCTACACATTTTCTTCAGTTTAAAACTGGTCTTCAATTAGATTTATTTGAACTATATTGGAAAACTCCATATACTGCTGTTCCATGAATTTGAATGCCAGGTTTCTGTGAAACATGACACAATTCATTTCCTCCTACCGGTACCTTTTTTCCAATACGAGTTTCAAATTCTGCAAATCCAATAATTTCGGTCATTCATTTCAGTAAAAATGTCATCAAATGATGATTCCTCTTGAAGAAATATAACATGCCTTCTCAGTTATGTTAGATGTAAAATAGATAAAATTATTGATATAATTTATTTAATTACCGAATAGGTTCATTTTGAATAATACAGACCTGAGCTGATTCAGATGCACAAAACGGTCGTGAATTTTTGTATAGCTATTCATTCATCTAAAAATGAGAAAAACTACTTCTGACAGATGAATATATTTTGAATAACCAATGCAGAACCATTGAAGTGAATTGATAATTCAACTAATGAAAAAAATAGAAATATACTGTCGCATTTTTTTCCATGTACCGGAATAATAATTTAAAACACTCGTGGCATTAGGGTTGTGAACGATAATCGATATATCGATTACGATCGCTATTTTATCGAACGATACGATAATCAACTAAATTTCTACAATACGATAGTCGATAGGCCTATGACTTATTTCGATTATTGAAAATATCTTCTGGTCATTTCAAAACTTCTTTCTTCCCTTGATTCCTCCAATAGTTAATTGTCACTGGCGCGAAAATCTTCGTCTTTCATTGGACACGCCGATCAACCAAACCATTCATTGAAAATTCCAATACGATACGATATTTGGACACTCGATAAGATTATCAAATATGAGACAAAATGTCTCCATAGAACAATTAATTATCGATTTGATACAAACGAGTTTATACATGACGAACAACCCTACTTTAAATGAAGGCAAAAGTGTTATCCGAAGTAACTCTACACATTCAAGCTCATTGCACGAGCTTTGCTACTTCCACAGCTTGGCATTGCTTTAATTACTTACGAATTTAATTACGTATTATAGTACTTATGTACTATGTATTTTGGGTCGGTATACAAACAGTGGTAAACTGTGTATCGTACACGTTCATTACCATACGGATCGAGACGTGGCATAGCGTCATCAAATCGCACACTCATCTACAAACTAAATAATAATTAACATTCATAGATGATCGTTTACACTCGACGTTTTTAGGTATCACAGATTTAATGGCTGATTTGTATTGATTTTTCAGAAAAAATGTACCATAATTGTATTTGGATGTTCAATTTTTAACCTCTCCTTATTTTTGTGAAGTAAAAAAATAATAAAATAATGTGACAAATAATTTGTGCTGTGTAGGCCTATGTATAGTGTTGAGAAGAATTTGTAACATCTTGTGCATAAATTCCATGGGAATGTAAATAGTATCCGATTCATTTTAAAATGTATGTATAAAAGCTGAAGGATCTACAGCCATATTTTTATTCATTATTTATTCGATGGTTAAAAATATAAAATTCGAAATTATGCATATTTCTTTCCCTCGTCCAAAAACGCATGAAGACGTTTCCTGGCTCCATTATTACTCACATTAATCCCATTAGTAAAGTAACAATATTTTTTAGAAAGTTTATTTAATTACAATTCAGTTGTAGAAGCTGTCGTGCCACCGCCGTAATCAGTTAAACATGGTGGCTACTGTTCTATGGATTGATTTGCTCTCGCATGCATGGCTTTTCGTATTGATTTCCTTACGTCTTTTTTCTCCGTCGCTCTTACAGGCTACATATGCATCAACCATTTACACTTGGTTCGGTTTTGGAAATAGAGTACGATTTTCTATTGCAGTCACTGTCAGAATACTCTGGGTTCAATCCCTGACCCGCCCAATAGGCGAGACATTGCGTGGGTCGAGGTCAACATCCTATCTCGAGTACTGCGGCGGCGGCATTCAGACCGGGGCAGGGGTAACCCCCCCTACTCCCCCCACACTCACCCGTGCATCCCCTCAGCCCTCCAAATGCCCTCCCCCCCCTCACCATATTGTCTTTACTGTCGCACACAGTCACGGAGAGAATGGAATGAATGGAGATGAACTTTGATGAAAGATTGGATAGTCTCTAATTTGTAACGTCGACACATGGAAAACGTGGCGATCGCTTTTGATCCATTCGAACACCAAGAGCTGGATGGAAGGAATATTTCCAGCGCCATGATTAAAATCCCATGCATTTTTTGAGTCCAGAAACAACTGAGGAACATTTTCTTTGAAACGTTTGCCCATCCGCCTACATGCTTGTAGTATTTGGTATTGCCACCCTCCGTGGCTCAGTCAGCTGAGGTAATGCTCTAGAAACTGAAGTCATCGTTGGGGTGGGTTCGAGTTTCATTATCCCCTAATCATACGTACACCCCTGTATAACCTAGGCTATAGCTGTTGGTGCAGTCAATAAGCCAACAATAATAATCATCAGTATTTGATGTTTAATCAATCTTCTTCGAACTGCAAGTAATTAGCAATGTGGATGAGATGATTAATTTGTCAATATGAAGGAAAACACTATAAATAACAGGTGAACGGCTTGCTATGGAATCATATATAATAATAAAAATGCCTACACATTTGACAGGTGAACAATCACATTTCCTTGTAAAACCGGAAATTGTATTATGTCATGCTCCTGATCTTGTGGGCCTACTCATAATGCATGCAGTACCAGTTTGTACAGCGATCAACAACCACTGGCTCAACATAACTCACTCTATTCATTCAGCTCTCGTTTTACTGATACAAAAAACAATACCGCTTTTCTTAGTTCTGTTTTTTTACATTAAAATTTATTGGGAGGGATATATGGAATGTTGTGGTTATAAGCTCGTTTTTTAAACAACTACAATTTGACAACTCTTTTCACACCTTAATATTATGGTTACACGCGACTTTTTTATCTTCATCTTCCTGGGCTTGAATAATGTTGTGTACGGCTTATAATCGTGCGTCTGAGGGCTCGACTCGCGACCCGCGCAATGCCGGGTCTGCCGCGTAGGTCGTGGTCGTCAGGGACTGGGTGGGTGGGTGTGGGGAGGCGGGTGGGGGGAGGTAGCCAGGGAATAGCCTCTCGAAACACGGTCACTTGAGGGAAAACTTGGGAAATCAGGGCGAAGAATCTGGTGTTAATAAATTTCAAATCCACGCATCTTTTGTGTGTACGTTATTTAAAAAAAAAAGATTGTATTTATGGAAAAATCACGTTTGATTTTCTTCTGCTTGAGTCTATAGGAATGGTTGAACGGTTCATGTTTATTGTGCTCTGAATCTGATTAACATGTGTCGTTTATATCCGTAGACTATCTCTGTCGAAGAAGAAAGGGGGGGGGGGGGGGGGGGGGTGTCTGACCCACGTATTATTAAATGAGAGGGATTTTTTTTAGGTCATCGAAATCTTCATATACAATCATTGTTTTCCAATGAGGGCTAAGGATGAAGGAGTTAAGACAGTTTTTGAGCGGCACCTCTTGGTTGTTCTAAGACTTCGAGGCGGTCTTGTCATCAAATAAATAATTATCTCGGGTCTATTTTGAATTGAAAACAATGAACTTTGATACCAGGACTGCGCTGTGTGTGACCATATACTTTTTGCTGAAGATAAAAGTTTCTCAGTGTCCAAAAGTCCGGAGCACATAATTAGTATTAACCGTTGTGATATATACGGACATTGCCAGCATTGGTATTGAGAGTAAACCAAACACACGAATGTTGATATCTTCCACTTTGAACTAAGACTTTAAGGCAATGTTCACCTATTTCCATTCAAGTTCAAGTTTAGTTCATAAACTTCATATCAATGATATTTTTTCTCATCAGTGATAAGCTTGAATTGGTATAATTAGACCGCGAATTAGACTTATCACTACTGATTATAAGTATTGACCAATTAGTACTTCATCCATGCATTTGCTCCTCAGACTGTGGGAAACCACGTCAGGATGGATAAAAAAAAGATGTTTGTCACCTTTTCACAAACGCACGTCACACACGGAATATTTCTTGACCAATTCTCAAGAATAAGGAAACCTGGATAGTTGAACTGCATACATGTGTTGCTGATGAAAATGTTTATTCTGAGACTAAAAGTGAAGTATATGCCCGATGCATTATTTCAATTTCATTTCATTGCTATATGTGTTAGCGAATAAATCATCGATATGGAATCCTCATTTCTAATTCCACGTTTTCCTCTGGTAAAACTATTTCAAGATATAATAATTCAATTTTTATTTCTTTAAATTCAATGATCCAGTATACCAATTATCCAAGGTTCAATATAGACCAATTGTTCGTTGTTTTTGTTCCAGCAATGCAACCCTCACGGCAAAGAAGTAGACTACGCGTGGCCCAGGCAGTCTATGGTGACCAAACAAGGATACGAGGTAAGCGAAGGGTCGCCGTGAGTGACCTCGCCTGCATGCACACCGCTTCATCACCCCACCACACCCACGATATTTATGGGAACGAAGGCGATGTTCCAATCTACTGTCCCCCTAATCCCACATGACTGGGGCACGAGTGGTTCATGCCTCATCTCTCGTGTGTAACGTGTATCCACGAAATATGAAGGTTCCGAGCGACCGTCCCCCCATCCCTCACGACTAGCGCACGGTTGTTCACGCCTTCATATCTCTTGAATACAAGTAGAAACCAAATAACATCGCACATATATCGTATTGAATTTTTGTATCGATAATCGATTTTTTCAATAATAATAATATATAATTCTATTGTCAATATTGTTTCTATCCGCTATGCGATTTAAACCATCTCTAAACTGTGTTCCTCAGAACATAATTTTTGTATTCTGTTTCTTCTTCTTCTTCTGTGAATGATCAAGGTTTGCTTCAGAATTCAGAATTATTGAAAACTGCTGATGCAATTATATGACTGTAATATATAGCTTGTACATAACTGTTCATCTAATCAAGGAAAGATATATATAAGATATAATAAAAATGCACTTAATTTCGGATCTTATAATACATCTCAAAATTAAATTGTTTAAATCATCAATCTACCAGAAAAGATTAACCTTTGAAATATTATTTAGTTTTGAAACCAACCGGTTTATTTTAATACTTTCGAGTGAAACATGTTATGAGGGTCGGGTCGCAAAATTTTGAGTTTTACGAGCTCTTTTTAGATTTACGTCGTCTGGATTGGAATGTATCTGCTGCTCGAATAGCGTTTTCATCACGATAGTTGATTGCTCTTCAAGATATGCAGTTAACACACAGTCCGGGGTTTAGCTCCGAAGTGTTTCAGTTGGCTCACGGTAATATGACCGACTCAATAATGTCGACGACCAAAATATCGCAGCAATAAGGTCGCGGCAATAATACCGCGAGAGACATAACATCGCAGGTACATAATATAGCGGAGACCAAATAATCGCGGACAAAATGACCGCGGTCAAAATGATCGCGGACAAAAGATCGCGTGGAATGAGATCGCGGCGACCATTTGATCGCGGACAAAAAGATCGCGGCGGCCATATGATCGCGGACAAAAAAATCGCGGCGACCATGTGATCGCGGGCAATGAGATCGCGGACAAAAAGATCGCAGACAAAAAGATCGTGGACAAAAAGATCGCGGACAAAAAGATCGCAGACTATAAATTGATCTCTGAATTGGTAAACTGCGAAAATTATAAAATGGATAGAAAAATTAATATAGATAGGCCCTATATAATTATATATAGGGCCTATTTCCATCAAATCCATTCAAATCCATTCATCCATTGTGATGAATATAGAGATTGAGAATGAAATTGAAAACCTACAATCTCATTGATAATTTTAGATTATCAGTTTCAAATGATATAATATTTCGATTCTTTTGTGCACGATCATGTGGTCGCCGCGATCTTATTGCCCGCGATCAAATGGTCGCCGCGATCTTTTTGTCCGCGATCATATTATGGTCGCAGCGATCTTTTTGTCCGCGATCTTATTATCCGCGATCATATGGTCGCCGCGATCTTATTGCCCGCGATCATATGGTCGCCGCAATCTTTTTGTCCGCGATCATATGGTCGCCGCGATCTTTTTTCCCGCGCTCATTTTGCTCGCGATATTTTTGTCTTCCAGACCTTATGTACGTGCGATCATTTCACCCCACTCGATATTATTGCCGCGAGATTATTATCCGCGCTTTTTTTTGCCGCGATCTTTTTGCCGGCTACCGTTTCAGTTAGCCAGCAGCTAGTAGGCCCAAGATAATTGCGGAGGATTAATAATACTTTTTCGAATAGTTTTGCACGCGAATAAATGAATAATTTTATCGGTAGTCACAATTGCAACTAGTTTCAGATTTTAAGCCTAGAATTTCTGTTGGTTGTACTTGAAGTAACTTAATTGGATAAATAATTATTCTTGAAAATGAATAGTTATTGAATAAATAAATGCATATTCTTGTAGATTGACTTATTTGCAGAGCATCAGAACGCTCTTCGGCTCACGTTCAGAAAAACATCTGAATCTGATACTGTTACTAACCTTAAGATGGTCAATTCAACTTCTTCAACGGTCAATACCAGAATCTATTGGGCGTATAATTAATTAATCATATACAAGCTACGTATATCTAGTTCCTATTAGGCTTATTGTGTCGTACAATCACATTTTAGAAATGGTCGACAAAAAATAAAACATCTCCCGCGATGAATATAGTGGTTAGTGGGTCTGTTGTGGACAGGAGAGAGCTACTGGCAACACATGCACTGCTGAATTTTATCATCAAAAGGACCGTCAAATTTGACCAAGTTATCAATTTTGTAGAATTTGTTATCTGGGAATCTTGGGTAGGCCTAGCTACCTCTAGTTCTTCAAAACAATCATGTTTGTCATCTAAATCTCATCTGAAACACGTTGAATCGTGTCAAAAAAGGGGTATTTTAAAAAATTCCCTGCGGGGCCAAAAGGGGTCCTTCCCCCCTTTCCCCCCGCGGGTCGTGGGCTTCGCGTTAACTGGCCTTTGTACAACTGTTCTTATATGGCATATTCTTTCCCAGACTGAGGTCCTTTTAGTATTTTTTTCTTCTGTCCTGAAAAATACTTCAATGTTATTGAATATGTGGCACCCCATACTTCCTTCCTCCGCGGGTCGCAATTTTTGAGCTTGCCCCCCCCCCCCCCCCCCCCCCAACTTTCAAAACGTTCCAACGCCCCTGTATATATATATATATATATATATATATATATATATATATATATATATATATATATAAATTACTTGTTTTTATTAAGTAATAAGTTGGGCATAAGTAGGCCTACAGTTATTGAAAAATGTACCGAATTTGGATTTGGATTCGGAAGTATGTACTTTGCTCGGTTATGAATGCAAATACGGAATATTTTGGATTTTTTAATCCCGCGAACCTCCCAACCTCTCCACTCCACGCCTCGCACAGCTGTAGGCAACTCGCGGCCACAGGTGCGATTCTACCACAAGACGAGGCCTTAATGATGGGCGCAGTGGTAGCACTTGTGAATAAAAATCAAGTTTACTAATAAGGTGTTGGAATAATTAATATGGATTCGTTTTGGCATGTTACCAATTCAATATGCCATAGTGAAATATTAGATCATATTAATTTTTAACAGTAGAATTAGTATATATAATAATTTGTGTAATGTTTGATACTGGTAACATTAATTAAACACTGGAATAGCTCGATGCTGAGGAAGTGTTTAGGAGCCGTACGGAGCCGTACGGAGTAACATATGCACCTGGGATCAACGGGATCAACACGCTTGTATATTGCAATTTGATTACATCGATTCTACATTCACACGTATACGAGATCGAGTCTTCAAGTTTCTAGTTTATATTATAAATGTAACATCTAGCACGGACTGACTAATTTGCTTGTTGAGGTTTCGAGTGCAGAACCACTTCATAGTTCATATACAAACATACACACACACACACACATATATATGCATATATATATATATATATATATATATATATATGAATGAATTATTATCATCCTTATTCCGTTATTCGGCTTCTGTTTTCTATTATGCAGCCCATTTTGACTGTAAAACTAATCCGTCTCGTTTTTCTGTTTTCCAGGCTAAAATGAACTCCTCGGATCCAAATAACATTGGAATGCAAAAAGGTGAGTTCTCATACTGTTATTTCATTCTCTTCGTTTCACATCAAACTGAAAAATATTTTTAATATTGCATTGTCAACTATAGACTGGCAATCGTTGTATTTATAACCACACAGTTTAAATAAATTATTTCGGCGCAAATTTGACCTGTTCTTTCCTCTGCTATAGAAAATAAGGACTAGGTCAGTTGGGAGTGCGAAGGTTAATAATAGATAAATCATAGACGTATAATCTTATCCTGGATTTAAGCGGATTTATATATTTATAACTAACATCAACATATTTCAAAAGTTCTAACGGTATTCCCATTCTATACGCATGATACATTCTTCATGACCTTATATGTATAGGCCTATTGAACTCTTAATATATCTGTATAATTATATACATGAAGCAGAAATGGCATGATGCATAGGACTAGAGCATTATTATACATTATATTGAAACTATTTTCTGCGAAAGCGTCCCTATACTATTATTACAAAATTGTTCTATATCGGGAATATTTTTGTATAGTGCACGGTTGTCTGGACTCGAGGCCGCAGACAAAACTAATTGTTTTCTGTGCCGTGTCGAATCGATACGAGAAGATAGATAATACGTATTATTATGAAAGAGAAGAATGTAGGTTTTGGGTTAGGCCTGTAATAAAGGCCGTCGAGGAGCGTCGAAGAGCGTCGAGGAGCGTCGAAGAGCGTCGAGGAGCGTCGAGGAGCGTCGAAGAGCGTCGAGGAGCGTCACGTCGCGTGGCAAGTGATGTGGTGACCCTCCTCTCCCCCTCCCCCTCCCACGCCGTTCTTTCCTACTCCCACTCCAGTCACGAGCCTCTGCCACCACCTCCCGTCACCACTATCGCCGCCGCCGCCCCGCCGCCCCCGCCGCCGACGATATCCAGCAAAAGGACTTGGTCACATGTCGATATCAGTCAACACACACATTGTGTCAGCGCGGAATGACCAGTTACCATTGTGGCTACATACGTATGTCGTATACAGGGATATTATTGTTACGCTATCAAAATCAATGGCCATTTATAATGACATGATGTTTATGTTCTGTTTTCCTAAGCACAGATCGTGATTATAGACCTGTGTTTTATTGATTGCGGTGTAAAGGAATTAATTAATATGGCATTGCTCATAATCGATTAAAAGTGAATTATTTATTTATATATGTTTCGTCATCTTTTTATGTACTCCACACGCCTATAATATCTATGTTCGAACATTTTATGACGATAATCTGCATGTCATTCTTACCGACAATACTAATGAAGAAACCCTTAGATTAATTGTATCCAATTATAAAAAAAATTGTGTTCTATGAAAGTTTTTATACATCTACATCGGGTTGGTTACAATACAATACCAAAAATTGGAGTGTATCATTATCTCACCTATAAATTACCAAATGATACAAATTGAGCAATGTCGCTTAATTGTGCAATGTTCTATTCCTATACGCTTTTCATCCGTCTTTAGCACAGTGCTTATACAATAGAGAAATCCATCTTTACTGTTTTGTATAGGCCTATGTCCTTAAACTAGTGTGATTGAATAAAGAAGTACACCTACTCCAAGATAATTATATGCTCTACAATTATCACGACATTCTGTTTGTGTGAATTCAATCAGTTTTGAGATGGTACGTATAGATGAATTTCATCACATTATTGGTATTCATTCACGTATTATATCGAAATTTATTTAATTCACAGAAACAGAATGTCATGATAATTGAAGAACAAAAAATTATCTTTCGTGAACATGGAAAAATATATAGTAGATAATAGATATGGATTTCTTTATTGTGTAAGCACCATGTGTGCTCCGTGCACCACTCAGGAAATGATACATTTTTTTAATACTTTTGGAAGAAATTACAAAGTAGGCCTAATGCATTTGCTAGTTTGCTTGATCAACATGATTTTTTTTGTGGACGCGCAGACTTATACTTATATGTGGTGACAGACTTATATGTGGTGCCAATTTTTCCAGCTTATACTACAACGCTAATTAAACGCTTCTCATTGAAGTGTCTTTGAGGTTTTGGTGAAGCAAATTGTTTGTATTTTTGTATTTTGGTTGAAACACCTAACTACTGTAGAGGTTGGAAAAATGTGATATATCACTTTAGACCAAATGCAAGTTATGAGACTGCTGAATTTATTTTTCAAGTAAAAGATAAATGATGATAGTTAGTAATAGGATCGAATGCAGACGCAGTACTGGTGCTAATTTCTCAGCTCATCCTATACAACGCTAGGGAAACGCGTAATGGTGCCCTATAGTATTGAATTATTGATGATCTTCATGAATATATATATATATATATATAATTATATATATATATATATATATATATATATATATATATATATATATATATATATATATATATATATATATATATATATATATATATATATATAAGGTATGAAGCACGCATTCGATATGGTAATGAGAGATGCTAAATAATGATGGCTTGATAATCGATTCAATTTTTTCTGTACTTAGCATATTAATTATAAAATCTATTAATGATAGAATACTTCTACTACAAGCCCTTGGGTTATATAATCTCGTATTTGTTGCCAACGCTTTCCCAGTATAGGAATCTTCAGGATCGATTTCTGCAATACAACCAAACGTATCTGCTTCTTCGTATTTATTTCGTCTTTATCCTTAAAACAAGTTCATTAAAGTTGGTGAATTCCTTAGAAGTCACTGGCGTTCCGCTACAGGCTATGCCCTAAATCTATACAGATCTGCTTTTGTGTACCAGAGTATTCAATAGATGATCACGCAAATGCATTTCCTGGATTCATAGTCATTATTTTAATCCAAAATACCAAATTGCGAAAACATTGCAAAGGCCGATACTCTTCCACTTTCTCTCTCTCTCTCTCTCTCTCTCTCTCTCTCTCTCTCTCTCTCTCTCTTTCTCTCTTTCTCTCTCTCTCTCCACACACACATATAGGCCTATATGAGAAAATAATAATAATATGTGTATACATATATAAGTTATGCCTATATGAATATATATTAATATATATATATATATATATATATATATATATATATATATATATATATATAGATATATATATATATATATATATATATATATATATATATATATATATATATATATATATATATATATATATATATAAATATATATATATATATATATGTGTACATCTTTTCTGATAGTTTGGGTGGAAAAATCGGAGTTTCTAATCTATTTTTCCAATGAAACGTTTGTGGATGATACTACAAATACCAAATCATTTTATGGATTGGAAATGAATTACACAAAAAAAAACATGGCGAAAGTTAATTTTATCCTACGAAAGCAAATACTACATTTTACTTGTCGTCATTCTGAAATCTATAGAATGGTTTCGGAAAACTGAAAATGGAAGAAATGTAGCTATAGGCTATGTATATCAAATCGTATTAGGCAGGATAGGATTCTTCGTATTCACTCCAAATTGGGTAGATATGTCCACACTAACGACTATGGAGGGAATAACCTCAGACTAGTTTGCGCTAAAGAACGGGTCTCAAAATCGGGTCTCGTAAATCAAGGCACAGTAGTCACTGACATATCAGTTCCTACAATTTATTTGCCTTATGCACTCTTTGGAAAATCACATGCAATAATATACGTAGCCTATATATATAATATACATAAATCTACATACTATTTCTAGTTTTAAGTAATATCGATATGGTAATCCTGTAGACTACTGTTTTATATATTTTTTGAATTAAACAATTCAAGTAATCATTTTTTCGATATTCTAGATAACAACTGCATGTAGCAATAATGATCAAAGTGAGAAAATAAACACGGCGTATATCCTGTGATCACACCAAATGTTCTTTCAAACTTAAATGTTTATCAAACTTACGCACATTTAACCGCTAATTATCTCATATACCATCTACGTACGTGCGTATGTATATTGTCTTCTAGTTTTTGAGGATACCTCAGTATATTTTCTTCCCACATTTTAATGTGGGCTTGATCGACCACTTTGTGACCGCATAACCATACTTATAATCTTAGATTTACTCGATTTGTGAGACAATTCGATTGCACTATTTCTTGTCATATTGAACGGTAATTAGGAATATGAGTTGAATATGCTACTAAATGGACGCTACTAAATCATTGCAACAAATTTTGTGATGAAATTCTCTAGCTTATCAAGAAGTGATTATATCAAGAAATAACTTGAGTGTTAGTGACTCAATTACCTCATTGTAGGCCTACATGCTATGGGAAACCTACCCATTCCACTGGGTAACATTTTCAGTGTCAAGGTGACATATAAACGATAGTACCGGCACATACATAGCGTATAGTGGTTAACGCTTCATGTGATCCGGGAAACAAAGGTACTTTCGGACCCGGTTCGATCCCCGCCGCCGTCCATCTTTACAGAGGTTTTTCGTGGTTTCCCTCTGTAATCTAGGCTAACGCCGGGATGATTCCCGCAATATAGGCCACGACCGCTTCCTTCCCACTATCCTCCCCATTACCCACACCTTCATCATCACATCATCACATTAATCATCCATCCGACGCTAATACATCTTCGCTATCATTACAGTACGTCGTTAAACCAATATAAAAAAATATATAAATGAACGTAGTGACTATCTGAACATATTGTAGTGAAACTGTGATTCATATTCAGAGAAGTATGTTCTAATATAGGCCTACTTGTCGATCCATAATAAACATAGACGGTAGCTTATGTTAACATTTCTATACCGGTATGTAACGGTACGCGAAGTGATAAAATATCAATGGTAAAAATATCGAGTGATAATAGTGATCTTCTCTTACTATGAAATTCCAGTTATTTGCATTTTCGATAAATGTTGTCTGCATCTTATGATGTAGTGGTAATTTTGTATCTTACAAGTTACAGTCATTATGAATCACAAAATGTCATCAACCTACTCATCCAAAGACCCAGTCCCCTTATAATTATACTATTAATTGCGAACGATTTCATAAAATATATATATATGTATATATATATATATACATATAAATTTACTTTATGTACGGTGGTCGTATGAGGATGGGGACATCGTGAAATTGCATGCTGTTTTTTTCTGATAATCGCAACGTGTATGATTTAGCGTTTTAATAGGGTGATTTATAACGAAATTTAAAGTGTTGGAAGCGTGGGACGCATTATACAGGTGTATATACCATGGTCACGATCGTGTACATAATAAAACATGCATGGAAGTTGTATACCCGACTTCACTTAAGAGTGCATGGGAGTCTATTCTGCGAAATATCATTTTTTTGGTGATAACTTTTGAACAGTAGGCCTATGATATATCAAAATTATAATGCAAAGAAACACAGATAAAAACACGTTATTCATCAGCTATATTACCTGCGAAAATGATGCAATATTAGTTGAATAGTTTTTACCGCGGTTTTTACGTATACGACCTTGAAGGTATTGAAAAAATCTGTATTGCTGTTGAATTCGAATTTTGATAGCTCATACCGTTCACAATGTATTGCCAAAATGGTGATATTTCGCTAAATCGACTCCCATGCGCTCCCTCACCGAGTGGACTAGGTGACCCAGTCCGTACAACCTTTGACAAATCGTTACGTCACAGTGACACAGAAAACTCGAGTAAAAATGCAAGGCAAGGCTTTTCATTGGACCATCGGTCTATGGCATAACCTACAAACATTGTTGTTGTTGTTGTAAATGATATGACGAGTTAAGGGTTTCTAAGGTAATGGCAATGGTGGGAAGGAAGCGGTCGTTGCCTATATTTTTTAAACCATCCCGGCATTAGCCTAGACTACAGAGGGAAACAACGAGAAAACCCTGTAAGATGTACGGAGGCGGTGATCGAACCAAGGTCCAATTCATCCTCATTTCTCGGGTCACATGAAGCAAGCGCGTTTAGCACTGAGCTATATGTGCCAAAACAAGGAATGGCTCTGAAAATTAGGGATGTTCCGAATGCGATGTATAATTACTTTAAAGAGTTGTGTGTAATAACTAGAAAGAAGTTTAGTACTGACGACCAGTTGCCGAGTATATAGGATCGAAGTGACTACTCGGAATAGAAAAAGTGTTGTCAGTGTTTTATTTTTACGTAATGATCATTATAACATAACATACATCGAAATGTAGAAATAAATAATCACATCTGCAGGAAGAAGTTGCGAAAATGAAATATGCAATCATCAAAAGAATGAACAGAAAGAGGAGCGTATCTAGCATTGAAACATGAAATGCCATTGCCATACACTGGTGCTCTCTTCAAATAGTTACTTGATTAATAGTTATACTCTACAAATAGTTAGAAAAATACACTTCACTCTGGATCTATAATATACATTGCTAAAAAATAATTTGTTCTCAAGTTTATTACTCTTTATAAGCAGAACTAATTAAGCCAAATGTGCAATGGTTATTATTGTTGTCATCATATTCAAATTATAGTGTTCCATTCGCAAATCATCAGCAACCAATTCACACACAAATCTTGAATCACGTTTTAAATTAGGGACTATCCGAGGTGATAAACAACAAATTAAAAAAGATCTTTGAGAAGTGTGAATTATGATTGCAAACCGTCTGCCTTTGAAGCCAATTTTTTTGTTGGTGTACGTTATCTCCCCACCACTACACCA
>OU015463.1:35894916-36124916 GCA_907164805.1 Brachyptera putata
TTTTTCACATTTCGAAATTTGCCGGGACTCTGGCATTCATTGTAAATTGATTAGCACTGATCGACTCATATAAACGAAAGAAAATATTTCCTATCTATCATGATGTCAAAATCTCGAGTGATTGTCGGATATGAGATTATGAGGTAATAACTTGTTTCTTCTATTTGCTGTGATGCTGTCGATTGTTGCTATTGCGACCTCGGTATTGCCTGCTCAGCGTCATTAGGCTGCCGTATAGCGGGGGGGGAGGTCATTTCGGCGGCATCTTCAAGTGACGTCACGGGCTTAGTGACGTCAGATACACTGTTGCTCATTGGTCTGGTTACTCCGCGTTCCGGCGGTGGAAGGCATAAACGCTCCACACACACACAGACACTAACACTACCACTACCACTGCTAGGAACTAATTGGCTCAAACAAAGAATAATTAGAGAACAGAAGGAGAAAAAGATAAGAGTAAAGATAACAATTAATGTCAAGGACATTTTCAGACAAGGAAGAAGCAATAATGATAGAGGTCCATTAAAAGAGAGAAAGCAACAATTATAATATATAATTAGTTATAATGAATTTTCTAGGAATTATAATTGTCAATTATGATGAACGTTTCATCAACATTGGGAAATGACATCGCCGATCCATTGTTTGCTCATATGCCTACACAACGCGGCTTCTGTCTTCAGTATGTAACAATTATTATGTAGACAACTTAATTATGTAGATCTTTGCAATGGAGCATATAGACAACAGGTATATAGAGGCCTACATGATCATGTGGCCTAAACTGTCGTGTGGGGTAACAGCCCCATCATGTACCAACTATATTTGAAACAATACGTTGTGTCGCGTGGGTGAAATTGCTATAGTCGTCGTTATTCTAAGTGCAGCTGAAGATAAGGTCTACGGGTGAAGCTGCATTTATTAAAATAACGAAGACTATTATTGGTGGTGATGGGATGATTATTTTCGTTAAAAGACATTGTTTTACGTTGAATCAAACTATTTAGTTCAAATCTTTAATGCCAGTAGCATGTAAAAAGGAGCAAAAAATACCAAAATAATACCAAAAATACCAAAAGGACCATCCATGCAGATGGTTTCCTTCACCTCCCTTGATGGTAAATACTAATTAAAAGCGCAGACCACTGCGACTAGTAGCATGAACACACTTAATTTTGAACTGAAACGTTTTTAAAAACATGTCCTCAGAATAACGTATAGCTGTTATTCGCGTCTATTAATCATGGTAGAGCTAGGATGTTCAGGACTTCTGAAACCGCCAAAGAAGCAAGCAAAGCTATATTGAAACACTGAAAATATTTAAGACTATCAAAATGAAAAAATATGTTCTAGTGTTGTGAGTTCAAGTAGAGGTGACTGGTTGCATAAATATTCAACTCTGACCTCATAGTTTTACTTATTGATGTTGAATAATAAAAATGATTGGTAAGACCTGTGAATTATTGGAAAGGAACTAAATATCTATCACTACACATAGAATACGGTTTATTCAAAAAGTATACAGACTTTTTACCAAAAAGACCTAACAGACTGGCAAACTCCAAAATGACACCATATTCTATCAGGAAAGAAATGAAAAGAATGTTTTTTAAAGCGAAATAAACCACCAAATTTCTATTCACTGCACGAGGAAACATCTTTGTAGCTGATTTCTAGACTTATAATTTTTTTTTGAAGAAAAGAATTTGCTCTTGAACATCCTAGCCCCCATTATAGGCACATTATACGAGGTCCAATCCAATCAGTCAGCCGAGTTGTTGGTAATTACGCCTACCTCTGTACCTGTTCACTTGGTACATTATATAATCGTACAAATTATCTCTTTACATATTAGATATTATTACAAATGCGCTCTAAATATTGCACCAACACTGTTTCGGTTTTTCCTCGTATTCTCACTAGAGTTATTTATTTTTTATTATAATTTTATTGCGTCAGGTAGTATTTATTATTATTATAATAAATATGTATTGAAACATAAAAAAACATTGCTCATACATATAGTCATTAGGGTTTAAAACTTGCCTGATATCCTTGGTGTTTGTACCAATTAAAACTACACTAACACTAAGAAGCGTATGCCATGCTAGTCGGTGTTAACTAATGCGGGCTCAATGGACGTGGGAAACGAAGGATAATGGTGATCATATCGCCGCAACACATGTTATAGTAAGACCTTTGAAAATGACACTCTGAAGAAGTATACAAAAGACTTTATATTATTATTATCATTATTACGATTGTTACGATTATTACGAGCTGAAACTGGAATTTCAGAGGTTTGATTGTCATTCATCTCTCAATAAGAATTGTGATTGCTCTTCGGCGACGTTTAAAGAAAGGATCTCTATGGTTGATTGTTTTATAACCTGATTGTTGGCGGCATATGTGTGGGAGATTTGTCGACCCTCACCACAACACATGGCATTTTGCGTAATTACTAATTAAGTACTTGTTCTTTTATTTGTGTTTATTTAGTGCGGACTAGTTTCATATCATTGAAACATGCTTCGGATAGGTTACTCTCACTCCTATTAAAATGGCTAAAATGGTTCATTTCTAAATTATAAAAGCAACGAAAAATCCTTTTTATTATGGTGGGAGGGGGGGGGGGGGTTAGTTTTTATATCAATACAGTTCGTCAAGTTTATTTATTCTGTACATGCTCTTATTACATGTTTACTCCTTTGAGGTTCTAAAATATACAATAGTACAATGAGCCGATGCTGTTTGGAGTTGGGGCCTCATTCCTGTATGTTGTGAATGTCGCAATAAGTGTTAAGTGACCATGCACTTAGCCTAACTGCATGTCTTATCTTGTACATCCAATTTAAGAATATAGGAGGGTAAATATGTATGTTGCAAAATTTAGTAGGCCTGTATATATTTCATCAAATAATATAAAATACATTGAATGCATTTTACATTAGAAAGTTATATTTACCATCCTGGCATTCACGTGTATGTTTATGCCAGATTGCATGTGGAAAACCATGATACATGTATTCACAGTGTGTTGTCGCATAACGAGCTGATCGATTTCGCGTAGTGTGATTGTGACTTCACTCGCCAGTCCTATTCGAATATTCTATAAAAAATTGAAGTCTTTATTACCCCTCTCCTTCTTAACGGGAGAAAACTTGGCATGATTTTCATTGTCTATCAATCAAAACGTGTGTAACCCATTTTTATTCTGTAAAGAAGTGAATATATTTCTGATGTTTTGACTTTTATCTTAAATCACGTTTTCATATGGACAACTGTTAATGAAATCATCCCACTGTTTATCATTTTAATCTCCTTCCGGTCTTCCCTCATTTACAGGCAGTGTGGCCAGCCTACCCCAACATGAGTTGAAAGCTAGAACGTAGCTAGTCATGAGTGCATGTGTAACTTATAACATGTCTTTCTCTACCTATACTGATGACATAACATTTCTCACCAAGTTGCCAAAACAGTCGTGAATGCTAGATTGTTATTTGATTGAGGACTTCTGATGGTTTGCTAAGGTGAATGCAAGATCCGTCGATTCTGTCTATTAGCTAATCATGACATTGTAATCGTTAACCAAGATGCGTATAAGAAAGAATGGATGAATGCCTAATTGGCATGAATCTTCTGATGGGTGTATATGTCGTTGAGTCATGTGTAATTGTTTAATTGACACTTAAGGGAAGGTGGCGGATTTGCGGTTAGAAGAGTATGCACGTGATCACATCAGAGACGATCGTATTGGAAATGTTATTATTGATCTTCCATGTCTAAATAGAGATTTACAGAAAAGAGTAGGACAGCATTTTGAAAACATCCCACCTATGATCGACCGATCATGCTGGAAAAAGTTTCAAGTCATGGATTCAGTCATTTGTCCATACGATTACTGATAGATAAATGAAAAACTCGAACCGTAGTTTTCCGTGCAGTATGTGAGATGGAATCGTTATACACTCTTTCTAATTAGGTAATGGGTGCACCAAACACATACAGACTGTTTCCTGCTATCCCAGAGTAGCCCTATTATAAACTATAAAAAGGATGATTACATTTTTCTTATTAGGTAATGAATGTGTCATAATACAAAGCCTGTTTCTTGCCATCACAAAGTATTATAAATAACGCGCAAGGAGACTTAACAACGTGGCAACAACGTGGCTATGAGATGAACAATGTTTCAGTCCGCTGATGAGTTTTCCGATTCCTGTCCCTATTTCATCAAACGTACCTAAAAAACCTTCAGTGAGACAAGTGGTCGAGTGACTAGCACACTGAACCGTCATTCAGCAGACCAGGGACAGGCCACGATTGACTCCTTCCCACTATCCAAATACACCTAATAATATAACCTTTCATCTCATCATCCCATCATATCGTATATCATTCACCGACGCCAATAGATCGTACAGTGCGTCGTTGAACCCAAAATAATTAATGAAAGAAATCGTTCATTTTTTTGTTTAGGTGTCGACGATTCCCGCATGGATTCTGGTTCCCACCCGGGTGCCATGTCCCTGTACAACAACAACAACGCCCCGCGGTCGAACAGCAGCGCCAGCACAGCGTCGCCCCCCATATCGGCCCCCACGCCGTCGGCGGCCATGTTGGTCGTGCCACAACCAATCAACGCGTCAAAGATGAGCCAAGGTCAGATCTCTGCCAACGGAGGTACTGGGAGGAAATATCAGTGCAAAATGTGTCCACAGGTGCGTTGTCTTCACAATTATTATTTTGTTATTTTTTATAAATTAATCTAGTAGTTTGAAAATTATTGAAAAAATCTAAAATTATTCAGAAATAATGACATAGCTGATATTCCATCCACAATTGTAGTGGTTTCAAGTATCAGAGAATGCTCGTCGACGGTTTCCATACTTCTGCCGCGTAATTCTATATGCCTAGATGCAAGGTAGACTATATAGACAGAGGAAAAAGATTCATAACTTGTACTACTATCTGCTCATACATGAAGCCACTATCAAGTAAAGGGTACATTGATTCCTTTCATCATATTTGAAAATTAAACGTCCAAGTTTAATTAATCTTCTCAGCTCAGAATACTCAACAATATAAATTCGATGCAAAGTCTTGGGTAAATAAGCCGTACCAAGAGAGAGAGCTTACGACCGAATGTTCTAAAAGTTATACGTACACGTATAGTTGAAGGAAGAGCTGTTAGTGAACAAAACAAGTCATACGTTTAGCTTGAGAGGGACATTGTATACAAGGAGCGAATTACTTATGATTATTATTATTGTTATTGTGAAAAACTGATACCGAGTTTCAGGACAATAGCGATTAAAGCATGTAATGGCCTGGACGTTGAAAGTTGAACCGAAATGAAAATCTGGTTGGTTCAGTTGCGAAACAGTGTCAGTGATTTTACAATTATTTTCTATAATGGGATTCCCATTTTTGTATGAACCAATATGTACGATATTGTAAATCCTCATACTAAATATTTGAGTATTCACGCAAGTTAACATATGACATACCCATTTCTATAGTCTTCACGGAAGTAAACATTCACATTGTTTCGTCTTGGGCTATTCCAGTATCTAACACCTTCAATCTTATCCAATACTTTATGAATGTGGTATAATGCACGCTGAATAGGCCCAAGACTGCGTACACACTACAGTTGTTTTTCTGGAATTACATTTAATGGACTTACCTTTCTTTCTGAGCTGGTCGAAACATTTTAAATGTATGGATGTCCAGGGGGTCTACATTAAAGCTTAAAAGTATGCATGTACGACTACATAATGTGATATATAGGCTTACTTCCATGATCTTGTTGAAATATTCTTTGCTGAAGTATGGTTCAATTGCTTTAGACCTAGCAACTTTTGACCAAAGATTAGCTCACTGATGATTTTGAATAAAATTCAAATAGTAATAAAATACAACTATTTTTCATCGTCAAACCGTAAACAAGTTTTCTTATTGAAGCGTGGAAAATAGAAACTCGATCACCAATTATAATTGATTATCAAGTTCACTTGTCGCATGCAACTCTTATGATTAGACAATACTATTCTCTGTAAATACATATACATATATATATATATATATATATATATATATATATATATCGAACAAATTAAAACTGAATCGCCAGTTACTACGGTAATGTAATTTCTCCATCCATGTACTTAAAATATGTGTACATTATTTTTTCAATGATGGTGCTATCCAAGGTGCCATGCAAGGTGCCGTTATGTTGGGAGTAATTTCGAAACAAACCCCCCAACCACACGCGGTTTTAATTGACATCCACTCATTTGATTACTTACACGTTACAACACCGCTACGTCTAGAAATGCATCAATGTGCGCCATTTTATTTCGGAGTTAATCTTGAACCAATTGCATTATGACAATCCTAAACAAGCCACGGACATTGTATACCGCATTATTCGATCTACTTGTCATTGTAAAGTGTGCGCCTGGAGCGTCGACGGCACAATTACTGTACCTTAGTAGGAGATTGCTTCTGGACTTGGTAAAATACCGGTTTCATTATTAATGAAAAGATTATAGAAGAAAAAAAAAAAGAATAAATCTTTGTAGTGGATATTATTCTAGAGACCTTGAATTGCATAATTATAGACAAATTCAGAAATCGGTTAAATTTTAATAATGAGATATATGTTATAACTGTAGACTATGCTCGTCGCTGATGGATGAATTGAATGAGTGATGTCCAAATGGCAGAATAGCCTTGGAAGTTGTCGATATGTATTCACTTCCTGTAGGCGCTTATACCTTCACGGATTCTCCTTCTCTCCTCTCCTTCTCTTCTCTCTCTCCTCTCCTTCTCTCTCTCTCTTCCTCTCCTTCTCACCCTTTCTTTCTTTCTTTCTTTCTATCTCTTTTGATTTCTTTCTCTCTCTTTTTCTTTCTTCTTTCTCAGGCATGCTTCTTCGATTACGTTTCGGTATATTAGTTGGGTGCTGAAGAGTTGGTCCATGTTGCACACATCTATCTAGCTTTACCTTAGAATCAAGGTCCACGATAGTCAATACGAACATTTTGCTATTATTCTTATATTGGATAGCACATATTATACGTATACATGTGAAGACAAACAGATGTACAGTATATAGTCTCCTTTATTTTAGTTAGTTCAGCTGACGATACGTTCTGCATGTGAATGTGCACTTACTAAAATAACGAAAACTACACACAGTACACTGTTGTTTGTCTTAACAGGATGTTTATACGTAACTTATATGCGCTATATTCAATATGAGAACATTAGCGCGAAATGTTCGTACTGACTATTATAGCGTTGTCCGATGCTATACGGTAAAGGTATAGATATTTCTTCATCACTTTACAGATGTATACATAGGGTTGAAGTCGGCAGCCTCTATTCACTGGACCATCGGCGTATGTCACAACATCAATCCCTAAATTAATCCTATAATCAACCCAAACTAACTATAATTCCATGAACCTATCCTTTCCAAGCTGACCTAAACCAACTAACCTAATAAAAGAAACAACCCAAACTAATTTAATATAAATTAAAACTAATCTAATCTATACTTCCGGTTCGGTGAATAGCCACTTCGGTTGAAGTCGCCCCCGTATGACTGTATCCCAGTCAACTGAGGTAGAGGGCCCGAGTCGAGCACGGATTTTTGCAAAACTCTTTTCACCTCTCATTTTATCACGCTACCTCCACATAACCCCCTTATAACCTATAGTAGTTGAGTAACTAGTTACATCGTGCAAGTAATTATAATAATAATGTAGTTCTTATAGGTATATATTTTCAAGTTTACTTGTGAATTATTGCAAGATATCAACAATCGTAAACCAACTTTATATGTTGACTCGAACCTCAACGGCATAATTCCTTTTATTTTCTCCAGCCACAAACTAATAAACGTCAGAACTTATAGTCATAAGATTTCGCAATCGTCATTATTCTCATACTATCTAGAAAATAATTCTCCGTGTCCCAAATCTCAATAATTATGATGGCTTCAGCTAGAGGTAGGATGTTCAACTGCTATACAGTATAACATATTATGATAAATAAAAACTTGAAAAAAATCCAGCACAAAAAAAAATCTTTCACAAAGTCCTATTGATGATATTTCTAATATGAATAAATCACGTTAGAATTCAGTACGTGTGAGCTTAGATGTTAGAAGGTTACGAAAATATCAGGTAGGCCGCATTAAAAACAACTCAAGTTCCGCATATATATCCTCGGATTAAGCTCTGATCTAAGCGGTTCGTTAGACGAATCACTTGACCAATGGCTAAGAAGAAGAGGCCTAACACTTGTGTTGTTAGTGGCGCAATAAATTGACCAGTGACCACAGTCACATACTGTCGAGTTTTAGCACGCCATTTAAAAAAAATTAAATATTTTAAATTTCATTTGTCCGTGTTTTAAAATGAAAATTTATATTTGGGAAGAAATGCATAACTCCACGATACATCTTCCTGACTTGTGTTGATCGAATATCTCCGTCCACTTCGGTTACTTGATCATAATCTAGTCTCAAACAAGAACTAGATCTCCAAGTTTATAGCCCATATTGATACGTAATTTGCCTTACGTTTAATAGCCGAAATCAATTTCATTTTAAACGTTTCACTCATTAATTTCTGAATTATAAAACTCACCAAAGATAAATTGATTCTGCTCCTCGTCCTCTGCTTATACACATCCTAAACGTTAGTAAAATTATAATATTAAAAAAATGCTATATTAAAAGATGATCATTAGTAAAATTAAACGTAGCTATATTATAATAAGAATGATGATGGAACGTATTCTTCGGTTTGAAAAGGATATCACGAATATAATCGTAGCTACGGTCTTCAGATCACGCGGCTAATATCCATTAATTAACTGTCAAAGCCACCGTGGCTGTATCCACGTAGTTGGGGTACGTGAGGCAGCGACTCGAGGGGCCCACTACCGGAGTACCGGCCATCTCTTGCCAATTGCACAGTCACCCACCGTTCTCTAATATTGTTCTTATCAAAATTATATTTCCTATACTTTCACGTCCCAACGAGATATTAATATTGTTAGTAGTTTTATTCAGATGGTTTTGGGTCACATTTATTACAGACGTAACTAGATCTGCTGGGTCACTATATTTGTTGGTATAGCCGATGTTGGTGATGTGTATAAACTTTATGGTGTATGCCTATATAGTAAAGTTCATCTAAAGTTCTTTATTTTGTACA
Organism: Brachyptera putata; assembly: GCA_907164805.1. Classification (NCBI taxonomy): domain Eukaryota; kingdom Metazoa; phylum Arthropoda; class Insecta; order Plecoptera; family Taeniopterygidae; genus Brachyptera; species Brachyptera putata. The sequence continues at coordinate 35,904,153 of OU015463.1, forward strand.
TGCTCGTATTACCCGCTAGTTTCCTTTTTGAGGTTCTAAAATATACATGCAGTATAATACAAGGAGCGATGTTGATTGGAGTTGCAATAGTGGGCAGATATTTGCGGTCTTTGGTCTTTGGGCCTCAAGAATCGATACATCGATTCGATGACATTCGATTCGATACATCGATCGGGAAGCGATACATTGTGTTGTGACTGTCGTAAGTGATCATGCACTTGACCTATCTGCATGTCGTAGGCCTATCATGAGACGGAGAGAGATGGAATAGATAAGTTGGAAGATGGAAGAGTACCGTCAATTTCTAATCTCATTTAATTTTGTAAATAACTTGCGATTTAAATTTAATGAAATCGATTACACGAACTATGGATGATTCTTTTTAGTTTTATATCGTCTTCATCTTATACGATCTGAACTTGATTTGTATCCAAGTCTCCTTGATAGTGATATGTGTTAAGTTTTTTGTAATCTCGCAATTATGTTTACAATTGGAATCGGTGTGAATAATTGATATTACTATATTTTCTCACAAATAATCCAGTCAGCATAGGGAAAAAAGTTCCCAAAGGGTGATGATTTTTGAAAATATTGTGGTTATTTATTTTGGATCAACCGTATTTTAGGAGGTACTTCTCTGAATGGTGTGCAGCAGTTTCATAACAATTCGTTCATCCGAAAAGCCACTACAATAATTTTGCTTTAGTTGGCACTGAAAATGGTCACAAAACATGCATCTCGCGTTACATAGGCCTACACCATTTGATTTTTTCTTGAGATATTTTATCGTGTGTGGTATCGATGTAAAAAAACTGGCTTTAGGCTAAGCTAAAAATAATCAGTACAACCATGTGCGTTTGGCACACACGGTCAGGGAAAGTCGCGCAATTTGTTTTCGTAAATCGAGGTAATCGAAACTATTTATTTGTATCAAAATGGCTTCAGGTATGCTGAAGAAAAATAGTTCAGCTAATAGAGGAAGGTTCAATCTACTAACGTATCAATTGCTGTCTCAATGCCAACTATCTACTGGTTTTCGTGTATGTAACGGTTCAACGTATTTTTCAACTAATTTTTCCCCCAAAAAATCGGAATTTCCAACTTTTTTTTTCTTTTCATTTCAAATTTTTAATATTCTTTTTTAACCTTGATACACCAATAAGTAACGAAATAATCTATACATTTTTGTGGGTGGGTTCCCCTTAATTGTTATCCATGTACGGCATGTATTAATTCTTGTAAGTTTTGTATTACATATAGGCCCTATTTACTCACGCTTGTTCAACTATATGTATAAATTAAAAGTCACTTCCAAGTTTTGATTAATTATAGCTGATCAAACGACCATTTTTATTTTCAATAATATATTATTGATTCGACTCCTATTGAACAAGAAAACAGAATAACGCATCTGACATATTGTATCATTTACATATTTAACAACGTTTCCCTGTAGGGGACCGATTTCTTACTTGCTCACTGGAACTAACTCCTCTCTCTTTCTCTCTCTCTCGCTCTTTCTCTCTCTCTCTCTCTCTCTCTCTCTCTCTCTCTCTCTCTCTCTCTCTCTCTCTTTCTCTCCCTCCTTCCTCTCGCCTCTCTCTCTCTCTCTCTCTCTCTCTCTCTTCTCTCTCTCCTTCTCTCTCTCTCTCTCTCTCTCTCTCTCTCTCTCTCTCTCTCTCTCTCTCCTCTCTCTCTCTCTCTCTCTCTCTCTCTCTAAATGTGCAATATACTTCCTCCAAATGAAGCTTTCTCTATGGAAAAAAGTACAAATGTAAACGCTAATATTTTATTCAAGATAATATCAAATTTCTCAAATTAAATACTGTCTGGTTTTTCTGAATGTATACGTCTATATTTATTATGTATCTCTCTTAATCCTTTTTTCCTTTCCCCCTTTCCCGGCCCCCGGGGGTTTTAGCCTATAGGCATATACATTATTTGTTGTCACCCTTTTTATATTTACCGGTACCTTTACATTTGGCGGTTTGACATAGTCATAAACATTTCTATTGATCCAGTAACAACCTTTTTGTCAACCTTACCTTTATCAATAAAAATATACTTTCAATTCTACTCTTTCTATCTTACTCCCTAATTGAGTCAAGATGATAAGCATTATGAGAACATCTATTTAACGGCTTTGTTTATAATATGCATTAATCGTCTGTATTATTTCGCTTTGAATTGAGCTCAATATGGGAATTTGAAACTGTCATAATAAGTCGCTGAAATAAACAACCTTTCATGTCCAAGACCGGCTAGTGGTGCCTGGTTTCGAACCCGCGTCTAGTCTTGGTCACTTTCAACAGAAAACTCTCATCACGCTCATGCATCCAAAATAACGCCCTGATAGGTGGTTTTTATTAGGTGTAAAATAATGTATGAAATAATAAATAATGTGATAATCTCACAGCAAGAGCTTATTTTTAAATTCAGCTTTATTTTCTGATATAGAGCTTCAGTGGGCATTACTCCACTGATCGTCAACACATGCCTTCACGGAAGTACCAAGTAAAAACAAAGAATTATAGTAGAGCTCAATTGTTAATAAATAATATAAAAAAACTTGTGATTGCACTGACAAATTCATATAGGTCTTAAGGAGTTCTTGCCGCACGCGATTTGCACATTAATGTAATAGTTAGCCTAGATTTTTTTTATCAACATCGAAAACTTGACACAAAGTCGTTGCCCCCCAATTAAAGCGAAAGGCGACAAGGTAGGATCGTTCGGACGAGGCACCACAAGGGCAGTGTCACGGAAAGATGATGAGATCCGCCTATCGAACCATCATGGAAATGGCTATAGTGCAGGCTCTGGTGGGCTCGATTTTTTAAAGAAATGAACGAAAACTAAAAATTATGTAGATATAAATGTAATTATAACTCGGTAGGATGAGAGTGTTTTTTTTATGTATCAGCTAGATATCAATGATATATTTTCATCAAATTTAATCGGCTCAAGTTATAAAACAATGCCTACAGTTCGTTCGACCACGATTCAACCATTAAATGACACAGCGATTTATTTGTATGAATGCATATAATATTGCAAGATTCTAACATTTTGTCTTGCTGATTTAACGATTGTGAAGTTTCAAGATCGATGGGATTCAAACCCACATTCACCCAACTCAAATCTCGACGCAGAAATTACTGATCCAAAAACTGGACAAGAAAAAACAGAAATTCCCGTCTAGTTATTTATTTGATCAGAGTATGGCTAGCGGAACCCTTTATTAATCAAGTTACTATAGATGAGTCAAACCTGCCGTCGCTGTGTGTTGTTTCCCAGCTTCATCTCATACCAATACTGGACAATCGTCTCCTTATAAACACTAGCTGTTTGTATGGATGCACCTGTTTGGGCACTTCGTTGACAGAGCCAGTGGAACCGCTCGCAAGAGGTGCACCGCAACTTGACGCGACTATCGAAATTATGTTCGTATATCAATGAAATACACCCCGAAATCAACAATAGATGTATTGGTTGGGTTATATTGATCTCGTAGTCAAAGTGTGCCGATCACGCTTCGAGAAAAAGTGGGTAAGAACGTAATAAAGGTTGTAGTGGCACCACTATAGTAGATTAAAATATGAAAAGGGGATCGACTTTAGGGTTGATTTTTTGATGTGATTTTTTGTTCCCGAACATAGTTTGCGTTTTTATTATGTTATTGTTATAGCACTATGTATGCACCAATAACTTATATTGGTTATTGTTCATCTGTATACGATTTCGGTATGTTAATATTTTGTAGTTCGGTGAGGGCTTTTATAGAGTTGTATCGATATAGGGCATTCACCCCGTATTTCCAACCCTCCTCTAACCTGCGATCTTGTTGCACGTAATGGAAATAGGCACAGACAATGTGGAATAGGTAGGTAGATTACACTTGCCGCACTTACCGGTCACCAGTCACCAACACACAGACGTATATTATGCGGCAACTTTGCTGGGTCCTACGACTTTTTTTATTTTACCTGATCGAAGAATAAAATTATTGTTTCGCTACTACCGCTCTAACCATATTTTTTTTGTCTGAGATAAGGTCCTATACTAAATGCCTTTGCCTATATGGCTGATTTTATCAAGTGTGTCTAGGCGTAATTTTCGTTCAGTTAGCTAGGTGACAAGTGCAACAGTGGAATGATCCGAATATTTTAATTGCTTATTGTTATTTCCAGTGATAAGTTCCGAAAATCTTCACCAGTATATCATATGCCAATATGTGAAATAGAGTATTCGCCACGTTCGTCCAATTTATAGTATATTGTCAATTATTAGTAATGGTGAGAGATGTGACTTGAATGATATAACGTTTATTGACATCATTAAGCTTATTACTAAAACTTGTTCCATTATAAAAATGTCGTAAAAAGCAATGTTTTCGTTAATCACATTTACATCAACAGGTTACAAGCTTACGATCTTAATCACATCAAATATATTTACGAACTGTGGAAAGTTCTGTATCTTATTCACATAACTTGGAGTAAACCTTGCTAAAATGTTGAATGTTACACGGAATTAAATGAGATCATGATGGTCAGTCCACCTCGCAAACCCCAACGCTGACGCACGCATACAGGTTGAGCTGGTTTTTATTTTTCGCATACTTTTAGTGACTTTGCGAGTGTTTTTTACCTCGTGGTCAAAGCCTATTCGGTTCGTTGCGTTATTGTTAAAGAAATGTTGGAATTGAAACAACGCATTGAAAGTCATGCTGTATATACCCTGTCAATGAATGTAATTTACACATTTTTAGGCCGGTTTTTTAAATTGGTTGTCACATAATAGCATACGTTTAGTTACGTATATCACTTTTAAATTAATTTATTAGATGTAAACCGATTCTGGTCTGTAACACTCTTGCTATAATATTAGTTGCCTTTTTTCAATACTTTTAAGTTTTAACGTGTGTCTTCTTCCTGTCAACCGAACTTGTTTGAATATAGAAACATTTGAACCACTAAAAATGTAACTATTGAAGCTAATTATTATTCATTCAAAAATTCTTGATTCAATCCGCCAAGTACGCACATAATTTGATTAGCAATATATTTGATTTTTTTTAAATGTAGCTATAAGTCGCTATGTTATCTATTCAATTTTCTTCCCAGAATTATCAATAATCACTCAATCTTTCGTTGGGTGTTTTTGAGTTGTTCCATTTTGTTTGATTTCTTAACGAATTCAGTATTTTGGTTATTTTGTTGTAACTTTTGTTGCAATTATGCTATTTTGCATGCCTACTGATGTTATCTATAGTCATAGGAATAATACTATAAGATTCACCACGTTAGATTCACAACTGGGAACTGTCATACGCTTTTTGTCACAAGGGATGCTATTGGTATGACTATTTGAACACATTACATGTATTACGTCTGCTGTCATATTATAGTGTATCGAAAACAGAAGTTCCTAAGCTATTCCAATCACCTGCCTCGAAGGTACGTTACTTTTACTTTTCCTTTCAATCATTTAAGACCCTCTTTCTTAAAATACAGGAAGTGATCTCTAATGCATACAACTAACGCTTTGGGCCTATTTGTAACACGAAACCAGATGAAGGTCTAAATCACCTGATGGTTATAGTAGGTGCCTACAGTCGGCGGATCAACTATTGAGTATTATGCACTGATTTTTATTCGGATGCTAATTACACCGAAAGTTGAACCGAGTTTTCAATGTGTAATTAATTTATTATGGCTTTTTGATAGGGGTCAATTTATCTTTTTCCAAAACAATGTTATTTGTGTTTTTTTCTAAATTCGCTTTAACAGTTGAAAAAAAAGTCGATTAAAATTTAGGGTGGCGGATTTTAGAGGCACAATTAATGAGGGTATTATTTTCATTTTCTTTATACCCTCGAATTTATCCAAAATATACATATTTTAAACAGGTATTTTAATTAGTAAGCCTTTCAAAAATAAACAGAGAAAAACATCCGATAACGCTCTTTTGAACATATTATAATATGTATTTATCAATTTGCGTAATCGTTCTATTACTGGTCGAGAAGATATTGACGGTTATGTAGACTTTTTTTACTTTCATTGAAACTCATCCGACTATGCCTGTTCGAAAAATATTTGTTTGAATTAATGTGCGGAAAATCTTGGTAAAACATAACTAAAATGTCCAACAGTAATCGCTTCAACCAACAACCAATTTGTTCATCTAAAAATCTCTCGATCTTACTTCGGACTAAAACAATACGAATAATGAATCGCAGTAATATTTTGTAAAATTTGACTCGATTGTATATAACCCATACAAGTCCGAACCAATAAGAATCATCTGTACCGGTTCGATGCCCTTCTATAAAGATGATCTTTCGTCATTAAAAATAGGCATTTAATCGGTCTGGTCACTCCCGAGACTCTCCTAACGGACTTGGTGCGAGGAACCAGTTTGTTATTAGTGCAGTTTGTAGAAATATGCCATAACGTTATTATCATCAGTGATATTTGACGAGAATATTAACTCAAACAGTTTAGTTTATTACATCGTGACAGCTTGAAACGTGAATTACTTTTGGTTAAAATTCGAAGCGAATTTATAAAAATTAATAGCATTTGAAATGTTCGACCATTAAATACCATATTTTATTTGTGTAAAGGGTTTAAAAAATGCTATTTTTAAAAGTTTCAGTTCCACTCGACTTATACCAATTAATTTAGATATTACTTTTTTCTATTTTAACTACTTATGTCTTACAGGAACAAGTTCATAAATTACTCTTGAGACCGCAATCTACAGAGATATACATTTTTTCACTCTATCTTATTTTAAAGTTATACGCGACAATCTGCATTTTCATTTGGCCCGTTGAAATGGTTTTTATATATTTTTTTTTATTGGCTTCATTTTTCGCATCATGTTCTATTTAGCATCCAAACGTGCTTTCGCGTTTAACATTGTTTGCTCAAAGTTGATTGATGAAAACTATACATTCAGTCAAAAAGCCGTAAGATCATTCATTTTTGTCATCAATATGCCACTTTGGAAACTTTCGGAGAAATGCCTTGGAACAGTATTGATATTCCACAGATTAAGTTTGATGGTTTTGATTGTCTTGTTGAACTTGCGAGTTCGTCGTTTCTTCATCATGCAGTTTGATATCTATTTGCGAAAAGATGTTCAGTGTTATTCCAGCAGTTTTAGTCGGAAAATACTCCGAAAATGATGTATATCGCATTTGAGTGTTTTATTTGATAGACCAATCAATTTTTATGGGAAAAACGACTAGGAAATACTAGAAAAGGAGTTGAGTGAGAATGTAGGCCTACATCAATTACAATGATAGCAATAATAAACAATAAAAGGTTATCAAGAAATTTCAAAGCAATAAACTTCCATCCAAATGGGTGTGATGAGACAGGTCTTTTAAAAATATAAACAGATTTTCATTTCTTTTTCAAAAACTATATTTTAATTTTTCGCATCTGCACTAAAGTTTGATTTCCCAGTTTATCATTATATGAATAGGTTTTTACACAGAAATGTTTCCCACCATTTGCACCCAACACTTTCTCAGTCAATCAATCAGTATATATACTTTCACAAGACGCTGGGTCGGTCATAGCAATTAAATCAAATTAAAAACCGTTCATTATTACAGCTCATTAAAAGTGAATTTAAATGTTGCCTCATACATCTATACTTATTAGAATATTCTATCATTTAAATTATAGACGTAGGTCAGTAAAAACCTCGAAACGAGATTTATGTGACAAAAAACGCTTCCTGTGCGATGTTTTTATATTGTCCTGTATTCATGTTATTGAAACGGACATATAATGTGATGTTACATTATGTCTGGCACTTTTTAAGGGTCTGATGTTCTTAGGGTTCTCTATCCCTCTCCTTCCCTCTCCTGCCCTCGCCGCTCACCCCCTCACCTTTCTCTCTTCTCCATCTTCTGTTCACCTTCTCTTTTTTTAAGTAACCCTAAGGCGATCGGTGAACACCTGCTTACAACGCTCTCTACGGGCCAGTGGTACAAGCGCAAGGATCCGGTGTCGACCGGACCGGCTATTATACAAATATTATTATTAATGATACACTGGTGGACTAATATAATATTTATTAGCCAATGGAAAATAAGATGAAGATTTACGTAATCATCAGAATTGATTTTGTTTTCCATTTTAAAGTTCAAACATCAAATCAGTATTTATGAGAAAATATATTATAAAAAATCTCTACTCAAAGAAACGTCGGTTGTCGTGATTATGATTTTACACGTGACTGATAGTGTATACGTAATAAGCCACATCATCCGCGGATATGAGATGCGAACTAGCGGGCAACTCACCACGCCAATGCCACACTTACGATACAAAATAACAGCCTTCTTACTTGCAAATTATATACAATTTACTATCCCACATCAGACATTTTATCGCTAATATCACTAAATCTTCGGTCACGATGTATTCTACTTGATAAGTTGATTAACATAGGGGCCATCTTCGACGTGGCCATATATCAACTAGGGGGCAGTTGTTTAATGATCGTAATGAGCTGGTCCTATAGCTCCGTCTCCGCTAATCTTTGACCACGGCGTGCCCTGATTAATAGAACTATCCGATCGAGCGGCGTCTCAAATGAGATTTCGGCCCGTATAGCGTATAGAGATGTCGACAAGCTTGGGCCAATAAAATTGGAAAGCATGTTGCGGGTCTGAATTGTTGAGAAATGGACGTGTCCATTTTTATGGAACAATATATTAAATTGGATTTTATTTTAATTCTTCGTTACCCGAGTATAACCTAGCTGTTGCTGGGGTCGTTGAGCAACATTGAATAATAAAAAAATACCGTCTTCGTGATTTTGATTGCAATAGCCCTACTGGATCGGAAAATATTATATTTTGAATTCTATTCTCAAAAAATTGATATGCTATATTGCTTCCGTTTTTTCAAAAAGAATCCATATAATCTTACTTGAAAAGAGCTCCGTACTGTGGTATGAATATTATTGATATAAATTATTTCAGTGATAGTATTTTTTCATTTTACTCATCCTACTAGGATAAAAATGATTTTTCTAGAAAAATTTTCGGAGAAAAATTACTACATGATTTCCGTTTGTTTGCGACTATACTAGAATAGGAAGGAAATGATGTCGTGTGAATTCAAACCTAAAAAGACGACCAAGACTTGTTCACGGAATGAGGTGGGCGAGAAAGATATATATATATATATATATATATATATATATATATATATATATATATATATATATATATATATATATATTTGGTTTTGGGGGAGGGAAGTGAGAGATCTACGGAGGGTGGCATGCCTCATGTTTCATAATTCATAACTCAGCGAGCTATTGTGTTGATTGATTTGTATCAGTGTTGCATAAACATTCAGTTTGATATTTTGATCAATTTCTCTTTTTTATGCGTGCAAACTGCAAATGCACACAAAATATCAAACGTTTTAAAAACGGTGAATCCCCCATACTTTCACGATTTCGCTCGCTCATCCTACGAACCACCCATCGCATTTTTTCAGTCTGTGGCTAATGCTTACCGTAATATCAATCGTACATACATTAACATATATTAGTAATTACTAACTGTTAAAGTTGTTTTTTATCAGTTGGTACGTAACTATATCAAATAGATGTGTCTTTTCTAAGATGAATGTTGTTAAGTCTCAGGCCTCGGGGGATATGCAATGAAATGTCACTTGGAGAGGCCTTGGTTCGATTCCACTGAGATGCTCTCACCGTACTGTGAACGCTGTTACGACATTACCCGCAAGATATCAACTCTAAATATATTATTACATTGTAAAATGAATAATTTATTACATTTTTATTGACTACACAAAGTGAAGGAATTATTATTCTATACATAGTCAAGTTTTTGAATATTTTTTAAATTTATAGATGAAAGTAACACCTTCGGTTTTTAAAGAAATTATGCATACATACATATATATATATATATATATATATATATATATATATATATATTATTATATATATATGAGTTATATATATATATATATATATATATATATAACATAATTACACACATATATAATATATATATATATATATATATATATAGATATATATATATATATATATATATAGCTATACATTTAGTCATTTCTGATGGTGATTATTTAATCATAGTCAGTGTGATTTCGAAAGGTACTTCTTAGGGAACACTTGTGTCTAAATATTTTCGTAAATGGTTATATTCTACGCCATATAACTTGGAATGCAAAATTCTATCAGAAGGCCTATATATTCACTGTGGCACAAATGGTGTAGAAATTATATTGAAAATGTATCAATAATTTTTTTCATTACATCAAAACTTGATACAAAATCATTGTTCCCCAATTTAGGCTACGGATGAAAATTAGGGTCGTTAAGACGGGGCACTACAAGGGCGATCCTATTACCCCAAATAACCAACATTAATAATTAATATTAAATTCATAATTAAAATGAATTCAAGTTGAAGGTCCAATCAACCTTGGCTTTCGGTTAATGATGGAATAGGCATGAGCTCATTGCTGAACGATTGACTATACATTGACGATTACGCTTTAGAGAGAGAGAGAGAGAGAGAGAGAGAGAGAGAGAGAGAGAGAGAGAGAGAGAGAGAGAGAGAGAGAGAGAGAGAGAGAGAGAGAGAGAGAGAGAGAGAGAGAGAGAGAGAGAGAGAGAGAGAGAGATGGGGAGAGGGAGAGAGAGAGGAGAGAGAGAGAGAGAGAGAGAGAGAGAGAGAGAGAGAGAGAGAGAGAGAGAGAGAGTGAATGAAGTGTGAAAGGGAAAGGGGGAGAAGGGTGTTATATACCTTAAGGCTATCATATGTTCAGAATGCCTTGGTTGGGTACATACATCACGTCAAGCTCACCTACTCAGGCGTTTTTTCCACCAGTATTATTATAAAAAAATTCAACTTTTTCACTGGTATGAAAAAGGTATCACGAAGGTTGGTTTATATTTAGAGTAGGCAGGCCTACCATGCTTATACTCTGAGGCAGAATCACCTGTAGGGCTGGGTAACCCCCATTATCTAAAACAAGTTAGCGAAAACGAGTTCTCGACATTCACATGGTAGCTACTACATTGACTTAACTAGAATATTCGTTTCGAGAAATGGTAATATTTAGAAATAAAAACTTCAATTTCATTTACATTTGATTTTTAATGAATCGATTTACGTTGTGTGTCCCTTTTTTATTCCGGGTCATTGAATTGAGTATGCGAGAGTGAGAAGTTGCATTGCAATAGACGGTTGTTTATAACGCAGTGCATATCTATTCGATTCACTGAATTATCACTTACACCATACCCAAAAAGAAATGTTTTCGTTCAACCATCGCCTCCATAAGAAATTCACCATTTTTCTTATCATAATATGAGCTTACACAAAAAGTACACCGGCCATAATAAAATTACTAATTGTCTTTCTGTTGAAATTAATATTATCTTGACTTCTAATTACAAGTATAATCAGCAACAAAACTGTTTCTAAAATGTGTGTAATGTGTAATATAGGGTATATACACAATCACAGTCCAGATCAGCGTAATTTTCAGTACTATTAAGCGAATTAGGTTAATAGGCTCAAAAAGTCAGAAGTAAGCTTGAAAAAAGCAGTTTCAATGAGTATTTACCCCCCCCCCCCCCTCCCCTTCCACCCTCGCACACAACCAAAAGTATGTGTCTGTTCAACGGACCACAAGCATGACTGGTTGGTCAGGTAGAAAATACTCGCTTAATTTTGGTTCAAACTGTACATATAGTTAGTATAATTCCTGTTTTGACTCAAAGGTACCCCCCCCCCCCCCCCCCCTTAAAATATCTTCCAATTCGACCGCAGGTTTCATTCGTATTCATCAGGTTTTTGAAACATTTTTAATCATTGATATTTCCTACAATTAGATCTGTCAATTAACTCTCTTGGCTTCTCTTTTCTCTCATCGAGTTGACTATTCACGATTCATTCAAACAGTGAGACTGACTATTGTAAGATATTTGTAAAGAAAATTTGCTACTTCTTTATTACTACAATTACTGCCAGTAAATGTTCTAGCATAACTGTACATTTGGTTTTAGTCTGAATTACAATCACAGAATTTTTATTTGCACTCATATGCACGGTACTTGATTTTTTGTCAAAATGTATTCTGCGAGCTCCAAAGAGGGATATTGTTTGAGTTTTATTCTCAAATCATTTATTTTGTAACAGTTGATAGTATTTTGTAAAATATATTTTCTTATATAAACTGTACACTCAAGCTATTAAAATCGAGATTAAAACCAAGGTAGTTTGTGAAATTGAAAACAATTATTAGGTGTTACGCTATTGTGAGGTGCGTGCCATAAAAAACATTTCAAATCGGGTCTCTTCTCGTCGGTTTTTATTCGCTAGTTCAGTACAGATGATATATAAAACACCTAATGGCGCCTGGTGATAGAACGGTGCGAACAAAAACGATGGAGATAATTCTTAAAGAATGAATTCAGGAAGCTCTTTCTTCTGATAGATTTATGAGATTGTATTTTAATTTTCGAACAGGCTATACATGAAGTAATACCCCAAGGTCGGACTCCCCCCTACCACTTCTTATTGCCTACTTGAACAGCCCCCTTCCTCCTTCCCCTCGCCTGCCACGCATTAGGTAACGTGCCCCGCGGCGCTACAGACATTGCTCAGTAGCTATTTGATATGATGGAGTTAGCAATGGTACACTAACTAAATCACTCGTTCGATTCACATCATATAAACATTCGTATACAGAAATACTTGAACAGTTTTTGAAATTTTAATTTCCAACCACTTGACGTAATCATATATGGTCTCGGATTTTTTGCTCAACTCAGCAACCATTGGCACAATCAATAATACTGTGGATATATTTGATAGTTTTCTGGAGGGAATTCTAGAAGAGCTAGTTTGTTGGAAGAATGTATCCAAAAATGATATATTAGTATTATGGCTGATTTTTTTAAAATTGATAATGCCTTTGGATCTATAATTATACAATCATTTCCTAAATTATAAAGCAGTGGTAAATCAGTTATTGTTCTTCTTTGGAGAATCAGTTTTATATGAAAACATATTAGACAGGCGTTGGTAACTGCAACTGCATGGTGATCAGTCATTAAAACATGGGGTGTAAGTCGACGTATGAACGTGCAGCAGTGTTATGACACTTCATGACACTGTAGTCTTTATGGAAACTGAATTCTGCATTGTATAACATGAACGCTGGAAATGATAAATAAGCCTATATTAATTCAACAATAATTATTCTGTAAAGTTATTGAATTTTACATCTTATGTATTAGACAAATCTATTATGCTTACTTTTTGAATCATTATATTTGATTGTTGCACTAAATCATAATTATATTAACATACTTTGGACCTGCCTGGCTGTCTAAAACAACTAAATGACTCTCAGAACTTACTTGACAATCTAGTCAGACCTGGGCTCGGATACATTCATTTGTCACCGGCTAATACTTACCAGGATATAATCTGTTGATTCGGAGGTCTTCATAATCAAAAAGATATGATATATAAGGAGTTAATATTCGTACCAAGAGATGGCTAAAACATTCGTTAATCATCAATCTTTTTCTACAACTTGACTATTTTTTTATACTTTTAATATCATTACATGTCTTATTTCATTTTATTGTATAGAGTGTTGGCACCAGTACACCCGTTTCAAACGCATGTCTGGTATATCTTGATTAAAATACTGGGCGATAAAAAAAAACGTGTATGGCTAAACAGGTTGGTTGATTTGTGAGCCGGTGCACAAGCGCTATACTAGTGTATAGACACCTGTTTTATTGCTGTTTTTGCGGTGACGTGTCTGCATGGGTACCAGAGGGCCCAGGTTCGACAACTACCACCAATCGTTCGAGGGATGCACAAACAACACTTTTTTCTCAAGCTGGAAACCACTTTTAATATGCACATACAACCAATGAGCGTTAATTGGAATTATTATATATATAGGTATATATATATATATATATATATATATATATATATATATATATATATATATATATATATATATATATATATATATATATAGGTATATATATATATATATATATATATTATATATACGTTATTGTGAGTAGTGTATGGGTGGATTGCAAGAACGAAGTTTAACCCCGGTCTACTTTAGACGCCGTCTAAGTACAAAATAGCATTGGAGAGGCAATGCTATTTGTACTTAGACGGTGTCTAAAGTAGGCCGGGGCTTAAACTTCGTTCTTGCAATCCACCCTATGTATTTTCATGATATGATAACGGTTGATTCCCTACGTGCCTTATAAATATTAAATTAAACCAAATATAGTGGTATACGTTTAATAAAAAATGCTTCTACTAGGTGATTTTTCTAATATTTTTTTTGGTAGTATATATTATGTATTCGCACGGGTTGGGCGTACCGTGTGGGCGTTCCTAGCACGTGTATACATGTCTGTGAGTTTTTGTGAAATATGGAAACTATCGGCCATGCACGTGCCCCGCTTGAACAATGAACTGCTTGGACAAAGTGTCTACCGTCCGTCTAGTATGCAGCCAATGTAAAAATAAAAATGCGATATTGTATACAAAGCCGAATGCGATGTTCCCGGATTTGGAACCGTGACCTGTTTTTTATCGATTCGTTTGTATGCCCTGCACAGTGGGTTAGAGGGCATGCACTAGTTCTACTGCATACTCGACGTACTACGTATTTCGTACATGTAGTTCCCTTCCATGCGCCCTGAAGGATCGTCGCATCTCGATCCCATACCACACCGGCCCACACTCTCGGATACCGTACAACTCATTATTGTTTTAGAAACAGCTAAATCACTAAAAGTTCGAAGAGATAATTTTAAATGAAGTAATTATTTTAAAGTAACCCTGGAACTAGATTCCAATGAATAATGACGACATTTATTTCCCTAATTCTAGAGAAAACTAGAAAACATTATCTCAATTTCAGAAATTATAAATAATTATTTTCTACTCCAGGGACCATGAGTCATGAAGTGTCGATTATGTATGGTAACATGAAGAGAATCGAGTAATGTCTACGTCAAAAAGGGCCTGGTCCTGGAGGACAAATTTGATTATAATTTCTGAAATTGAGATGATGATTTCTTATTTTCTCTAAAATTGAGGGAAGAAATATCGTCGTTATTCGTCAGAATCTAGTTGCAGGATTGCGATGTCCTTTAAATGGTGTCTCAAGCATAGGGTTATGGAGAAGGTTGGTTTTCCCATATATAAGCCATGGAGAACAGATTTTAAACGGTTTGAGTAAAATAACGTCAGAGAGGTGATGTTTTATGCAGATTATTTGGTTGTTTTAGTTTGATATCAAATTTAACCTTCTCATAACCCTATGCTCAACAGCACATTCAAGTGCGAATAGTTGCTTCTGTTATATTCATTTTCGGACATGGTGATTTAGCTCTTTGCTAAAACAATAATTGATACTCGCCTCTCGCGGCACATTCGAACTATTTTCGTTCGAACTTATACCCCTCATTCTCAAGTGTTATTGTTATATATGCAATCATGCTTGTCGGATCTGTGTAAACCAAGACAATATGTGTAGATGACTGATGTATTATTAAATATGCATAGAAAATTTAATTATCGCATTTAAATAATTAGATCTAATTTAGTGAATATCAGCTTGTAAATATAATGATAGCCGACGGTATAAGTAGTCATATACCTCGAGTTGCTGTCAGAGCCATTTCCATGATGTTCATGTAATAGCACACTTGGGCGTAAAATGCGTCGGATCGTGTAATTAGGCATGCAGATTCTTTGTAGAATAACATCCCAGACCTCTGTGTGGCACCAAGGAACTAGGGGTTTATAATTACTCAATGTTTACTGAACGACCTAGTTGCTGTGCCAACAGAAGAAGGCGCAATATTTTATCGCATTTATCCTTGGCCAGAGGTAGATTTTTAGTGCTGACAACAATGGGAACATCGAAAGACTATGTAATAATTATTTAGGGGTTTGATATTAACAAGTAACAACACATACACAGTTGAAGTATACGTACTCAAGCGCTTTATTTATAATCAACCACTCGACAACACGAGGGAAAACAGACTGCCTGTCCGTCCCCAAGACGGACAATGTCTTGCCCTACCCTAGCCAATACAATGGGGTGCACATTCCAAGATGCTATGGTATAAGTACAGTACCGTACATACATATTCGCTACACTATACCCCCCCTGTACGGAGAATCGTCCCGATTCTTTATGCTATTCCAGCTTGGAGTCTGTCGGGGCAGTGTCTTACTCGCCCTGGATAACGTCGAGGTGTATCCACTGCTAGGGTAGTCTCGTGATCGTTGGTTGCTGCATCCTGCGCATCATTGGCCGCCGCTGGAAGCACAGCCCAATCTGGTCTCAGATTTACGTCAGCGACTTCATCTGCAGCGTGTGGTTCATCGATATCTGCCTGATCTTGTCCACCCAAAATAATCAGTGTTTCATCCTCCCTGGGCTGATGATCGTTTTCGGGTTGAGTGGTATCCAGGGGCTGAGGATCCTCTACGGGCGGTTGATCATCGACAATGTCATCTCTCGCCAAATACGGTTTCAGTCGATTATAATGTACGACCGGTCTACGTGCTCTGCAGCTTTCCGATTGCACACGGTAAGTCACGTCGGACAATACCTTCCTCACCACAAAGGGACCTTGCCAGAACTTGTGAAGTTTCCGGGCCAGTCCCCTCTTGACGGCTGGCTCATGCAGCCACACTCGATCGCCGACCTTATATGGCTCTCCTGCGCATCTGCGGTCATATACAGTCTTCTGTATCGCCTGCTTTGCTTTTGTGTTGGTCCGCACCGTCTCATAAGCATTGTCAAGCGTGGCTCTTAATTTGGACGCCCACTCGGTGATTTCCACGCTTTCTTCTTTCGGAGATCCGAACACGACATCAACGGGGAGTCGAACATTGCGGCCGAACATCAAGAAATATGGGCTGAACCTCGTAGTTTCTTGAATGCTGGAACGGTATGCTAACATGACAGGTTGTAGTTTATCATCCCAGTCAGTATGGTTTTTGTCAGTAAACTGACTCAACATAGCCCCAAGAGTTCGGTTGAACCGCTCCACTAGACCATCCGATTCGGGATGGTATGGAGTCGTTCTCGTTTTGGATACACCGAGCATCTTGCACATTTCAGCAAAAAGCCGGGACTCGAATTGGCGACCTTGATCGCTGTGAAGCTCACAAGGTGCTCCATACCGGCAAATGAACTCATCCACCAGTGTTCTGGCCACGGTCGATGCTTCCATGTCCGGCATGGCATAAGCCTCCGTCCAGCGAGTAAAATAGTCGGTTACCACCGCTATATATTTGTTGCCTTTGGTACTCCTAGGCAATGGGCCCACCAGATCTATCGCTACCCTTTGTAGTGGGAAACCACTGGTTTTTGAGACCAAAGGGGCGCGAGGGGTCTGGTTTGGTGCCTTCCTGGAACCGCAACCGGGACATTGGCGGCACCATAAAACTACGTCAACGTTCATTCCTGGCCAGTAGAAACGTTCACGTAACTTTCCTAGAGTCTTGGCCGTTCCTAGATGGCCGCCGGTAGGACTGTCGTGCAAGGCAACAAGGGTTTCTTTCGCAGTACTTCAGGAGTTACAAGTTGAAGTTTGTCAGGGCGATTCTCTTCAAACCAACGTCTATACAATACTCATCCTTAGAGACGAGGCGGTCCCATTGTGTCCACAGGCTCAAAGTTATTGGTCCATAACCAGAAACTTCATCGCGACTTGGTCTGGCTGATTTTGCATGCCAATTTTTAACCGGGGCAATGGACTTATCTCTGGCTTGATGTTCGCTTAGCTGTTGCGATGTCCAGGTAGGTGTCCAAACTAGGTTACCGGTATCACGAATGCTGTTAACATTGAGCGTTTCCTCGGTGATATCCTCTTGTTCCGCTACTACCCCGCATTGTCCACAAGCCCTGGATAAGCCGTCAGCATTGCCGTGAGCCTTTCCTGGTCTATGTTGTATGGTAAATTCGAACTCCGACAGTCGTTCTAACCACCGCGATACTTGGCCTTCTGGTTCTTTAAAATTTTGCAGCCAGCGAAGGGAGTTATGATCGGTTCGGATCAGAAAAGGTCGTCCTAGAAGGTAGTGTCGGAAATACTTCGTGCCATACACTACAGCAAGCAGTTCCCTCCGGGTGACACAGTACCTCCTTTCCGTCTTTGACAATGAGCAGCTGGCATACGCGATAACTCTCTCCTCTCCGCCTTGAATCTGACTCAGCACAGCTCCCATCCCTGTGTTACTGGCGTCAGTGTCTAAGATGAACTGGCCAGATGTTGTTGCAGAGCATAAGATGGGACTCGAAATTAACCTTTGTCTGAGGGATGCAAAGGCAATTTCACAATCATCGTTCCAAAGGAAAACGGACTCCCTTTTGGGTTAGTCGATGTAAGGGTGCCGCAATGTCCGCAAAGTTCTTAACGAATCTGCGGTAATATGACGCAAACCCCAAGAACGATCTAACTTGTTCCAAGGTCTGTGGCGTTTTCCACTGTCGTACTGCCGCAACCTTATCGGGATCAGTAGCAATTCCAGCGGCTGAGATACAGTGGCCAAGGAATTTAACTTCTGTGCGGAGAAGATGACACTTCGAGGGTTTCAATTTGAGGTGTGCTCCTCGAAGTCTTTCAAAATTTGTCGTAAGCGCCCAACATGTTCGTCAATAGTGGGACTCCACACTATGACATCATCCAAATAGACAGCGCATATGTCCCACTGCAGACCCATCAATACTCTGTCCATAAGACGCTGATATGTTCCGGGGCCATTACAAACACCGAAGGGTAACACTTGAAATTCATAAAGCCCTTCTCCTGTTGAGAAAGCAGTTTTCTGGCGATCTTCTGGGGCTATCTCGACTTGCCAATATCCACTGGCTAGGTCAAGGGTCGAGAAAAACTTCGATCCTGACACTGCATCGAGGATGTTGTCTATTCTTGGTAACGGATAAGCATCCTTGATCGTTACCTCGTTCAGGCTACGGTAGTCAACACAAAACCGTAAGCCTCCATCCTTCTTCTTGACCAAGACAATAGCACTCGACCAAGGGGAAGACGATTCTTTAATCACATTTTGATTGAGCATATCCGTAACCATGCTTCTTACCTCCTCTTGACGATGCATCGGAGTTCGTCTAGGAGGTTGTCTCACTGGCCTATGGTCTCCAGTGAGTATCTTATGATAACCAGGTTCGTCCGTCCCAAGTCATCAGGGCTACGTGAAAACACATCCCCGAACTCATCTAATAGGGGAGTTAACTTACTTATTAGTTCAGGCTGGACATCACTTAGGTCGAATAGACGATGCGCCGGCATATCATGTTCACTGCGTCCTACGGATGCTGCAGTAACACAATAGCTTTCCTCTTCGCATGGTTCCAGGCGTCCCAGAACTGTTCCTTTGTACAGCGTGATAGGAGTATTACCCGGATTCATAGCCCGTACCGGGATGTACTCTGCTGAAGAATATGAAATACTTCTGGCTGCAAGGAGCTCATGCTTGTTTGATAGCCTGATGTTTGGCTCGAACATACCCAGGTACGAGTGTGATTGTAGTGAGTTAAAGTACCTGGGAGTATGATCTCATGCCCCGCAGGTATTACCACATTCTCTCTTAGGGACACATGGGAGATTGGAAGGGTAATCGAACTTATAGGGGATAGTGGTACTGACGTACCATCATCGCAGCGTACTTTCTGTTGAGACAATAACACATCACAGTTATAGCTCCTAAGAAAGTCGGCACCCAGAAGACATTTCTGAGATAGGTGGCGTGCAACCAACATAGTATGCACAAAGGTTCTTTCTGCCAAACAAATCCTTACCGTTCCGCGTCCGATAATTTGAAGAGAGTCTCCACTAGCATTTACTACTCTGGGTATCCCAGGCTCGCACAATATATCCTCCTTCTCTCTGATTCGCAGCCAAACATCTTCTCTTACAAGAGACACCGCCGCACCTGTGTCGACTAGGATTTCCATCATTTCGGTCCCTAGTTTACCGGAAATAAATACTGCCGACTCCGACTCGACACACCACACACCACTCTTCAAAATGGCTGTCTGTAACGTGGCTGGCATATTGTTAGTTAGTACGCCAGCCTCCCCCCGTTTCCCGAAGACTGAGATGACATTTGACCCCCTCCATTGACATTTCCGGAATTTGTGCGTGGTGCCCAGCAGGTAGCCTGTAGGTGGCCTTCTTTCCCACAATTGAAGCACGTTCTTCGACCACGGTCACGTTGCTGCCTGCTGCCCCCTCTTCCACTTGAGGAGTTGTTGCCGGACTGAAGGGCAACGGTCAACTGAGTCATGGCCTCCGCCATTGAACGCATGACGGTCATGTTTTCGTTCAATAGTCGATCCATTGGTGATAATGGTTGCACGACGCTGCACTCCTTAACTGTTTCTGGGTTGACACAATTACAAGCTTTTTTATTTGAATTTGCTTCTAACAAGGCTATACCCTCAAGATCGTAGGCTACGCTAACTGCCTTCTCTAAACTGTCCGGGCGAGCTTGTCTGGCCATCACTCGAATGGACTTATCCAAACATTCAAGGAACCTACCCTTAGCTAGGTCCTCGCGAGCGTCTTGAGGCAGTCGAGGGTACGCCTTTAATGCCAAGCATTCCAGGTCGGTAGCTAGGGAAGAAAGTTCTTCCCCATGTTTCCGTTCACGAGCTTGGAAGGCTAACTTATGCGACTCAACCTTCTCGGCGGGGTCAAACTTAGCTGACAGAGCCACAATAGCTAGATTATATTCGTCTTGGGTTGCACTAGGTAATGCCCGAAACGCCTTCAACGCATTCCCATTAAGGCTGAGGGCCAAGTAATCGCTCTTGACTGTATTGTTCCAATTGTTTATTTTAGCAACTCTTTCAAATTGGAAGACCCAGTCATCGAAGTCGCCAATGCCAGAAAATACAGTGGGCACAGCTCGATTTGTAGACGCCATTTTATTGTTCGTTAATAACAACTGTTAACCGCACACGGAATATATATGTACAAAATACAAGTTTAGCACACTATGGGTATCTATAGTCTTCACGAATCAAGTTTAGCGCACACGGGGTATAGATATACAGTTAGTACCGCGCAAACGTTCACCGTAGAATATTGTTCAACTTGACACCTTGTGTAGGCCTATGGTCAACACCAAGTCTTGTAACTAATATTGTTTTTTAAAACTAAATTCACTATAAATAATCACCTGATTAACTGACTGTTATAGCAGTTTTGGGGATCGCGCGTTTTTCTAAACACTTTAACTGCACTTATTATTTTATTTATTTTTATAATGTTCAAATTCTCACCGCCGTCACCAGTGTAATAATTATTTAGGGGTTTGATATTAACAAGTAACAACACATACACAGTTAAAGTATACGTACTCAAGCGCTTTATTTATAATCAACCACTCGACAACACGAGGGAAAACAGACTGCCTGTCCGTCCCCAAGACGGACAATGTCTTGCCCTACCCTAGCCAATACAATGGGGTGCACATTCCAAGATGCTATGGTATAAGTACAGTACCGTACATACATATTCGCTACACTATAATTGTTGTCATAGTAACTAGCTCTTTCATTACACCTTAACCAATCCCAGCCATACTACTTTTTAGCCATAAAGGTATAGCACATTATTCCAAGTGGCTGTCTAGTTGTTTGTCGTGAATAAGAATCTTGATTTCTTCAGGAAGAATTGTTGTTAATATAGTTTGGGTCTATAGAACATAATCTTTCACAACGCATATTTCATTCTTGTTCCATTCATTATGCCTATTTCTCTGATATAAGTTATACATGGGCCTATAACAACTATGGGCCTACACATGGATTCCAGATAAACTTCAGGTCGAAATAAATATAGGTGGAAAAGCTGAGGCCTATAGGTGGAATATTAATTTCCCGTCTTTCTATTACATTTAATTCAATTCAATACAAAATGAGAATTGAACGTATTTATTATCAATATTGATTTGAATTGTATTCGTATTTGTACTTATGATTGATTTTGTGTGATTTTTTTTTTTTTTTGAAACACTAGTTTTATATTGGCTAAAAAAATTGTATATCACTCAACACGATACAATTTTATACAGCGCTATACCTTTGCATTTTGCCTTCATTTAAGTCATTGTATATATGTTTTATATATATTGGTGTATGTCATTGTATATATTTATTTTATTATATATTATATATTATATATATTCTATTTGGTTCCAATAAAAATTATTTTGATTCAGGCATAAATATAGTCGCGTGCCCAGCCAATAAGTATCAATATGTTGATAGAATTTCCGACCTACTCTAATTTCCAACCCTTCGATTTCCTTGTATACCTATCAAGTAAACCACATTGCATGCACTAGCAATAGATATCGCCGACGTTTATGGCAGGCGCATGCATAGAAACTGAGGTGTAACCCATATCGAGGGGAAGCATCAATTGACGGGATATTCATCGAGTATATTATACACCCTGGCATGTTCAAGTGCATATTATATCGTGGCATTTTAATCGTTTGTTTCATTATTGACACAGTCCTTTGTGCTACGGGGATATCAGAGAAGGGGATAGAAAGCGAAAAGTAGGTGCCACATAGTGTAAGTTCAAATTTGACTCATTTAGTATTTTCATATTGTATTGCTATTCCAACTATACTTCTTTTCCATTTGTTCTCATCCGCGATGAAGTGGTTCTTCGCTGCTCTAATGGAATATAAATGCATATTATTAAATCTGGATAGTCCGCGGGATAGTCGTCAAAATATTGGACAAGTATGAACTAGACTGGTATTGGCCACAAAACGCTGTGTGCCCACTTACCATAGTCCAAACGTCGCTAGACCATAGTCTTGGTAGAACCAAGAATATACTTATGGGTCGATCGTATGTCTTGCGATGTCATCGATATTTTTTCCCAACTCCAATCTGTAAATATATCGAGAAGTTAAAATTCCGTTACAGATTTCAATCAGAACTATTAAATTATTGGTTCCACTATAGCCTACTGTTGTTGCACGAAAGAATTTACATATGTATAAGAATTCCGCCGTGTTATTTTGAAGCGTACTTTTTTCAACTTATATGCAAATCTGATGGATGAATTGGGTTGTTATAGCTTGAAAAAACCGTTTTTCCAGTTTTGCTTGTAAAAAGGTTCTATCAGGCTGTGTGTTATTGTGAACAACTGAAGTCGGGTAACGTACATTTTCATTCTTCTCCCGTCTTCTTTATGAGATGCAGCGAGAAAGGTTGTCTCTTGCACCCGAATTACGACGGAACATTGAATGTGTGTGACCGATCTGTCCAGGTTTTATTTTTTATTTGTCAAAAGATGAAAATAATTTTGAATAGGTATTAAATGGTCATTTTTGACCGATATCCTAGATCCCTTCCACTTTACAAATACTTAAACCAAACAGAAACGTTGAATTTGTTTATTTAAAAATTGTACTTCCGAAGAGAGCAGAGCCCCAATATAACCTTTCACCTTTTTTCAGCCCCCTTCAGATATATCTAACTTTCCCCCTTTCTCTTCATTTCCCCTCACTCTTTCTTTCAGTTACATAAAACTCGACAAGAGTCATTAATATTTCAGCGCTTAGTGTCTTGAAAAATGAAAATACTGTCCATTAGATGGGCAATATCAGCTTGACAGAACCCACCAGCATTGCAATGACATACACGCATCGCCTGTCTGTATGTCTGTCTGTATGTATGTCTGTATGTATGTCTGACTGTTTGTCTGTCTGTCTCTTAACTGTCTAGCAGGCACGTGCAAACCATAAATTTGGGACCCACGAAACGTGCAGTAATGGGTCATATTACGTCTAGTATGATAAGAGTTGTCCGAGTTACTGGATTATTCATTTTCACACATTGTATCGACGTCGTCTGAGGCGCTTTGCGTCGTGCACGTAGGCCCATCCCACCAAGCCCAACAAAACACCGATCATTACCTTCTTTTCATTGCACTTACAACTTATGTATGATTGCTTATTTGATTGATGATTAGAAAATTTTAATTCGGTTCGACTGAGAATGAATGAAAGATTGGGTACAAAGCATGTTTATCTGGCGCAATATATATAATCTCATCGTTGATGCAATGCTTATTGTATTCATACTTCGAGAGACTTGTGGATGTTTTATTATTCATAAAAACGTTTAAACAGGTGAGGTTGGTTCAGTTGGTAACATAATTATATTGTGTTACACTTGAAGCAAAGTGGTTGAAGCAAAGTGCAGCAATGTGCTCGAGCGTTAATGGCATAAGGTGGGGGAGGGGTGGGGGACGATCGAACAGAATCGCCAATACTTGGGATGTCAGTTAGAGACTGGGAATAGATTTATATCATCAATAGGTGCATTCATGTGATGATGTGATATTAATTCAGCTACTTATAAATCATAAACAAATTCGATTGTTACAAATATTCGGTGATGCAACACCCTTCCCAGCCCTCCCATGCGCAGCGAATGTCATTTGAAGGAGGCCTCATTTTTGAGCTTATTGTCTAAAGCAGGTAAGGAGAGGGTCGTGGCCAGTTACACTCCTTATGAAGGACGACCGTGGCGAGAATTGAACTCCGCTCGCTTCGATGACGGTTCATTACAATCGTATACTTGTAGAGATGGATGATGTCAAATCTCCCTAAAATCTCTGGTGGCTAGTTTCGAGTCAATGACAGTTTCTTGTGACGAGTGACGACGTGTTGTCGAGGCTGAATACTTGCGATTGCGGTCACCGAATGGGCCACCAAGGCCTTCCTGTACGCTGCTGCCTATGGCGATGCCCTCAGGGCCAAGGGGGGTGTTCTAAATATTCGATCAGTGGGAGACAAGAATTGTTTTATTTGAAAGCCCTTGAAAAAGAAAATTCAAGGTCTTGTCGAAGAGATTTAATCCCCCCACGCTTTAGGTTCTCCCTAAAAAAGCTACCCCTAAAGAATCTTCCCCTTGTCTGAGCGCTCTTTGTAGACCTCTTCCCCCACCTCTTCTGTTCCACCTCCCCCTCTTTCTCCACCCCCTGCCATTCCTTGCGTAACCACGTGATCTCAGTCCCTTTTATTGGAGTATAGTCGACCAAACTAGAGACTTACCCTTGGAGATAGAGCTAGTTCATTCTCAGTTAGGGGCTTAAAAAATACGTCAATAGACTGAAGAGCATTTGTTTTGATCTATTTATTTTCTTCCACGTCCTAATTAATCTATCTATTTTGTTTGTTTTTCTATAGGAAAAGTAACTCGCATTACATTAGCAGTACCCCTCGTAGAATCATAAATACAGCAATGGGCCGGGCCGGCCCCGATACTTGCTACACATTGGTACAGCTATCAGATTGAATGTATTTCTTCGAGTGTTATGAAGACAATTTTGTTGAATCATTTATAATATATTTATTATTTATTGGATCTTTACAAAGTTGCTTTATGATTTGGGCATAGGCCCACTTCCTACTATATATTCATTCATTAAACATTTTGTTGTGTAAACATGTAAGCAGGCAGATAGATATTCAGGATTTCATATTATTCCTTTTGTAGTACATTTTACTTATAAATGTTATTTTATGGAATCTTTGAACCTATCATCACCTGGAAATAATTAAATATTTATACTGAAAGTTCAATAAAATGGTATTTTGACAAAAGTAGCCAACATTCGTGAATTGTAGGCTAGTTTCGTACCTCTACGAAAATTGTTCGTAAAATATTCAGTCGAGGCAGAGTACAGACAGTTTAAAAGGTCATTATGAATTCATGATCCGTCCAACATGCAAAGTTGCATACCTAATAAATTAAACGCGTAAACATTAAACGCTTAGGGTGAAACATGCTCGCTGGACACCGTTTTATTAAATAAACTGCACACGCAATTATCAGTTATTTTCGCAATAGGTTTACTTTTAAGTTCAAAATGAGAACGTTATCAATTGACACTTATACGAGTTTCAAATTTGCATTTAAAATTTGCTACCCACTCCGACGGTGCTAGCGCCGTTTCTCTCAACATTGTGTTTTGCCAATTTTTGTCATGTCAATTTTCAAATGATTGTGTTCCAAAGGCCAAATAACCACCTCTTTGCGGTAAGTTTTTGTGTACCACGTGATGATTTGACCGGCATCAAAATGATCTGTCACAGCCTCCCAAATACCGAACCGAGAGGAAGTTCGTCTCTTGCTGCACATCTCACGCAACTCGCATGCTGGAGGGTGGCGGGAGGGGCGGGAGGAGTGGCGGGAGGGGTTGGAGGCAAGGGGGAGACCAGTTTTTTCAAATCCTCTAAGAGTTTTTTCCTTTTGTAGTAGGGGACCGACATAGCTTCGAAAAACATCAAGACACTCGCTGCACATTGTCGATACAGTCATGCACATTAAGATCCGTGGTTTGTTCAAGTAGGCCTACTGTCAATAAGAAGACGTAGACTGCAATGTGGGGGTCAATTGTTTTACATGCCACCACTGACAGTCAATGTGGTCACACGAACATCAGACCTAGTCTATAGAAGGCAGCAACACCTTCATGCCATGCACACAAAACAACTTCAGGTCACAAAATAACCCGTACATTTTTTTGCTCTGTTCAAATATTTTTTCCCCAACTTTTTTGCGTCAGTTTCCGCCTGATGCCCTGACCCATCGTTTCTTTAATATATAAACATGACTATTATTATGTTGTTATAATTTGATTCATTGTCCCTGCAATACGGAAGCTTGAAATATTGGAAATGATTGAACATTTAAGAAAGAAGAGGATGATTTATTTGATATTGATACAATCATCTGCGTCTGTGGCACGTGAAACATTTTAGTGATCCTGACAACTTACACGAAAATTGGATTTAATATGTAATTTTGCTGGTTCATAACAATCTTCAAAGAAGTACAGGTTTCGTGAGATTCGTCAATAAACAAGGGGACGATAACAAATGAATGAAATATTTCGTAAAAAAAGTAAATTTTTTTAAATTCGTGTTTCTTTCTTAACCTGTCTCCGTGTGACAGATTGGTAATCAAGTGGCACTCTGAACAGATTTAAGAAAGGCTCTATATTTATATGAGTTTTTTTCGAACCACCAAGAGAGTATAGAGAAGCGTTATTCTTGTGTATTCCCCCTCTTTTTCTCCGTCTCTCCCCTCCTATTTCTTGCCACTAGTTTTTCTGTGGCTCCCCTTTGCTCGCTGACTATCTTAGTAGATTGGTTGGCGCGAAGCTGTTCAGATGTATTATACTTGCGTCTGTCAAAAGTGCGTTCAGAACTCGTGTGATATACTAGAAAAAAAAAAAAAAATTTATCGTCACAGAAGAAATTTGTTAGTGACAGTGTGAAATATTATAAACTCTGTGTATACCTAATATGGTTTTATCTTTTTACTTGAATGAAGTTTCTCAAGAGATGAATTAATAATAAGAAAGGATTTTCTATCGTTTCAATTTTTTAGTGTGTTCTAAGTGTTTTTTATCTTGTGTTTCAAGTCTATTGAGATGTAATACATTTATTTATTTTTTGAAGTAGATATGTTTATAGTTTATTGTTTTTACGCGTTACGGACGAATCTAAATGAAGTTTAAATTTAAACTCATTTTTATTTGACATTGGACAAAAAATGTGCAAATCTCGGTGATTACTACTTTCTAGTGCTAATTTGGTGTAACGTTATTATTTATTTACACTCATTGTAGAGCTACTACAAATACTACTACAGTATTAAGTGTGTTCATTCGAAAAATAAGTGATTTTTAATCAATTCATTTGTGCCTTATATCATACATACACACACGTGTGTATCGCTATAAAAAAACTTATCCGTCCTTTTTTTGTGATCAAGTAAACAAACTGCCTCACGCTGGAGGGTGCCACTGTCGATTACCGTCGCTTGGATTTCCAGCATTCTCCCATAGGTGTCTCCCCTATGGCGGGAACTACAATAAACAATGATTATAACAATCATCATGACAATAATATAGACCATGAGAACATCAAAGTGTGTTATAGTGCACCGAATTCACCTTCCGAACCTGCCGGGGATGGCCGGCCTCAGGAAACAAAGGTACTACTCGTATTTTTAGCATTTCACGTCAAGTCGGGACTCTCTGTGAATGAAAACTTGGCTGAGCATCAAGGAATTATATCTTTCTAGTATAGTTGCTGTACGTCACAGAAGCATTTCCACACGCATACAGATACACATATAAATATATATATATAACTATATATATATATATATATATATATATATATATATATATATATATATATATATATAATATATGTAGGCCTATATGTGATATTTTTTGCTTAACGACCAAGAGCTAGGAATACCGCCTCATCGGGGAATAGAATCGAAATTTGGTTTCGCAACTGCTCTCACCATTTGAGCTAATGGGACAAGTATCTTTCTATACTATTAAAAAACACACATATATATATATATATATATATATATATATATATATATATATATATATATATGTGTGTGTGTGTGTGCATGTGAGAGAGAGAACTGTCGATTCAAAAGCATGCATGAGCCTACCATGAAGTGTGTCCTGTCAAAAAGAGACGTGTGACTGGAGTATCTCCGCTCAATATTCAAGTCGACTTGCAGCGTCTTTTCACGACTGATTGTTGTCATGATGTGATATTCACGTGCATTAAGGGGTGCCTAGTGATATTTTGTCACAGTAGGCCTTCCAACAGTCTGTTGTACTAGTAGTATGTCCAAAAACCGTACTCATTTCGTTTGTCAGTCGTTTATAAAACAAAATTGAAGACGTAGATATCGTTTGTCGTTGAATAGAATGGTTAGAAAATGTATTGTTTGGAAAAATGATCTGAGTTCAAACAATTTGGTACCGTAATAATTGAGTGGAGATTTCCTACGATCTAGCTGATATGTGGGGTAGGTCCTGGTGTTATATGTTAGCTGCCCTAGCTCTCGCCTAAACTGTGGTCGTTTTACTTGTTTTGTTCCACAACAATTTCATTTTATTATTATGGTTCATACGCACGTGATTACTATCTAAATCTTCAATTCCAAAATGGATGAATTTGTGAATTTTTTTAGTCTATTTTGGACCAATCATTGAACAGTGAACACATTTACACTTCTTACCCGTTTTATAGAAAAATCAGTGTACAAAAGCAGTCTCACAAGACTTGGTGTTATGTTTATGTAGATCCACACTTACATCTTGCTTTTAACATTGTTTTTCAATTCCGTATGTAGGCCTTTATACACACACACACACACACACACACACTCGCACACGCACACACACACATATATATATATATATATATATATATATATATATATACTTCATGTTAGTGTATATGTGTAGGCCTATAGTTACATATTGTAAAATCATGGAAATTTGGATTGGTATCTAGATGCATAATCGAAAATCGAATATGATAATCGACAGCCCACAATAACTACCGTTCGCAATGATAATTTGGCTTCATTGAATCATCATGGACAGCATCGAAATATAAAACAATTTAACCTTCAAATTTCGTCATTATACTATTATTCATGTGGGCCAAGTCTGTTCATTGACTGTACCCAGTCATGGTTGTTCAATAATCAAAGTTGTATTCTTTATTTCCTAGAGATATAACTTATTTTTCTGCAATAATATGGCGAAATCTAAATTGTTCACTTTCAAGGCAATAGTAGTGGTTCATCCTTTTTTTTCCAAATAGTTTCTGTCTTGGGGGTTACTTATGTTATATTAGTCATGTTTTTATTGGTTTGGAAGAATAATAAACGAGATGATCAACAAGTCAAAAGTATTGTTATCTGCATAAAATCCAAGAGAAACTACAGATTGGCTTATTTACTTCAAGATTTAAGGATAATGAATATATGTGTTCAAATTTGTGTACGTTTGAACCAATTAGGTGTGTGGACGTCTAAGTGAGTCTAAAGTATGAACTTGATGTTTGCATTCAACAGCATGGTGATTTATCAATGATTATACTGTCCCATTGCAATCACATATTTCTATTTTCTTCGATTGCCTTTTTGATGTAAATAATTTGAGGTGTATTCGAATGATTTGATTTGTAATTCATAAGCGAGAATCATAGACTTGAGGCCGGTATTTGAAAAGTGAATTAAAAGTTAATCAACTGTTAACTTGTTATCTCCCATGATTACCTGTCATTTTATTGACTAATCAATAGATTAGCCTAACGGAGACGTTAACGAACGTCTGAAATTCAGGACCCTAGAATGGCACAAACGAATTACTCATAGTATTATTTAATTGTAGCATTGTAGGGTGCGATCATCCTAACCCCCCCCCCCTCATGTATGTGTGACATGACCAGCACAACTCGGAGCATGTTCTTGTGCGATGTCAAATGTTGGTCTTGACTCTTGAGTGAACATCAGTGCTAGTTAGTGCAAGGGGTGGAGTTTATGTCGTACGCTAGAAGGTGTCATCTTTTCTCGTTAAATATGAGTTGACAAATAAAACAGAAGCACTGTAATTATCGATCGCCGAGTCTTATTTCGTGTACAACAACTTACTGAAATTAAAGTTTCTCGTAATTATTATTGGATATCGGTATTCATTGTCCTGCCGCTCACCGTAGCTCGGTCAGCTAAGGCACCGCTTCAGAAATCGAAGTCACCGTTGGGCGTGGGTTCGAGCATGAGGCATGGGTTTTTGTAAACGTCCTTTCACTTATCATCATTTCATAGTTACATTATCAACTACTCGTTAGTACCTCCAAATAACCTAACTGTTGGTGGGGTCGTTGTGCAAACAATAATCATCAAACAATCATGTAAAGTCGTATCGTTAGAGGTATAACCCTTCTTTGTAAGTGAAAGATGAAACAAGGCTAGAACCGAGGTATATATCAATAATCAGTGATACTGAAGTGTAAAAATCAAGGGAAAAATCGTGAGGCCATGTTACCAAGTGTTGTAACACATTTTCGATCGCTCTCTTCAATAAGCAATTCATGATATTTTTACATTATAAGACTGAATATATTATTCTCCGTAAACTTTATTTTGTCGAGTAGTAATCATAGTACCTAGCTAGACCTAATCATAGGTATCCAATATTGCATATTGTACATTTGATTTTGATTATATTGACAGATTATAGTGACAGAGGAAATATTATCTAGATATTGCTCGCGTTCTATACCTGCCTGTTTAGGTATAATGTGTATTCCGTGCTATTGGGGATCTGCCAGTTTCATATTCTTCAGTTGTAAGAAAACAGACATTGGTGGAGGTGCCGGTTAGCTTTGCATCGTGGCTTGACTGAAATTTACGACAATACTTCATATTCGTACAAAAATGCATTATCGTGATTAAAATCTGTATAGCTGGTATTCAATGATTAGGCACGGTGGTCTTAATAAGTTAAAAACATTCGAGTGTATAGTGTATTGAAAAAGCGTCTTACTGATAACTCTGATAACCAGAGGCAGGGATGTTTGGCCAGCATATATTTTTGTCTGACACGTGAAGCAATCATCATCAACAGATAAATTTGTTTCATGGGTTTCTGAAAGCAAAACTCATATTGTGTCCTGCATTGAACTGTATGTGATACAGTATGCGGTAGGTGATTTTTTATTATAAATTCACATGTATGCAGGTTTCTGTAAAATGCTTTCTTGACCGGATAGCTGCATATTTCGATAATTGTATTGTGAAATGGTCAGAAGTGCGTGGTGGAAAAATCTCCATTCGAAAAGTTTAAACGAAAATTTTGTCGAGTATTCTCATGATCCCATCCTATACAAAATAATAATTTCCTATATTAATATTTTTCTTCCAATATTTTTCTTCATATATTTATAAATCATAACACGTCCATTTGATAAATGAATACCGGATATTATCGAATTCAAACTGAATAATCTGGTATTTTTTATATTCTGAAGCCCATATTTCAATATTTAAGTCACATATTTTGGAACTTCAATTTTTAAATGCATATTTCCATGCAATTTTGAAGGTTTATTAGTCCATGAACATATCCTAGCCATAACGATAACCGTCAAGGAGGCTGGAGCCTGGAGTGTTGCCTATATGTCATACTCGACAAATAGATTTGTAGGAACACAATTAGATTTATTGCCATAATATTACTGTCTAGGCCTATTTCATCCTAGAATGGTCTGTTCATGAGGTTCTAGAACCACTGGCTGAATTCAATGAAGCTAAGACATCGTGTGACTATCATAATTAGGAGACTGTTGATCATATCTAAGGCCATTCAACGTATTCGATCTCCTCTCTTGAACATTACGCCTGCCAATGATGAATACTTTTTACATCATCTATAATCAAACGTGGAGAATGTGGAGTTGAACTGTTCTCATTGGTATCGGAAGATTTGATAACGAAATTACAAGAAATTTTATTTTTCTAAGGGACAACCATTCCGTTGCATACTCAATAAATAGTAGGACCAATTGAAATATTTTTAGTAGTGTTAACATAATGCATTTAAAACCAATCACACCACTATTTAATTTAATCGATTCGTGTTACACAATAATTTATCTGTAGAGAATTACCTAACGACGATCTGCTAGGATGTTGATATTTTCGAGAAAATTATTGAGACTATTTCTTGGCATTTTTGGAAAATGATGTCTACATTATGAAATATTCAACTCGCATCTTACTATAGATCTTACTATTACACCCAACCGACAAGGCTTGGTTGATGGTTCAATAAATATTATTGAATAACTATCGCCTATATAGAATAGCAAAATTATGAACGTAAAATACCATTTTCTTTTGGAATGTTGTCAGTGGGCTTCTAGATATATCGAGGCAGGCATGTAGTCAGTTTCCGCTCTCAGTGCATCTTTAATGCTGATCGGAAATAGGTGGGAGACGAAGTTTGTCTGCCCCTACCACACGAGAGAAAAAAACGCACACATATAAAAAGAACAAACAATTGGCATCTTGTCAAGAAACGCTTTTTTCATCCTTATTTTGAAATGAGTCATGTGAAAATCTAAATAAAACATCTTGGCGAGCGGTAGGCGGTATGGCTAAGACAGGACGTAAACGCACGACAAACTAGACTGTCTCCCAACAATGTCAAAATAAGGTTTCCGGCAGGCTGGCAAGTACGCAAGTTCATGTAGAAAAGGGTGTATATAAACTTGGAAAGAGAATGAATGAAAATGTTGAAATCTTGATAGTGGATGATCTTCAAAACTACATTATTCGTGTGTGTATATTAGGACGACCGTACGTCCTGGACTAGCTGGGACTGTCCTTGTTTCGAGGGAGAGAAGGGTGGGCCTGGACGCACTGTTGTCCCGTTTCCAGAGTAGAGAACAAAACATGAATAATGAAAAGAGAATTAACAAAAATTTACGAATAACATGTCTATTCTAAATTCTAAATCATGATTGTCTCCGAAGATTTTATAAATAATATACCTGTTGTCATAATTACATGCAATTGTCCCAGTCTGCCCAATCCACCTTTAAACTTCATGCACAACCTGTCTCATCTTCGGATTGAAGGTAAAGAGACGTTGAAAAAAACAATAAAATGCAACATTCTACTTCAGAAGAACGAATTAAGAAAAAACTGTGGGGTGTATAACCCCCCCCCCCCTCCTCCTCCCAAACATTGAGTCTTGTTATATTTCTTTTTCATTGCTTATGTTCACTGACTGCAGGGTCGGACTGGCCCACCGGGATACCGGGAAATCCCCCGCGAGGCCTCGATCGTTTTGGAGGCCTCTGATCCCTTATTAAAATTATATTTACGTGGATAAGATTTTAATCTTGATACAATAAATGTCCATGATGATTCAATTATTAAAAATAACTTCGAGAATGTCCATAACGGTTCAATTATCGGACTCCACAACTGCTTGTAAATCGCAGAAATCACTTGAAAAATGAACATATTTCAAAAATTCCCTGCGGGGCTCTACTGGGTGCTGGGGGACTGACGTCCAGCTGGGCAGTCATTGTATCTAAATAACCTGCGCCCCCCCCCCCCCTCCCTCATAAATACATAAATCATAACGACGTCCCTGGACCAGGCACGTACTGGCCATAAGGCCACGACCGGTGTGGCCCCTACAGTTATGTATTCGAGAAATTTCGTGTAGTTGCCAAAACCCGTAGAATCGAATTGAAAAACATAAAATTACGAAAAATTTCCCTGCGGGGCTTAATTCTCTCCTCCCTTGCTATACACTGCACACTTAGTTTTGGGGGCTCTCTATTGAGTCCTTGCCCGGAGCGCTAAAACGACACAAAACGACCATGCAGTCTCAATAACTGTGATTGGCAAATATCAGTTGGGCACCTTGAGTTCTATAAGAAAACACATTTTTTGCATCCTGATCTTATCTGAAACACGTTGAACCATATTTAAAAAGTGGATAATTTCTAAAAATTCCCTGCGGGGCCGGAACGGGGCTTGCTTCCCCGTGGGCCACAACTTCACAGTAACGGGTCGATAGGCCTACACAACTCTTCTTATATGGCATTTTTCATTGTATTTGCATATAAACGCATACTTCGCTTTCTATATGACTTGCTCTAGACTTCGCACTTTATAATTATTTATGCACATTTTATCGAAGGTTTATGCATGACGCACTTTCAAAATTCTTGCCACCTCCCTGACCTAATATCCTAGCTACGCCACTGCTATGTTCAAAATGCTTCGATATAAAATATTAATTATTGATAAAGAAAAAATCTTCTGTTTTCCTTGTCCTGGATTTGGTTTCATATAATTGATAATTAAATGGTCACGATAAAGTGGGCCCACAATTTCAGTGCTGGCCGGTGGGCCTTTTACTTGCCAGTATGCCAGTTATGTCAATACTTTCAAGGTTCAACAGTTTACACAATCACATGAAAGTACAAATAATTTGATGTTTATTATTCAATTTGGTGATCCATCATCAAACTCGATTTGGGGCCCTGATTTATTTTCCCCGGGAGGCCTCTGTGCCGCCAGTCCGACACTGACTGACTGTCCCGAATTTTCCTTTTCGATTGGTAACCCTAATTTGTAATCGATTGAGTAAAAATCATACTTTAAATATGTATATAGGCTACTATAAATGTGTGTTTTTATTATTCATGTGAGAGGAAATCAACTGTGAATGCAAATGGGATTTCCACTCATAGCAGTTTCAATGATATAGCAAAATGTAGATGGCACGTGATATTTCAGATGGTATATTGTAATGAAGTACACAGTTTGTTGTCGTTCTTTTGGGTGGTCACAACCTTCATAATGCTTGCGTGAGTACTCTCATGAGTACTCTTTAGTACTGGGCCTTATAGCCCAGCTAAACCAGTAGGCCTATATGTTCGGAAATAAATATATGAAATTCATAAATCAAATATAAATATAGCTAATATTGAAATGCTGTCTCAAGCAAAGAGTTAAGAGACGTTTTTTTTTAATATTAAATAGATTACTCAAAACAAACGATCTGTATCAAATCTAGTTCATCTATTGATGTTCACTTTCCGGCTTATTAAAAGTTGAAACGCATCTAACCCTCTATCGTTTATTTGATACATATCGTAGGGTTCTTGTACTCCAGCATAAAAAAGTCAACCACCTCCATAACTCTATGCTGAGATACCATATATACTGAATAAAGTATTCATTTATATTCATTTTCGAGCCTAGTGCTCCAGTTGAATGCTAAAATAATACTCGGGTTCCTGTGATACGAACGGTACGAACATGTCCTTTATTACCGTTATTATAGTCAATTTTTATGTCACCAAGTTTCGATTATAGGCCCTAATAACGTTTTGGTTACATTTTGTCTTGAAACCCAACTAATATATTACTTCATTGCCCCCCCCCCCCCCCCCCCCGCCATACACATACACTCGAATCAATCATTCATACGCGCCTCTATTCATTACGTTACTAGAGTTTATATCTTACACTTATCAGGTGTGATCGATTTGTAAACTGAGTTCAACTCAACGCAATTGGTCGGACGCACTGCGATCTCCAGCCTCCTTCAAATATCCTTCAAACGAAATTTAAACTATTCTATGGTTTTACCAATGTTGATGACAATATTTAATATATATATATATATATATATATATATATAATTTTTGCTAAACATATTTAGCTCTGCCCATCGTGTTTATTCATTGGGTTTAACGGCTTATTTATAATAATAACTAAGATCTACGTTGGTGTCGGTGAATGGTGAATGAGATAACAGATTATATTATCAGGTGTTTTGAACAGTGGGAAGGAATCAATGGTGGAGCGGTATTTATGAATCATCCTAATAATCACTAAATAACGACAGAGAAACCATGGAACAACCTCATGTCAGGATGATCTACCATGGCAAGAATCGAGTCCCGGTCTCTTGAATGACGGTTTAGCGAGCTAACGACTCATCCAACGCGACATAATCAATCAATTGTAAACATATAATTCATAAATTTTTCAGTAATTTTCAAAAGATTTCCTCGTATTTATGATCATTAAGTGCGAATAAAAATAATCAAACCAACCAAACTTCTCAATTAATTTAAATTTAAAATTAAAATTGATAAATTGTTCTTTCAGCGTTGCATCAAGCACACATTCGTCCCTGTGATGGGATTATGAAGATCTGTAGGCCTAGGCCCCCGCCCTTCGCATGTCCGGGAGCTCAAAGGGAGATATATGCACTAATGCTTATCCATGCTTTTGTCTGTTTGTAGGTGCGCGGCCGGAAGAGAGGTGGTGGCAAAGGAAGAGAGGGACTCAGCTGGACAGGGATAGACCATGCCAATCCAGAGGTACGAAATAACAATTAATTAAATCAAATGTGATCCAGAAGATGTTGGTCTTTACGTCAAAACATCTCAATTCCGATACTTTTGTAGTTGATTACCATATCAATAAATATCTACCATAATGAATAAATTAATCACAAATATCCACAATAATTATATTAAAATGAATATTCATCCTAACAATAAATGTAAACATAATTAGTGTGAATAATATATATATAAACAAATACATATTTACTGCGCTCCAGACTTGATGGATAGATGAAAATTAGATATCATTTTTGTACATTATATGCGAAAATATCAGTATATTTGAAATATTAATTTACCGACTTCAAAATTCGTACTCGCATGTAAATAATTCGATTTCGAGAAAAATTCCAGTGCGAGAACAATGCCGTAAGGCCGTAGCCTATGTACACTTTTGTTCTTAACAGAGTTGAAACCAAACTTCAAATTGTATTTCAAGATACCGTATTAAATAAGATTCAGTCAACAGCTCTTATCACAAGTTTTCGGTGTTCGTTTTGATGCATCTGATTCACAAACCGTTTAGTGACCGTTTAACATGGCATGAATTATCGTAACGACGCAATGTTGCTCTTCACATTGACATCGGTGTAATCCAACATTTTCATAGTTGATTTCAAGTACAGATTCTGGTCTATTATGGTTTATGGTGTAGTATGGATCATTCTAGAACGCCAAAAAGCCAATTTGATCAAATTACGATTTGTGAGCGTGGTGGGCAATTGACACCGTATGATCGCAATAATGAAAAAAATGAAAGAAATATGATGTACACCACATATACACACATGCATATATATATATATATATATATATATATATATATATATATATATATATATATATATATATATATATAGATATAGATATAGATATAGATATAGATATAGATAGATATAGCTATAGATATAGATAGATGTATATATATATATATATATATATATATATATATATATATATATAGATAGATATTTATATATATTATATATATATATAGGCCTATATATATATATATATATATATATATTATATTATATATATATTTAACTATTCCAAACTACTGGAACATAAAACTTCATCAATCTAACCGCAGTTATCGCAGTCCTTTATCAAACAACAATTGTTTAGATACTGGTATAAAGTATTGCACTGTCCTAACTTGTATTTAGCAAAGAAATTCCTCATTCGCACTGAATGTGTCTACATAACTTCACATAATTTGATTATAACAGTCTTCTAATAGTCTGATTTCTAAATTCTTTTACAATAGATGCCCATTATTTTATTTGTATTGTAGTTTTACAGCCCACTGTAGGGTGAATTGTATTCGTAAATAGCCCTTTTTCGTCCATTGGAATGATGGGAAGGAGACGGTCGTGGCCTATTATGAACGTCAGTCACGATGGTTGACTATGACTGGAATCGACCCCCAGTCTCCTGATTCGGTGATCCACCCCGGCTCAGAGCAGTTGTTGCTTTATGTATTGTTGCTTCCTTGTTTTCTTACAACGCTTACAACTATAGACTCAGTAATAATTTCAATTCATTTCAGTGTTTTGTTATTTCAAATTTAATTAAGAGAACTAATAGCCGCGTGTGCAAATAATAAATATGATTATTAATTATTTGTAAAAGTTGTTCATGGTAAGTGTGAGAAGTGTGATGTAAGTGTGAGAAAATGTGTCAGTGCGTGAACATGTAGTCGACATTAGATGCAAAATAAGATGAATTGTTGATGAGCGTGATTGTGTGTTTGTTACGCGACCTGACCCGCCGTGAGTTCGAAATCGCTCACGATTGTTCCGAACACACACACACACACACGCACACACACACACATTTATCCGAGAGAGTAAGATCGAGCAGGAAGGGAGGGAGGGAGAGAGAAGTAGATAGACAAAAAAATGTTCGGAAGTTTTTCTATCCTCACCATGCTGTAAGTTATTCAGTAGATGACCTTGGCTATAAAAAAGCTTTACTTGACCTAGAGACGTAACTTAAGAATGAGGTGTACCTCTTAAGAAACCCTCAAACAAAACAAAACGCACACCCAAATAACTTGAGCGGACCAGTTCCGTATAGTCCGACCACCTACACGAAACCCTTATCACTGTTTAGGGATACAGTTCAACTTGGGTATTTTATATATTTATATATATCGGCCGGAATTTGCCAATAAATCAATTCGAATAAGAGCGACGGAATTTAAAGTCTTGTTATGTGTAAATTTGATCTCATTTAGAACTGGTAACATATTTTGAAAAGTGTTTTGGCGAAATGTCTGAGTTTGAAGTAATCACTTGTGTAAATATGTTGATTATCCAAGTGTGGAGGTGTATGTAATGTTGTTGGTCACTTACAATGATCAGGGCTCGGGACGTACGACCGTGAGCATGCATTTCCAGGTTCAAACTAAACTTTACGATTGTTTTATAATCATAATCAAACTATGGCTTGGTACTCTAATATCTCAAATATTTGCGTATAAAATTAAATTTGTACGTCCGTGCCATACGATTTATTGAGTTGGATGTATACGTCTATGCATTTCTTAAAACAATTGTATGCATGTAGACTCTAATAGGCCTATGTAATTAATAATATGTCAATACTCACATACTAACATGTATCATTATATACGGGTGGGGCTGAAACTGAAAGTGGGAGAACTGATAGCGAAGGTCTAAATTGTGGTGAACATAAGTGTCAGCGGAAAATATTCGTATTGTATATATATTGATTTAGATAATTGAACTGAATATTGAATTTATAATCGCCATAATGTCGAGTTTGAACATGTACGAATTTAATTCTCTTCACCAATCATTGAGGTGAATAAAATAATTACCAAGTTTGCCTAATCAACTAGTGTGTAACTTGTCGACTTTGATTTAGTAATGTGAAAAGATTTCGTTGATATTTTGCTTTAGGACGCATGGATTTGAAACCTTGAAACCAGCTGTTTCCGTCTTTCACTTTCATTCAATTCTCAAACTAGAAGACTTTATTATATGTTTTTAATGACTTCAGCAGCCAATTCGTGTTTTAAATTCTAAAACACACATACGTGCTATTAGGTCTACTTGTAACCACGAAAAAACGTACCAACTTAACACACTCAAATATCACCTTTATACTTGTTATAGTAGCAGTCTTTTCAGTGGATTATAATTTGTCAGGAAAGGTTCACGATAAGAAACGCAACTGCATATTTCAAAAGTGTTAAATTTTCCAGTAAAGAGTTAGGGAAGAATATTATAGCCCATGTTGAATTCTTTTCGCTTGTTTTCGAGAGTTAGTATAGTATCGTTTTACAACTAATCTCAATATTGCCAGTCGCCACACATCCGTAACCTTTTGTCAAAGGCTTTTGCGCGAATATTAAAATCAGAAAGTACAGCCAACAAACGAGAGTGAGAGATTTTTGTATACAGTAGCGCTGCGTACTTATTAGATGTTGAACTAGAGCTTATGCGGATACGCCGGTAGTCTAATTCACGCAGCAGTTAGCCCATAAGCTATAAAGTCTTATTTTTTACTAACACTTCATTCTATGGGGAAATCCTTACAGTTGTGGCGATATTATCTCATGATACGGAAGTTTTTATAACTATTTAGTTGGTAAACGGCCTTCTTCTTTCAAGAGTATACCGGTACCAAGTGTTGTTGTGTCTGCTCACTTGTCGCTATACGTGCCTGATCAGTGATCATATGTCTCTTTCTCCATGCGCATTGAGCAGTGTTTCTTCCCATATCGACCAACTCCCGACAATAATTTCTTGACTAGATTTTTTGACCATTTCAAAAATATCATATTTTCATAATATCATATATATATATATATATATATATATATATATATATATATATATATATATATATATATATATATATATATATATATATATATATATAATATATATTGTTTTCTTGATTGACCAATTTGAAAAAAAAGTAAAATTGAGTACAATGAAGTATGAAGAGAACTTGGGATAATGCTAGGTCTGAATTCCAAAGAACGTTCATCGGATTAATTTTATAACCATTCACGTATATTTTGGAAAATATGATATTTTTATATATATATATATATATATATATATATATGTATATATATTGACAATATCCCGCAAAGATGCTTCTCTGGACAATAATAACAATAGTAATAATAATAAGTATCATTATTATTATTATGACAATGATAATGATAATAATAATAATAATAATAATAATAATAATAATAATAATAATAATAATAATAATAATAATAATAATAATAATAATAATAATAATAATAATAATAATAATAATAATAATAATAATAATAATAATAATAATAATAACAATAATAATAATAATAATAATAATAATAATAATAATAATAATAATAATAATAATAATAATAATAATAATATTTTTTTTTTTTTTTTTTTTTTTATTCACACAAAAAAAAACAGTAATTGTATTTAATATAATTTCCGCTAAGCTACAATAGCAGCTTGTCAGCAGAATAATCAATAAAATTAACATATACATTTTTCTCGTAACTCATTGAGCACAGATATATCATTGAATAATAGAAGAACACAAAAACAAAAGAAATATAATTATATATACATATTATAATGAATCATTTGCAGAAAAGTTGGAGAAAAAAACCCAACAACAAACAGAATCGAATTGGAATTTTAATTCCTAGAAATGAGACAAAAAATTTAAAATAGAAATTACACGTTTTATAGTTTACTTTATTACAGTGAAAAACAAATTAAATTGATGAAAACTTCTAATTTAAGGACATAAGCCACAATTTATAACCCGTTTTCAGCTGAGACATAGTTTTTATATTACGAAGATATGCTGGCATAGCATTTAATAAAGTTGGTACAGATATTTTCAAAAGTCGTTTACCATAATTGTTTATATATGTAGGTACAATGCAATACTCGTTTACTCTATTCCATGTGCTATATACATGATTTGGGTGTTGTTTATATTGTTCCGAAAAGTAATTTTGAATCATTATTGTATAGTTGAATAAATTTCTAGCCGATAAGATATTACAATGAATAAATAAATTTTCCCGGGGAATTTGTATATAAAATGGAATCATGTTTTTCAAGATAGATAATTGTACGCTAATTATTGTTTGAATGTAAGTGTCAGCAGCAGTTCCCCAGATCTGAATTCCGTATCGAATTATGCTTTCTGCTATGGCCAAATAAACAATTTTTAATGTATTCAGAGGAAGATAAGGTCTCAACTGATACATTTTAAATGAACATGATCTTAATTTTTTCCGTAGCTGTTCAATATGTACGTTCCACTTTAAATGACAATCAATATGCATACCTAAATATTTAACACTTTGAACATTCTCAATAAAAGTGTTGCATACACATACGTGATTAAAATTGTGTTGCTTTTCAAGACAATCGCATGTGTGAAATTTTATTAATATTTCCCTCGTTGTTTGCTTGGGTGTTCTAATATGCAATAATTTCGTTTTCTTGGAATTTATAATTAAGCCTCTATCATGTGTCCAACTTATTAACTTATTGAATTCATTTTGTAAAATAGATTCAGCCATGTTCAAATTTACGTGTGCCACCATCATAGCTGTATCATCGGCATATAGGAAAGCTTTGCATTCACTTAATTCCTTTAAAATATTATTAACATATATCAAGTAGAGTGTAGGACCGAGAATTGAACCTTGTGGTACTCCAGATTTGAATTTTAATAATAATAATAATTTTAATAATAATCATAATAATAATAATAATAATGATAATAATAATAATAATAATAATGATAATGATGATGATAATGATAGTAATAATAATGATAATGATAATGATAATAATAATAATAATAATAATAATAATAATAATAATAATAATAATAATAATTTTTTTTTTTTTTTTTTTTTTTTTATTCACACAAAAAAAACAGTAATTGTATTTAATATAATTTCCGCTAAGCTACAATAGCAGCTTGTCAGCAGAATAATCAATAAAATTAACATATACATTTTTCTCGTAACTCATTGAGCACAGATATATCATTGAATAATAGAAGAACACAAAAAACAAAAGAAATATAATTATATATACATATTATAATGAATCATTTGCAGAAAAGTTGGAGAAAAAAACCCAACAACAAACAGAATCGAATTGGAATTTTAATTCCTAGAAATGAGACAAAAAATTTAAAACAGAAATTACACGTTTTATAGTTTACTTTATTACAGTGAAAAACAAATTAAATTGATGAAAACTTCTAATTTAAGGACATAAGCCACAATTTATAACCCGTTTTCAGCTGAGACATAGTTTTTATATTACGAAGATATGCTGGCATAGCATTTAATAAAGTTGGTACAGATATTTTCAAAAGTCGTTTACCATAATTGTTTATATATGTAGGTACAATGCAATACTCGTTTACTCTATTCCTTGTGCTATATACATGATTTGGGTGTTGTTTATATTGTTCCGAAAAGTAATTTTGAATCATTATTGTATAGTTGAATAAATTTCTAATAATAATAATAATAATAATAATAATAATAATAATAATAATAATAATAGTACCTATATGTATTTATTATCATAAAATCCATGTTACAGGCGTTTACACATTGAATATTTGTTAGGCACTATTAAGCTGTATGAAATGAAGAAATGCAAAACTAAAAAATATCTAGCATAAATAAATTCTAATGAAT
Source organism: Brachyptera putata (assembly GCA_907164805.1). Lineage (NCBI taxonomy): Eukaryota > Metazoa > Arthropoda > Insecta > Plecoptera > Taeniopterygidae > Brachyptera > Brachyptera putata. The sequence continues at coordinate 35,947,856 of OU015463.1, forward strand.
AATGTAATGAGGTAATAACAACAGTAGAGTCTAATACCGTAATCTGATGCATTGAAATAATTATAAATGTCAGATTTTAATAACTTTAAATAATTTCAACTTTTAAATAACTTTTTCCGTGATCGCTAGACTATCTGTCATATCTCACAGCTCAATGATCGCTCTCGACTATCATATCACACAGTATAGGCTTATCCTTGATCTCAGTAGACTAGCTGTCATATCTCATGGTACATCTCTGGTAACTCGTAAGGTGTAGTAAGATTTATCTTCCCGATTTGCTTGTTGTGCAATCTGAACAGATGTATCGCGTGTTCCTAGTTCAATTGTAAATAGGCCTACTATTGACTGAGACTTGAAGAATAGAAGGCCTCCTCTCTTGTTACATGAAATGCAATTAACAGAGGATCGCTTATTCCTTTCTTCCTCTGTTGCAGCAGCACGAGAAAATCAAACCAATTAACATAAATTCTAGAATAATTTTAGTCCCGATTTTAGTTGATGATTCCATTTGTATTTCTATATTCGTTATTATATAACCACAGTACCTTTAGATTGGCTGAAAGGCATATTTGTCAGACGACCTCGGCATTCCCGTGCTTCAATTACACCCCTCCGTGACTACGGGGCGACATACCCCACCCTCCCCCCACCCTTACACTTGAAACTTTTCAAGAGTTCCAAATACTGACCCGCACCCTAGTGGCACATTTGGAAGCTCAGATTAAAAACAGCCTTAAAGAAAAACAGCTACAACTTGAATGGGAGGAAATGAAATTGTTTGTAGCTATAAGTAGTTGTTATTACTGTATTGTTCTTTCATTTTTTTGTCAGTACAAAATCAACATTATCCACAATCTGTAAGGAGAAAAATAAAGTAAAAGAGAGTATTTATGTTTCTAGCTAAATAAATCTATAACAACAATAAATAAACACACAATAAATCTTGGTCACAATGTGCCAAAATAAAAGCCATTTCAACTTGTAAGTAGGCCTATATTATATAGGGTACCTTCCATTCTTGTGTACATTCAAATTAATTCAACAGCAAGTTAAGGGGAATCCACCCACAAAAATGTATAAAATATCTTATTATCCATTGATGTACCAAGGTTAAAATAGTATATTAAAAATTTGAAATTAAAAAAAGTTGAAAATTTCGTTTTTTGGGGGGATAAACTAGTTGAAATATACGTTAATCCGTTACATACACGAAAACCATTAGATAGTTAGCATCAAGATGAAAATTGATACCTGATAGGGTAAACCTTCCTCTACCAGCTAAGCTATTTTTCTTCAGCATATACCTGAAGCCGTTCTGATACAAATAAATAGTTTTGGTTACCTCGATTTATGGAAAAAGTTGCTTGACTTTCCTCGGTCTTGTGCGCCAAACGCATGTGATTGAACTGTTTCTTTTTACCTTAGCCCAAAGCCAGTTCTTTTACAAACACATCGATACCAAACACGATAAAATACCTCAAGAAATAATCAAGTGGTAAATGTAACGCGAGATGCATGTTTTGTGGCCATTTTCAATGTCAACTAAAGCATAAATTATCGTAGTGGCTTTCGGGATGAACATATTATTGTGAAACTACTGCACACTATTCAGAGAAGCACCTTCTAAAATACGGTCTGTCCATAATGCATATTCACAATTTTTTTCAATGATAATCACCCTGGTGGGAACTTTTTCCCCTCTGGTGACTGGGGACGCCTTAATAAGCTGAAAGAAACATAAACCAACACTCACTTTGTTATGTTGGTACCGTCAGTGGAAATCGTAAATAAACGACGTACGTGGGTGTTTGAGAACCTGGTAAATTGTAACGTAATCCTAGTTGGAACAGAACTGTTTGACACTCTGGCATGGCCGCGATGTCCCCACCAGACGACGAAACGTTACCGTACCACCACAGATTGTATTACCAACACGTAAGTTTAGCAACTGAATTCGTATTCCAGGCTTAGACCTATACTATAAATTCGGGTGAATACAGTAGGCTATAACTATAGTAAGCCTGTTCTGTTTCTGGCGATATGTTAGGTGATGCTTAAACGCTTTAACTATGCTTTATGCTTTAACTATGAACGTACCGTTCATACTACTACGGCAACCTGCCGCATATACGGTTTTTCCGTTGCGGTAAACACAAGCTCTTTTTCTATCGTTCAGAGTACTACGGTATAAACGTCAGACGGCAAGTGAACTTATTTTGAGGTTATGTTGAATTGAGCTCCGATCTTTTCGAAGTTTTCGTTCTCAAAGGTTTATCTTTGTGCAGGGCATCTGTTACTCTGTACTTTAAAGGATTCTTGCTCACGAGAGCAATGATACATTCATTAGACAAGATTGGTTTCTCAAAATGCTGGTAAAAATGTGTAGTGGTTTGATTGGCGCCAAAAGAGTCGATCGCTGAACAGTTGGTTCTACACCCACCCTGCGTAGGAAAAGCGGTCTGAGCATGCACAGGGCCGTGATTAGGCCGACTACGTCACAAACCGTACCACGGCAAGCTAGCCGTACGGCAGAAAGTTACAGTTGATTCAACTCGGACGGCACAGCCGCATCGCCTGGTACGGCAAGTTTCTGATTGGTTCACGTGACCAAACGTGACTGAAAAACCGTTTTGCCGTAGTAGTTTGAACGTACCTTAAGTTGAAATAAGATAAGGTTTGAACCTTAAAATTACAATCTTGATGTTCATTCCACACAACCTTATCCCACCTAACCGTAACCATTAGGAAAAACCCTTAGAAACTCGAGAAAGTCAACCTCCATAACCTAGCTGTTGGAGGGGACAATAACCATAACCTTACACAACCCTGAATCAGATCAGCGCGGCCTACTATACATATTAACCTAAATTTGCATTAATCGTTTGGTAAATATCGTGTTGAAATTTTTTGTCTATCGATTCACTATAACCTTCCTGAATAATGTTTTCTCCAATCTACTTGATATGATTACATGACTATGACTTCATATTACTACATTTGTGACTACATTTATCACGTGGTCGGTAAACAGTTAGCCGAATCGATTCAGCCTGAAATGGTTTAAATTTGGTGATGAACATATCGATTTTGGGCATAAACGATCAGGGCCGGGATTCACAAAGAATTATGTCTCTTACAACGTTGTGAAGTACAACCATTTTAGGACTTACCAAATCGGTTGAACTACTTTTGAGATCAACCATCTCGAAATTTTGAAAATCCTGATAAGATTGTAACAATTTGGATATAAAATATCTCCGAAACAATTCAAATTTTTACTTAATTTCAACACAAATATGACACACATTATTTCGAATTTTTATTGAAATCGGAAAAGCCGTTGTGAAGAAAGTAATTATTCAATCGATACATTTTCTACGAGTAGCTAGTAATAACTTGGTAGTTATATTCTTTATTCAGCGTCTTGACACTGATTCACGGCTTTGTAAATTCGATGGTTATTCCCAAAAAGGTGTGTAGAGTTCGAGTAGATTTCAAATTTATAAGTCAAGGTTTGTAGAGTTTTTGAGTCGATTTTTTATCAGTTTTATAAACCTCCTCAGTCAAGAGTCAAAATCTAGTTTACTGTAGTTTACAGTGTAGGGCTGATCTTTTTAGTGAACAGCCCTTTTTAGTCTTTTGGGAAGATTGGAAGGAGCGTAATATGGTCACTATCTTTGGAAGAAGAATATTGAGGAACCATCCCAGCATCCACTTTGTAGACTGAGGAAAATTACTGAAAGCTTTAGTCAGGATGGTCGACCATGACGGCAATCGAACCCGGGTATCCTGCGTGATAAGGCTCAGTGCGTTAGCGACTGATCCAGACATCTCAGTCGGGCTGGGCGACCATAACGGGAATCGAACCCCGAACTCCTCAATGCCGGTTCAGTGCGTCAGCATGATCGTGCAAGAGCAAACCTACATAACATGGTACGCCTGCATGACCATGGCTAGGCTGTGCCGCATAACAATAACCCTGTTGCGCAGTGTCCTGCCAGCTAGGTTAGAGTAGTCCAACTGCGGTCGTTAGGACAATTAAAAATTGAAGATTTTCAAGAAATATTATTGAAAGAAGGCAATTTTACAATGTTTATGTAGTACCACTTGAACCAAAATTAAAAGTCCTTTTTCTACCTTGCTAATGGTAATGGTAATGCAGTCAACCTTGTATTACATAGCGTAGGATTTAACATGCAGGTACGGTACGAGCAGAACACGGACTTTTACTTTTGTTTCAGCACTGCCTCATACGTGGATTATAATAATTATGAATAAATTAAGGACACTAAACAAACATCGATTATTAGAAGCTATTTATAATGAAGAATCGTTTGATTGGTTCGTATTAAAAATGACCAGGATAGTTCAAGAAATATTATACAACTATACAACTATTCTGATCTGGTTTTTTTGGCTTGATTTGCGATGTGAAATGTCACAGGAGGAGCGCTTTTTCATTGGTACGATAGGTCAGTGTACAGGTTTTTGCTGTGGGCATCAAATAGGTTTTAAAAAATAAGATTTTGACATGTGCGTAAGTTGGGTCATCGAAATAAAAATAGTCTTTCGTATAGTGTACAACTTGAACCAAAAGTACAAATCCTTTTTCTACCCGGTTAAAATCAGTTCGGTTTGTGATATTGTTGTATTGTCCACAGCGTAACATTTCCAGTGTCAACGTAACATATAAACGATCGTAACGATCGTTTTCTGTTAGAACATATTGTACTGAAACTGTCCCACGGTAATCAGAGAAGTATCTTCTAAAATACGGTCTAGTACCTACCCATAATGAACATTCAAAATAGTGTACATGTTATTTGTAAAATTGTAATATGTAACGGTACGCGGTGAGTTAAGGTGAGCAGACACTTATATTGCACATTATCCTAATACAAATTTAAAATAATCACTACAAGTGAAAACTTGAAACTTTTCAACATATTTCAACAATCCAGTTTGTTAACTATTCCTTCGATTCTTGACTAAATTTTTGAAATTTGTCGAAGTACCGGACAAGCAGACGATATAGAGTATAGACATACTCGACCAATGCATGCTATACTCGCCTAAATGTTCCCACGTCACGCCCAAGTGTCCTCATAGAATGATGAAATCATATGAGGTTTAGGCCTACTATATGGCCTCTCTTGCAGATTTCTCAACAGTTGGACTTACAATATTTTAACGCCAATCGATATCATTCTATCGGTTAGTAAATCTGAAGTAGATCTATATCACACAAATACTGAAAACCGGGAAAAACAGAATGGTCCGCTTGAATCTGAGCTGAGCTTCCAGACAAAACAATATTTTTCCTACCCGTATGTGGTTATTTTTACTGATCTTTGTAATCGTTCTATTGTTTTCAACTGTTCAATTGTATAATTGTTTTTAATAATGATACAATTAATTCAGTATATTTGGCAATTTCAACAGACTTCGTCTGCCGAAATGGCGTTCGGATTTTTATTTGGGTAGTATTGTTATGATCGAGTGTGGGTCAATGGTGACGTACAAGAGAGTCCGAATGATTCCCAACTAGTCGAAGCCCAAGAAAACAATCTGAGCGTTAAATGGAATTAAAAAAAAAAAAAAAAACATCATCGGTCGCAGAAAAAAATCATCCACTACCATAACCCACGCCCAAAGGCATCCATGTAATTTTTTTAAAATTTGCGTTTCTCTCAGCTTTTTTGTAAAAACGTTTCTTAACTTTTTTCGTCAAATTAATTTGAAATTTCTTAAATACCCACCAGAATGAAAAGTCGAAATAGTATTACTAATATCATTACCACTATATTATTTCTTTTATATTTTTCGAAAAATTGAAATTTTCTCATGACGATGACCAAGACTGCCCGTTGCCCACTTGTACGTCGCCCAATTGTCCGTCGCGTATGTCCATATGCTGTATGAACCACGAAGTGAATGTTTTAATTCTATGGCCCGTTGAGGAGGTAAATAGTGCGTTTCGGATACGTAAAAATCTGCTACGAATTCGTTTGGCGGCGTTTCTCCTTGCAAATGATCGAGTATTTGCTGATTATGCCGTGGCATGATACGTTGCATGCGTGTACAGCGAATAAACCGGTTTTGACCATTTCAGTACCAAAGAATAAACCAAGTTAAATGAATGAGTAATGGAACATGTTTTTTTTTTAATTTCGGAGGTTTGAACGAAGTTTTTTTGATTCATTTATTGTTTAAAGATATATATATATATATATATATATATATATATATATATATATATATATATATATAAATAGTTAAATACATGTACTCATCTCTATAACAGTTTCAGAAAAGACAAAAAGACACTGAACTATATTATGTACCTCAAACGTATTTTAAATATAATTATAACTCCTTCAATTGTATTTTAAATATAATCGCAATGAAGTGTGCTTTTGACGTTTTACTTTCTCAAAATTTGTCACACTAACTGATATTTAATTGTACCGGTACATGCCAAATTAAAACAGTTCTTGGAGAGTGATCAAATTTTGAACCTAGAAGTGGGAAGTCATTTGTTATTTAGTCCAACCTTCAATAAACACTTCAATAAACTCTGTGATACTACATTACTCGGGAAATTTCCTTTTTTCCCTTCTCATGGTTCATTCGGAAATTTCAACTTTAGGGTATTGCCTTTTTTTAATGAAGCCCTCGGGGCTCCAATTCCAAGATCTGGTCTTGCTCTGCAACGCCTTCAGTCCGGGCCAGCACGCTATACGCGTCCGGCGACAGGAGGCGAGCATGCCGGGAGGATGGACGAGGACCACTTGATGGAGTTGAAAGAGAAAATAGCAGTCAACTATGAAGCCGTGCTTTCGAATCAACATTATATACCGATTTTTTTTATTATTATTATTATTATTCAATCAAACGTAGTGTAAACGCGTTCCAAGTGTCGAGGCGTATGAACAGATGATAATATAACGAAACACATGTGCGATAGTTTCCTATTTGCAGTACGATTCAATCAAACTGGAATCCAATGTTTTCGAGTGTACATATCATATTGTGAATAATATGATCCCTTATGTTGGTCATGTTTGTTGTGGTGTTTATTTGTTTTCGGGAGTAGATCGTGGTCATTTCGTTTGCAGAGATACCCTTGCCCCTTAATACGGAACACCAAAAATCGAATCAAAATAGTTTTATAACAAAAGATGGTAGACGGCCCCCAATAGAAAAGAAAATAGAGTGCAAAGATACAGCAAATAACTTCTCATGTGCAGCTGAAGATGAAAACGTATGATCCTAATATTATTTGAATATATAATCCCAATAAAATGGTGCTATCTTGTAATACAAATCGAGTAAAGAGGTTTGGGAAGATGCATGAACCTTTCCATAACTGCTTTTCTAACAATTGACTGTTTAGAATCTGTTGGTCAAAGAAGCCCAAAGTGCACGATCCCATCTCTATGCTATTTATATGTACCTGATTGCTAAGAGTGAGTCTATGGAAATGAATAACCAACGCAAATAATAAATAAAACTGCCTGACATGCAGTTGGATAACTACAGAGCCTGCTTTAAATCTAGTTTCCAGTTTAAATATACATAAGTTATAATTATGTCCATGTGGCATCTCGTCAGTAGAAATATGGAAGCAACCAATTGCTCTTTTTGATCCTCATTTCCTCCAGAAGTGTGTGTTTTAGGTGAGGCATGCGTGTGTTGACTGTACATCCTCTTTGCCTTACGTGAGGTATAAATCCAAATGCTCAATTATCTGACATCGTACAAACCCACAGGCATTATTAGCCCAGCTCTGGTAGCTTTTTAAAGAAAGCCATAAAAATGTATAATTTATCTCAATTCTACTGATATATTTCCAATGATCCTTTTTATACCAAATGTTAAACACATAATATAAATGTAAAATCAAGACTCAATTAAACATATCTTGACGTGTGGTAAAAATGTCAAGCTAAGCCACAAGTTGCCATGAACACATCTTCAAGTTGTGTCTGCCATAATGAGGTCCATTTATTGTTTTTATTTTTTTTGAAACACATTCGTGTGTCCTGTAACCTTCCTCAATCAGTTTGATATGGATTTAACATACTGAAAAACTAAATTTTTAGCTTTTTTCATTTTCTTCTCATGAATTTCAATTAATATTAATTTCTTAATTGTTTCAGATCTTTGGTTCGAAGGCTGATCTTCAGCTCCACACCCAGATTCATATGCGGGAAGCCAAACCCTACAAGTGTTCTCAGTGTTCAAAGGCATTCGCCAACAGTTCCTATCTCTCGCAACATACGCGTATACATCTCGGCATCAAACCCTACCGCTGCGAGATCTGCCAACGTAAGTTCACTCAACTGAGCCATCTCCAGCAGCATATCCGCACCCACACGGGGGACAAACCGTACAAGTGTCGCCATCCAGGGTGCAACAAGGCTTTCTCTCAGCTGAGCAACCTACAGTCCCACTCGAGGTGTCACCAGACGGATAAGCCATACAAGTGTAACTCGTGCTACAAGTGTTTCTCGGACGAGCCCAGTCTCTTGGAACACATACCAAAACACAAGGAGTCAAAACATCTGAAGACACACATCTGTCAGTACTGCGGTAAGTCTTACACGCAGGAGACGTACTTGACGAAACACATGCAGAAACATGCAGAGAGAACGGATAAGCGACCGCCGATCACGGGTCTTGGTTTTAATAACCGAAACAATCAAATCGTGGGCAACAATCAGTCTTTGAACAACGGTCACGAACACCCTTACTGGCCGAAAGGAGCCGAGCATTCGCTGGTGGATACGATGGGCCACGAGTTCCAGGGTAATATCGGGGAGCATCATCTTTCTGGTCTACATAGATTAGACCATCGGATGAATGGTAACGGCAATTCCAATGAAAATGGCGAGGATTTGGTGATCATCCGATCGCAGCAATCGAATCTGCATCAGAACCCGCCTGCTCCGCCGTCAACGCCCATATCTCAAGTGATCGTGTCGAGCTCTCCGAGTTCGTATGCCGATTCTTCGATCATTTCCGCAGCAAACTTGCTGAATACGGTGAAAACGTCCAGTGCGCCATCGTCGACGTCGGCATTCACTCCCATCCAATCGATGGGCAGCTTGCCGTCCCATCACCATCTGAATCACTTGAACCATCACCAGCTAATGCAGAGTTCTGCAAGGCCCTCGTACTTGCCATATGATGCCCTAAGTTTCCAATCTGCCAAAGCAACTGGACAACTGAACCTTGGTGGTGGCATGGAAATGCCTAAGGTTAGCACTGCAAATAGTTTCCCCAACCAGTTGATCAGCCTCCACCAAATTAGGAATTATGCGCATCAACCCACGTCAAGCCTAATGGCTAGTGAGCACCTACTAGGGTTAAAAGAGAAAGGCCAATAATATATGGCCCCCAATAATGAATATTATTGTTGTAATGATAATTATAATTATTGTTGGTCTCAATAGAGTGTTTCGTTGGTTTCAACTATCTGTATGTCGAATGTTTTTATTATTATTTAAAAAGTGCTCTCTGCATTAGGCATATAACTTTTTTTGAGAAACTGTAATTGAATGCTCAACATGAAAACTACAATCGGTGAAACAGACGAATTGGATCATACCTTTTTGAAAGTTGGCGTTTTGTATATATTTTTTTAAGAATATTGTTTGTTTTATTTAATTCACCAAATTTTCAACTTTACTTCTAATCATGAAGACTTCAAGAATCAAATAATAATTTACAGTTCGTCTATCATGAAAAATGGTAATTTCAAGTTAATTGCAAGTCAGAAAACTTGTACAATAACAGTCTATGTTAATATTTGGATATGATTGAGTGTCAGCGTGCATGTGTGAGAAACAGCTAAAGGTAGATTGAGGGGGAGCCCTTTAGCAGCATTGACATGAGCCCCAGGTCACATTTTTTAGGTACAAACTATTTTGTTTTAAATGTAGTGAAGATAACACAAAGTGTATGTTCTTTGATCTCGAAAAACAATGGGTTACCATTAATTACTATAATGGTAATGATGTATAGTTATAAATTACAATACATAAAAAAACCATTGTCTTTCATTGAAAAATATTTGATAATTATTTTACTGCTGTTTTGTTTTCCCTACAACTAAACATCACTTGACTGTAAATGAGCTCTTTCAATGTGAACAATTACCCTATGTCAACCTATTGTCTTTGTCTGAACCGTAATTAGTAGTTTAATTAGTTCCCCATCTGTCACATTTTGAATAAAAGTACTTGGTACTTTACACCTATTGTTAATATTGTTCATTTTACATTTTACTCGCTCTGAATATTATGGTAGATTTAAATCAACTAATTAGTGATTCACGATGATATTTTGAATGAACAGTGCTCAATTATTTCACTTAGTGTAGAGATTGATATGTAACTAAGAAAGGATGAATCTTTCGTTTATTCGTTTCATTTTATGAATACTTGGAAAAATTGATGTTTTTTTCTGCTAGGGTACAAAGTTGAAGTAAATTTGAAACTAATTCAGTGTCAAAGAAGAAGAATTTTTACTTTTGATGAAATATATTTTTATTTAAATTCAATAGATGTTACTACTCATTGCTAATTGTACATTTTCGTTCATACATAATTTTACTCTCATTTTATTTTATTTTTTTTGGGGCTGAAATATTCTTCTAAGTAGTTGGTGATTGTTGATATATTATGCTTATCCATTTTCTTCAGTAGTGCATAATGTAGCCATAAAAAGACATTTTCAGCAGGTATACCTTAGCAGGGTAACATTATTATAAATATGGATAGTTCAGACTTGGTGATTTTCAGGTAATTTACTCCTTGATCATTATCATCAAACTCACAAGTATCGACATAATCTTATTCTTCTTTTAGGATTTAAATATTACTTTTTAAACAAAAATGCAAATTAATTATTAATGTAGCTATTGGAAGATTTTGATACTATAGGTTCAACATATTAACGACATCTTGATAATCTTTCTGACTGTTAAAAGTACCAAAGATGGCCGACAGTTGAGCGAAAGTTAAAATGCTCTCCACAATCCCAATTATAGCTCGCCCATTTGCCCCTATTGTCCAATACTCATTTCATGGCAATTGTCACGACTAACTTTTCAAGCTATTAATGAAAAAATGAAAAAACGTGTATTTGTTAACAGTTTAATTCAGATGTTCAAAAAATATTTAGCGATGCTGACTAAGCGATGCTGCTCAGCTAAAATAATTAGCCTATTTATTATAGCAATATTTTCGAGTATGAATTCCTGTACTATTGGCCATTATAAAATCATATTTATTAACATCATTATTTGATAACCTTCTTGTTGATTTGCCATTACTTGCCATACCATGCTATTGGATTATGCACATATGAAGTTTAAACCATACAGAGGGTTCTGGACTGTCCCTCATTCTGTTGTAAATGTTTTAAGGAGGGGGGGGGGGGGGGGGGGGGGAGTTGAATAATACACTCACTGCTCGATCATTGTTTTTCAATAAATTATGTCTTTTCCATGTTATAATACCTGTCTGTGACCCAAGTTTTGTCGTATCCCATTAATCAATACAATAGATCAGTTCTCATGTGAATTAAACATAAGTACGCAATCACAAACAAGCATTGAGCATTTTTCTCAATTTACTATTCTTTCAATCTTTCTCTTCAGTGACATTGCTCACTGCTCGTCAGACTATTTTATCCACTCTCTTACAACCAACGGCATTTTACAGTACTCGATACGAGTAGAACAATGTGCATTCGTTCCAAAATAAGTATTATAATGATTATTTAAATAATAATCTATTGTTATTTCTGCTTTGGACATTGGTACGGGCGTAGGCCCACCCTCTCAAGTCTATATGTCTGTAATGTTTACAAAATAGGTAGCATTATTAAATTTATCAGTTATCATTTCATTTTTAAACAATTTTATTTTTATAAAACATTTTACTGTATTATACAACGTGTTTGCTGTACAAAAGACTTGACTAAGATCATCGATGTGTCATGAATATGTTGAAAATAATACAAAATATAAATGATGAAAATCGCTCGTCATTCTTGTTCTTCTCTTCTCTTCAGGTACGGTTTGTGAAGGTCTTAATAGTCGAGTGGAGAGAATTGCTTAAATTTATCGAGCACTGTTTTCAAAAGTAGGAGAATGATCTATATATTTCCCGTTAGTGTATTAGCGACAGGCGATTGGCCTTATAGTAGATGTTCCATCAAAGTTATATTATTAATAAATTATTATTTCAATGCCATCCTGAAGACACAGTACAGTGATTGTTCTAGCATTCGAGCGAAGTGTAGTAGAAGCTATCGAAATAAGTAATATAACATGACATAATTTTATTGTGAAGCAAAAACAGTGTATTTTCGGTACGTACGATCTGTGATAATAATGCATGTTAGACAAAGAGGCATTTTTTTACAGAACGATTTGTATAAATAACAATTTAAACGATGTTAATAATATTATAAGGGTAGCGTGTTTAAAAAGAACAATTAGCAATACATTAGGGCTTGGTTATTGTAACTAGAGATAAAAAATATAAAAATGAATGGCTTGTCTTGAGTCCCAAATTTCAGTGAAAAAGTTTCAACTCAACTAAAACTGTAGACAACATTCAAAGATCAAATATTTTATTTTTTCCAACATCAAGTCATGTCATTTTGTCAAAGGGTTCACAGTAGGCCTACACTTAGTAGATAAGACTACACTCAACAACTAGATTGGTATTTCATTCAACTCTGAAGCAAAGTTTTGAGACACATGTTTGTCATTCATACATAAAAGTATATATTTAATATTTGAATTTCCTAATTTTGAATTGATCAAAATCGTCTCGTTACTGATTGTTTTGGGGGGAAAATAGAATAATTGACGAATGTATCATTGAAATCAGTGTGTTGTGTGGAATTCCGTAAAGCACGTATCGTGTATATGAACTAAGTACTATATAAGTAGTAGTCAACAAGTCACCCGTTTAACATTCTCTACGGTATGGTTCTTTGAAAAGACGAACATGTTTTAAAAATGACGCTGTGATATTTTTGTAAGTGTGTAATATTGAATCCCAATTTCAAATTTCAATGTATTTTAACAATAATATTCTACCGCAAAATAAGTATAAGAAATGATCCATGGAAATTGAAAATACTCTTGAATAAAAGAATTTGAAGTTCTTCGAGGCTAATCTCAATTACGTCACGATATCACCGTTTCACTTGTGCGTACAATTATTCCTCTTGAATTAATGTAGATCCTAGAGTCGATTTGTATCGTCTTAGAACATAAATTTTGGTTTTCCAGTCCATTTTCACAATATGGCCGTCACTAATGGTCTGATTGATGATCGTTTTATTTAATATAGCATGCACTCTTTATATAACTAATGTTTATATATCCAATAAACTCTTGATATAAACTTAATGTGATATAATTCAAGCCAACCCACATTGATGTGTGAAAAGACGTAAAATAAATTACCTTTTTAAAAGGTTGATTACCGTAGTATTGTATTTAATAAATGGTAGCGATGGTTATTGATAAAGTATGTACAAATTGAAATTGAATACAAAATGGATATGTTACGTTTTATTTCGTCAGCTAGCCATAGCGAGAACAGAGAGGTCACATGACATAATATTAGAAGATGCAGGGTTGTTTATATATAATATTATATGGAAACGTAAAAATTTCATCACTTAAATTTGTACAAAGTTATCATAGTTTTTGATTATTTCTGTGTAACTCATCTTCATATTTTAAATTGGTATTAAATTATGAAAATGAGATCATTTGAAAAATCAATTTACATTTTATTATAATTGTGTGTGAAAGTTATTTTTAATTTTGTTATTACTACAGTTAAATTAGTTCATTATTAGGATAAAACAATATATATCCATACATATAAATAAATATATATATATATATATATATATATATATATATATATATATATATATATATATATATATATATATATATATGTGTGTGTGTGTGTGTGTATATATATATATGTATATATATATATATATATATATATATATATATATATATATATATATACATATATATATATATATATATATATATATATATATATATATATATATATATATATATGATTTGTATTATTATGATGGCTAAAATAGTCGTCAATCACAACATGCAAACTTATCGACACATTATTACTAATTATTATGAATAATGATAATAATGTAATAAAATACAAATTGAATTTTCCTCTCGACGTATGTTTTCTAAATAATAATCTTCTCCATTTTCATGATAGATGGCGTATGTGTTTTGAATTGTTGTCTATTCGCGTGTACGTTGATTTTTGTTGCTCGTATCCTTTTGTTGCTGTAACACTTGATTTCAAAGAGTGGTCATCATTTGAGCAGCATTATTTAAATGTTAACTATGACGAAATAAAGAAGAACCATTTGGTAGCTTGTGGAGAAAAAACTATTTGTCTTGTTTTATTGAAGTATTAAGACGAGGAAAATAAGTAATAATCGAAGAATTGAGTTAAACTTGATGACAAGACATATTGTGTCTTCATAGATTTGAATTAGGTTATAAATACATTATAATGTGAACAGTATGTATTTTCATGATGAGATAAAAAAGCGAGGTTGTATTATTTCAAATACTTATTTCAGTTGTAAGAAAAAATAAGTTATGCCAATTTTTTCCAATTCGTTTATCATTGTTGTACAACTCAAGCAAAGTAAGCTTCTTATTGATAAATAAAATAAAATAAAAATATCCGTTTTCAATTACTCAATGTCAAGACCATGCCTCCTCACATCCTCATAGTATGTTAAGTAAAAAATTCCTTGAAAAAAAATCAATACCAAGATTCAAACAATAATTTTTTCTGGTTGGCACAGTACCGGTATGCACCTCGACATCACCGCCAACAACTCGACTGATCGCACACACACATCATATGCTATGAGTTATGACAATGTGAATATCTAGTAATTGATCACGTTTATCATATGGTCGGGAAATAGTTCAGCTGAATCGATTCAAGCCTGAAGAGTAAATACCAGAATAAAGTTGACTCATTTGTGTGACATGAGTTTGAGTGTCCACCCTTATCTGAACCCCAACAATATTCCATTGAAAAGTACTCCAAAGCCCATGTCACACGATCGAATCGACTTTATTCCAGTATACACTCTTTAGCACCCCCGATTCAGACTGAAACGGTTTAAAAGTGCTGTTATACATGTCGATTTTGGACAAAAACAATCTAGTTTCAATGCGGTTTTGCATCTGAAATGCGTGATGGACAGCTAAACGGGTTTCGATGGGCGTGCCTACAATTCTAAACCATTACCAAGGTGGTGTGAATAAGCAAATGTGGCTGGCATTTTTCGATTTCCATACTGTTTTGACAAACGATTCAAAAATTACAGATGATTCAGGGTATCGTGACGAACGTGGAATATTCTAACCCTTTCAAGCTTAATCGATTTGGCTAAATCCTTTCCTAACTGTGTGATAAACGTAGTCATTGAGATGGGTAGATCAGTCGCTGAAGCGCTAAACCATTGTTCAGGAGAACAGAGTTCGATTCCCGCCTTGGTTGACCAATACCAAATCTCAAAATATAATTTTTATTATATTTTTATGTAATATTTTCGTCCTATAAGAACTGTTAAGCTATAGTTACTGTTTCTAATATTGGTTGAGTAACAGCTAGGTGGCGTAGCTCCGTACCTCGAGTCAGTCTGGAGTGACTGCGTGCTGAGTTTCCAACAACCCCTCGTCGTGCAGCCCCAGCGATCAGGCTTCAGAGCCGCTGAAGAAAGGCAAGGTGGTATGCTCTCATCTTATTCATTTACCCTTGCCTCTCCACCGCCACAACGTCATGGAGCAGGGTGAGTATTTGAAAATTAGTAAATCAAGTACTGATTCGTGTGTATTGAAAATATGATGATGATTTGTTTGATTCATTTGCTTGTGTATATTCATATATATTTATATATATATATATATATATATATATATATATATATATATATATATATATATATATATATATTTT
Source organism: Brachyptera putata (assembly GCA_907164805.1). Taxonomy (NCBI): domain Eukaryota; kingdom Metazoa; phylum Arthropoda; class Insecta; order Plecoptera; family Taeniopterygidae; genus Brachyptera; species Brachyptera putata. Next base: position 35,963,935 of record OU015463.1, read on the forward strand.
ATATTTTTATTATTATATATTATTTTATTTTATTATATATATTTTATATTTTATTTTATATATATATATATATATATATATATATATTTATTTATATATCACGAAATATTAGCCGAGGAATGTCAGCTCTCAGAACATTATCCACCTTATTATTGAGAAATGATCATTTGGTCCAGATTTTGTATATATTATATCTTAAATGTAAAATAAATATTCATGTATGTAGGGATATATATATATATATATATATATATATATATATATATATATATATATATATATATATATATATATATACCATTTATCATTTTATATATTTTATTCTACTATATTATATTATATCATCATCAGATCAGCAGGTGCACTACAGGGTGAGAGAGTAGAAGGGAGTGGAGCTAGAGTAGTGTGAATTCAGTTATATTCCAAAATTGCATGACCTGTCTTGACGTATACATACATGTAGGCCTACACTTAACAGCACACAATTTGGGAAATGTTTTCAAAGTCCCCAAGTCAATACAAGTCGAACAGGTAGTAGTAGCCTTCGAACTTGTATCAGGAGCATTGTGAAGTTTGAAGGTTACTACTATCTATTCGACTAGTATTGACTTCGGAACTCTGAAAAAATTTCTCAATTTTTGTGCAGTTAAGTGTAGGCCTACGTCAAGACAGGCAAATACATGAACGACAGATATATTTGTCGTTCATGTATTAGATCATATTTTGACACATACAATTTGAGAAAAAAAAAAGAGAAATTGGCGAACAATATTATAATGCCCAGGCCTAGTTATCGTTTTGTCCATAATCAAAAGGTCTTGAGCGTCATACGTGTATAATCAAATGTTTCAATGTATTTTTTTTTAGAGATTTTATTTCTAAAATTTTCTCGCCCAGCCCAGCTAATCTAATGAGGTTTTTTAAAACTTTGTGGTAAGTTTCCTCGAGGATGATCCAACCGACAGTTCCAACTTGAAGGTCCGCATGTACAGAAAAACATTTATTTCGATCAGTCAAACTGTGAGCCATGTGTGCATGCAGTGCTTCAGTACAACCAAACGAACTAAAGTAAAAGAAGAACCACGGAAAAAGCTGCGTAAGAGAGGATGGAATCTTTGCTCTCGTTCATCCAACAAACATGATCAGTGCTCAGCAAGGATTTTCATTCTTTATTTTGAAAGTTTTACTTGCCGAATTTGCGTTTAAGACGCCTGCGTTTCACGCAAACTAGAACTGAGATAATCAAGGTAACTAGTCTATTATTTGTCCTTATTAAAATGAAAAATGGGTAACCGGAAGTAACAACAAGTTATTCCACTAATTATCGCTTGGTTCACTGATTATCAGTTGGTGAATCCGGCAAAAGATCCGCAGAGGATTGTTTGAAATTGCATCATTTGATGGTGTTCTGGGATGTCTTCTGACCAGTTAGTGGTCATTTGATTTCTTTAACACTCTATTGTTGAAGGTAGAAAAGTTGAAATAGTTGAATTCTATTCAAGTAGTGATTTTAATTCAAGTTTCCAAACATTTTATTTCAAAACAGTCAACGTGAGTTGGAAGATTATATATATATATATATATATATATATATATATATATATATATATATATATATATATATATATATATATATATATATATATATATATATATATATATATATATATATATATATAGTACGATTAATATATAATATAAGATAAGATATATAAGATAATATAAGATAATATAAGATATAAGATATATAGTACTGAAGTACGATTAAACATAATGATATTAAGAAAGATATAGGGGCCTATATATATATATATATATATATATATATATATATATATATATATATATATATATATATATATATATATATATATATATATATATATATAGGCCCCTATATCTTTTCTTAATATCATTATGTTTAATCGTACTTCAGTTGGATTTTCCTCAAATTTACACGCTGCCTGCACGGGCGTAGATCTATATCTAAACGTCCTACTGCCTCATGTTTGCCGCGTAGGTCTACTCCACGTTTACTGCAAGAGCTTATACCATAGCAACAATTAAGCATATGACATTGTCTTTATGTAGACATTTTGTTTAAATAGCAGTTTACATTTTGTTCAGTTAATGATCAATTGAGGGCAGCATACTAACATCACTGCCTTCCCAATGATTTTCCCGCGAATATGCAAAATTTTCTGAATATTTAGAAGGCATTCTTTCGAAGGTCTTTCCACCGGGGATCATTTGCAGCATTGACCGGTCCTCCTACCTCAGTACCTCGTTGGATGTGGTTGGATCTGTCAAGTGCCAACAGGTGTTCTGAGGTTAAATGTTAAATTGATTTAGCTTTGATTTTAATATACGAAGTTGGTTATATTAGTTTATATTAGGTTATTATTTTGCTATTCTAGATTGATCACAAGTCTTCGTTGATTTATGTCCATATGTATTAAGTAAGCCAACACTTGAAAGGAAACTTCAAAAGTATTGATATAAAATCAATACTGGTGCAGTGGCACCAGTCTTGGCAGCAATTTCGAATATCGCATTTTTTGTATTATATATGCATTATTCTTTTACATTTCCTGAGATATATGTATTCTACAAAATAAATAAAATTGAATTGAATAGAATTGTGCTAAATTAGTATCAAGCCTTTCACGCCTCTCCTATTGTCTCTTTCTTTTATTCATATCAGTCTTCATATCAACTTGTCTTTTCTCACGTAATTCGAATAATCTCTTATTTCTTCTTAATCACAATGCACATATTTGTTTCTCTTCTAGATTGATTTTGACTACCATAACTAGATTGACTTCTATATCTATCAAGCTGTAAATGAGTCTTCCCATCAAGTTTACACGTATAATTACAACAGTCTGATATTAAATAACTAATGTGGTGTATTAAAATAATCTTTGTACTGTTTTTTTAAATGTAATAGTTTGTGACTTTCAAATTTAGATGAAATTATATTTTGCTATTTCCCTCCCATATCTACTGAGCAGCCGTGACCGTTTTGTGATAATACTTTAGGTAATAGCCACCCGTAGCAGCACCAACTGGAGTTGCCATTCTTGCATATGGGTAAATTAAAAAAAAATATGACAGAAAAAAAGCAGTCCCCAATGGTATTCCATACCGGGACCTTTCGCATCGTGATCCGAATCCACCAACGCTAGCAACTAAGCTACCTAGACATGGAACATTTGCAAAGTTATTGAGATACTTGAAATGATATTTGAATTATTACCTAACCTGTTGGTATATTCTGCTCCTCTGGTAGGAGAGCTGAGGTTTGAAAGATTATTTGAATTCATTTGTGACAGGTGGAATACCTGTTGCGGCATTCTGCTTCCCTGGTACTTGAGTCAATTTTCCACGAACAAAAGTTTTCGAGCAAATTGGTCAACAGTCCAGTATTCCTACCAGGGTAGCAGAGCAATCGACAGGTCGAGTTTTATTTCTAATTTCTTCTTCAAGTATCTCGACAACTTTGCAAAATTCATATGTCCAGGTAGCTGAGTGGCTAGCGTAGACGATTTCGGATAGTGATCCGGAGTGGCTCGCTATCGAATCCCTTACAGAGCTGCTTTTTTGTTATATTTCACTCAACATTTAATTAGATTAATTCAGTAATGAGAGTTATTACAGTGTGATTAATTTATCCAGTGAAGAGAGGAATTATCTCTGAGCTAATGTCCATTTAGGATTCGTACCATTGCATATGGGTATATTAAACAAAATATGACAGAAAAAAAGCAGTCCCCAATGGGATTCGATACCGGGACCTTTCGCATCGTGATCCGAATCCAACAACGCTAGCAACTAAGCTACCTAGACGTGGAACATTTGCAAAGTTATTGAGATACTTGAAATGATATTTGAATTATTACCTAACCTGTTGGTATATTCTGCTCCTCTGGTAGGAGAGCTGAGGTTTGAAAGATTATTTGAATTCATTTGTGACAGGTGGAATACCTGTTGCGGCATTCTGCTTCCCTGGTACTTGAGTCAATTTTCCACGAACAAAAGTTTTCGAGCAAATTGGTCAACAGTCCAGTATTCCTACCAGGGTAGCAGAGCAATCGACAGGTCGAGTTTTATTTCTAATTTCTTCTTCAAGTATCTCGACAACTTTGCAAAATTCATATGTCCAGGTAGCTGAGTGGCTAGCGTAGACGATTTCGGATAGTGATCCGGAGTGGCTCGCTATCGAATCCCTTACAGAGCTGCTTTTTTGCTATATTTCACTCAACATTTAATTAGAGTAATTCAGTAATGAGAGTTATTACAGTGTGATTAATTTATCCAGTGAAGAAAGGAATTATCTCTGAGCTACTGTCCATTGAAGATTTGTACAATTGCATATTGGTATATTAAACAAAATACGACAGAAAAAAAGTAGTTCCCAATGGTATTCGATACCGGGACCTTTCGCATCGGGAGCCGAAACCGCCAACGCTAGCAACTAAGCTACCTAGACATGGAACATTTGCAAAGTTATTGAGATACTTGAAATGATTTTTGAATTATTACCTAACCTGTTGGTAGGTTCGAGAATTCGAGAATGTCCATGGAGGTTCAATCACCAGACCCCTAAAGTACTTGTAAATCGCAATTCTTTTCAAAAAATGAACATATTTCAAAAAATGAACATATTTCAAAAAATTCCCTGCGGGGCTTTGCTGGTGGAGATCGAGAAATTGACTTCGAGAATGTCCATGAAGGTTCAATTACTGGACTTCAAAACTGTATATAGATCGCAACAATTACTTAGAAAATGTCCATATTTCAAGAAAATACCTGCGGGGTTTGGGGAAGGAGTAGCAAAATCAATTTTAAAAAAGTCCGTTATGATGTCTTTGTTATTATGAAAGTCTTCTTGAACTAATAAATATATGTACAAAAAACACGAATTTTCACCCCCACGGCCACACCCCCATTGGGCTCTGACATGTTTTGCTATAAAATTAGAGCACCCGTCGGAATTTTCAGAAGTCGGCTCCTATGTATCTAACTACCTATTTTTCATGTGTTTTGTTGTCATATAAGTGATAAGTCTAAAGCAGGAAACAAGCAGGATAGGAGAAATGAAATTATACAAATTACAACATATATTTAGCATTCAGACACTTTATTCAGTAATTAATAATAACATGACAGTGCAATCAATTCTTATTTGTGATACAAACATATAATACAGAACATTAAAATTAGAATATACACACAAAAATATTTTCAAGTATGGACATATACCATAATAAATAGATTAAAACCAAAATTTCATCAAAGCTACCTAAAATTAATTTCTTAAAAAATTCAACATCGGACGAGATAATACAGTGGCGAAGCTTGATAATTTGATATATGAGATATGATAATACAGTCGAGCATTTAGAAGTTAAGGGTATTTATGTCAAAATTTTAAATTTTTGCCCAGCACAGAAAAAAATACATGTTATGTCAAAACTTTCATTATATTATTTCCAAATTTACTCTTTCTCACTTGAATGTAATGAGACACTAATAGATCATCAGTAAGACAAGAAAATTTATACTGCAGAAAAGCATGGGAACAACTGTTAGCGTTGAAGCTAAAAAATACACTTTTCAATATAAGTCATAAAGAAATTATAGAAAGGTTTGGACAGCTTAGAATAGAATAGAATGTCTTCATTTATAATGTATACAATCAAAAAGGGTGAGGTTTAATCAGCTGACCATTCTTTCACCTAAACTTAGATAATCTAGAAGTCTAGAGGTTAGATAGTCAAGAGTTGAATGCATAGTTTATGCAACTTTTTGATTTTCAGAAAGACCTTTTTATAGCGACATACAGGGCCGGCTCGTGATGTTTTTGCGCCCTGGGCGACATATGAGTGGATTTTATAAAATCTAGGAAGAAGCTTGAGACGATACGCGATCCTAGTTTGCCGATCGCGATGGTGATGGAAGGGGACAGGGGATATTAGTGGAGAAGAAAATGTCATATACGAACAGTGGTGCAAAGGCCCGTTGATGCGAAGCCGGTGACCCGCGGGGGGCAAGGGGGGAAGGCCCCCTTCTAGCCCCGCAGGGATTTTTTTAAAAATTGCACCTCTTTTAATATGGTTTGACGTGTTTCAGATGAGATGTAGATGTCCAAATTAATTTTTTAATAGAACTAGAGATGTCTAACTGATATTTGCCAATCACAGGTACTGTTACTACAGAGTCCCATTCCCTGTGCAAGGACTCAATTTTGAGCCCCTCAAACTAGGTGTGCATAGTGAAAGTGAATGCAAGTGAAGTAGGTATGAAGCCCCGCAGGGAATTTTTTTAAATGTTCTCTTTTTATGTACGACTATACAAGTTTTGAGAACTACACGAAATTTCTGGAAGTCATGGATTCTTTAGTGTGAACGCAACGTGGAAAACGTCCTAGATAGCGCTAGTTCGCGCTAAGCAACTATAATCTTCTATTGATGTGGAGAGATTATTCAAATCGATAGTCGTCTATAATTGATATATAATTCAGGAACGTATTTTGCCATTAAAGCGCCAGTATATTTTTGCGCCCCTGGAAATGTTGCGCCCTGGGCGGCCGCCCAGGTCGCCCAGCCCACGGGCCGGCCCTGGCGACATAGGATCATGTTCTTGACTCTAGGTCACATATTTTTATTTATTCAAGTCTAAGAAATACATGACCAATTGACCATACCTTCTTGATTTATGGATAAACTACCCAATATACATTTCACAACAATAACTGAAATAATAATAACAACAATACATAGATAATTCGATGAGCGTTAGCGAAGAGTTTCCATCCCACTCTTACGGAGCTTTGTCTGCGTGTGTTTTTTGTTGTTGTTTGTGCGCACTACACAGGTCGCACGGTTTGACCGATTGACATGAAACTTTTTTTACATACGCAAATTCATCCAACTTAGAACTGTATAGTTTTGGGGTCAAATCGGTTCCACCATTTTTGAGAAACATCATTTCGAAGTTACTAAAAACCCCATAAGATTAGGCTGGGCGGAAAAAATTGAAAAATAAAATCTATCCAATAAAATTCAAATTTTCCTCAAATGTGAACACAGAAATAATACACAATATTAAAAATTGACGTGTAATTCGGACCAGCCGTTTCGAAGAAAATAATTTAATACATGATTTTATTTACAGAAAAGATGGAAATATTAGTGGAAAAATATTGCATTGTTAAATTCACGGCTTCCTAAATCCATTGGCGTCGGATAAAGTTCATTTTATATGATCAAGGTGTGTAGAGTTTCGCTCATCTTACAACGCACATTCCGCGTTTGCCTAGTTACATTCAACAGAGGGAGGGTTTATTAGGGTCAATATTTCACACAGCAGAACCAATGAGAACGTCAAAAACAAGTGTAGAACATGCTCAGTGTGCTTGGAGACATGTCTTACTCATCTCTACAACTCACACAGGGGTTATAAAACTATTAAACGGCACTCGGGAAGAGACACTCTGTAGATGAATGAGCGACAATGGATGCATGGGCAACTGCGCAATGGCTGGAGGCTAAACAGCAGCAACCCCGAAAACTTGGGATCAATTCAGAGATTGAAAAAGAGATGAATAAAATCTTTCTATTTCATATTTTTCCTTGGGTAGGCATTGTCTCAATGTTTACTTTGATACTTTGCTCCTGATTGATAATATATGTGAACTGGCAACTGATGGAGAGAATATAATGAAGTATTATTGAAGAAATACAAATTTGGCACTGTCTGTCCTGAATTTGAATAAAAAAAAAAAACTGATAAAACATTCACATAATAGGAATATGAAATAATGGAGAATGAATAGTAACTGATGACAGATAAATGACTTTTCAAAATATGATCCGATATTTTGATAATATCTACCACTGAAGTGATTAATTTCCACTTGTGTGGCTAAAACGTCTTTGCCAAATTATATCTATCAACAAAAGTCTTATCAAAATGTAGCACAAGGTGAAACCTTTTATCATTTTTCAAGCGACCACAAAAAAGAACACCCGTGCAGGAGATCGGATCATCCAGGAAAATGTAACATTGGTCATTTCATCATACGGGGATGGGGTGGACAAAATTAATGATAGAATCAGGAGACTGATGGATCAGGGAAAGAAGCATAGAGATTTCAATGAAGATTTTCTAGAACCAATCATTAGCCACACAATCTCTAAAGAATTGAGATGATAATCTCTCGAGTACTCCCTAGCAGTTGGTAAACAGTAGGCAAAGTCTAAATCACTGGGCTGTTAACTAACTGTTACTACGCCTATCATTGGACACAAAGGTTCTTCCTAACTTATCTCCATTTTTTCTTCACATGTGTTTTATAATGGGAATAAAATGACAAAACCTGTGTAGTTACCTGTGTATTGTTTACCACTGTTTAAAATGATAAAAAGTACCCTCGGCGGGGATCGAACCTGCAATCTTCGACTTAGAAGGCCGACGCCTTATCCATTGGGCCACGAGGGCTTATGAGTATTAAACACTTGTTTGCTTATTCCATGTGAATAATTCTACCTGATGCCAGCAACTAAGCAGTGTGAAGTTAGGTGGATTGCTGACTTGACATTCTGTCATAAAGTGCATCATTGGCTCTGGAACTACATAAATAGCTGGCATCAGGTAGAATTATTCACATGAAATAAGCACACAGGTGTCTAATGCTCATAAGCCCTCGTGGCCCAACGGATAAGGCGTCGGCCTTCTAAGTCGAAGATTGCGGGTTCGATCCCCGCCGAGGGTACTTTTTATCATTTTGAGCGAAGTATTGAAAAAAACGCAATAAAAGATATTTTGATGCAAAAATGTCATCATTTTTCTAATCTCAAATATGGTAGTAGGCCTACATTTACTAAATATCAAAAGAATGTAATTACCCGTATATTATTTTCAAATTGGAAGATTTGGGAGTGCATCAACTGTTCGAAAATTAAACTGTTTGAATAACTAGGCAAACGAAGAATATGCGTTGTACGATGAGCGAGATATCTATATGAAGTAAAATCTAAAACTCTACACACCTTGAACATATGAAATAATATGAAAATAATAATATGATATAATATTCTTCATTCGATACCAAAGAATCAAAGGTGCCGTGAATCAACTGCACCATTTTTCTGCTATTATTTCTATCTATTTGATGAATAAAGAACATATATTACATTATTTTCTTCGAAACGTATGGTCCGAACTGCTTACATTTCCGTGTTTGCATTTGAGGAAAATTTGAATTACATTGGTGAGATTTTTTTTCAATTTTTTATACTCAGTCTAATCTTATGGGGTTTTTAGAAACTTTGAGATGATGTTTCTCAAAAATGGTTCTACAGATATGACTAAAAAAACTATAGGGTTCTAAGTTGGATAAGTTTGTGTGTACAGAAAAATTTTCATGGCGATCGGTCAAACCCTGCGACCTGCGCTGTGTTTACAAACAAACAACAAAAAAAAAGAACACAGACAAAGCTCCGTAAGTTTGGGTGGAAATCTTCGCTAACGCTCATCTAATAATGTTGTATTTTGATATTTCGGTTAATTTATTGCTCAAATCATCATAGGTTAGTTACAGTATTTAGTTATTTTATTTAGGCCTATTCATTACAGATTGTTCTTAAAACAGGTGGTAATGATTACTATCACAAAATTACAATCAAACATACTCAATGGAATTATACGTTTTTTTTTTCTTAGCTCTCTTCTTAAATCACCGATCTTCGTTATATTCTTATATCTTCTTCCAAATCATTCCATTCCCACGTCATTCTTTGAATGAATCCATATTTACCTACTTCTCTATCCACTTTTTCCACTTCCATTCTTACCCCTCCCCTTGTACTTCTTTGTAATCCCTTTCCAATTCTATTGCTTAATTCTTCCCACCCTGTATAGTCATTCTTGACTAACAAAATTGCCCATTCTTTCATTTGTCTTTGTTCCGCCAAATTTTCCGATCCCATTTCCTCAATCATTTTACTAGGTCTTTTTATAACTTTTTCAACCACATCCTTATCGTTCCTGATAATCTTCCAGCGCTTCTCTCTCCCCAATACCCTTCTTGCACAGCCTTTATTAGTCCAACTTCATGCGGATCTCAGACTGAACCAGCATACTCAAGCATTGGCCGAATCAGACTCATGTATGCCTTCTCTTTTATTTTCATCCCTGTCCCCTTCAACTGCCTCATGATAAAATTTAAGGATCGTATTCCCTTTTTTGAGATAGACCTATTTCTAATTTTTATTCATGTCAAGTCCAAGATATTTATACGCTTCTACTTCCTCAAGTGTAGAATCTCCCATTTTCCCATCATCAACCATTCAGCTTAGGATAGGTTCGATAATTTAATTTAGAAATTCAACGGCTGGTTTGAATAAATTGATGCTGTAAAAAAGTTTTAAAATGATATTAATAGTTTTTTGAGGGAAGGAAGTTCCCTTCACGCTTGAGAATCGAATTTTCTATAAAGGCATTGATACATGCTCATTTTGTGCTGAAATGTGTTGCAAAAAAAACTGTGTCCACGCATTCCAGTTGTCTCACTTTATACAGTATGAGTATACTCTCGTTAGTCCCAACTCATACCGGATTAAATCATACAGGAATGCACACCCTGGGCGGCGAACAAAAAAAAAATATATATTTTTTCATTTACAAGTAGAGGAAAACTGAGTCTTTGCTTACGCTCATCCAAAATAGAATATCTAAATCTACTAAAATACCTTGATGCATATGTGCTCAGCTTCTCTCAACCATCTAAGGCAATACCCCAGCCTGCATCCTTAACATTACTACGGACGGAATCAACTAATCACAATCGTTACCAACTACTAGTAGTGTGGAGGCTTGTTAAGTCAAGGGCCCAGTCTCAAACTCTCCAGTTAAGAGCCATTTCAAATAATATATGCTTGTTTTGCGTAATGTCGTAGGATGTACACGAAAATAAATTATTCCACAGTTAAGAGTCATTTCAAACAATATATTACTGTTGTGTGTAATGTCATAAGTTCTGTACGTAGGATGTACATGAAAATAAATTATTCCACCATATTCACTGAACATTTCTCAACATGATCACCAATAGGCAATAGATCTTGGTCATCATGACAGAGCGTCGTTAAACCTAATATAAATAACTACAGAACTTTCAACAAATTAAAACTTCAATCCAAACAAAAGCACATTTTAATTGTAATGGTGCTAGATGTACGGTCAATTACGGAATAGCGGTTTCACAGAACTAGCAATATTGCAATGCAGTGAATACAGCGGTGGCAAGCGTCAGTAGTTTGTAGGTAAGCTATGAGGATACGAGCATATGAGTGTGCATTATCTGGCAGCACTGCAGTGACAGTATGTTTCTGTTTGACTTATAAATTTAATTAATTGAAAGTTCTGTATTATATATGTTTGTGATCATGTTGAAGAATGTCCAGTGAATGTGGTAGTACAATTTATTTTTCTGTGAATAAAAATCCTAAGCACAGAACTTAGGTTTTACTCCTGGACTATTTGCTGGTGGCAGAGCGGGCAGACATCTCTGATGCGCATGTGCGTGTCGAGTGCGGAATGATTGCAGCGGAGGCAGGTCCACACCTGCGCTGGGTCCATCAGCGGCCTGCCACTCACCAGACACACGGGGAACTTGGTGCCGCAGATAGGGCACGTGCTGCACCTGAACACATGAAAGTAATAAAGATTATTTCAGTAAACCCATAGGTCTAATACAGATTCAGGGAAGAATTTTATAGCGCAAATTAGACGGCCGGCTTCTCCGGATAAGCTGTAGTGCAACATCTGCAGCACTACTTTACAGTACAAAAATCTTGTTTCAATTGCGCTCTCTCACTCTCTTCTGTTGACTGTGAATACGTCATTATGAGCAATTGACCAATTCAAATTGTTCGTACAAAATACCTTGGCAAGAGGATTTGGATGTGTAGCGACTCTAGCGATACAGAGATTAGATGTTGTACTATACCACTTACCTCAAAACATAGCAAAGAGAATTCAACATGAGCTATAATATTCTTTCCTACCTCTTTAGGCCTATTCAATGGTAGAATATAAGTGATATATCCATCCATCCATCATCCATCCATCCATCCATCCATCCATCCATCCATCATCCATCCATCCATCCATCCATCCATCCATCCATCCATCCATCCATCCATCCATCCATCCATCCATCCATCCATCCATCCATCCATCCATCCATCCATCCATCCATCCATCCATCCATCCATCCATCCATCCATCCATCCATCCATCCATCCATCCATCCATCCATCCATCCATCCATCCATCCATCCATCCATCCATCCATTTATATATATATATATATATATATATATATATATATATATATATATATATATATAAATTTATATATAAGTGTGTGTGTGTTGGTGTGTTTTTTTTTTTTTTTTTTTTTTTTTTAATAAACGATACGGGATTAAATAACTTGTTCCTTTAGGGTATTATCTGTACCACTGAAGTACAAAATAAAGATTACATATTTATGAAAATTACATGAGAATATAAATAAACAAAAAGTCACTTTGAATGTAAATGAAACCGTTTACATAGTTAAACACCAATGAAACAAAAGAAAATCGAACACGAAAGACGGAAATAAACAAAGATCAAACAAACATGGTTTCAGCCAGTGAGGAGAGTGGGGCCGAAGATGAGCTCTTTGCCCTGCAAGGAGCAGAGAGCCTCTCCAAAACACCACTTCTCCTTGAAGGAGTCAAAGTCACCTACTCCCAAATACCACGCATACTCTTTCAGTATGCGCGATTTAATGCGTGCTACCAACACAACATCATAGGGAGAGGGGACACGGTTCTCTTTGAAAAAGGCAACTAGCATACGGTAAACCGTGCTCTTTGCTAGCACAAGAAGGTAGTTGGCCAATTCATTACGGGTCGAGGTGCGAGCATTTCCGGGTTCGAAACCCGAAAATACTTCCTTGAGTTGGAGGTGATGTTGGCGACCAAGAAGTTTCTGCAGCAAGCGGTCTACAAGCTGCCACATGCTTCTCGCTCGGCTGCATGAAACGACCATGTGCCACGCCGTCCCCTCAGTGTCACACCATGGACACATGCGAGATGCGGACAATCCTGCATGGTGAAGGAAGATCGGGTCAGCAAGACGGTTCTTTGCTAGTCGCCAAGCAATTTCGCCGTCTAGCCCCAGAGAGGGGGATCGGAACAGTCCTGACCAATTAACTGGATGATCGTACCAGTGACCCTTCTGCGGACCGTCTATGTCTAGTAGCGGAGCCATGATATCTAACAGGAGTGTGCGTCTGTCCATCTTCAGCTCAAAAGGTACAAACTTGTTCTCTCTAGCCCGATAATAAGCTAGAGGGGGTGGCCATGGTTCAGGGCCGTTGACATCTTTAACGCCACGAAAGCGTAGGTGGCAGTATGCTTTGATGTGGTTAAAATTAACTCTAATCGCCTGCTTGAGTCGAGCAGGAAGATTATCAAAACCTGTGAGAGTGTCCAGGTTCCGCCAATCACTTCCATCGAGGAGGTCGCCAATGGTCTTGCATTGCAGCGACCCCCAGGTAGGGATGAAGGGCGAAGTCGCGGATGGAATGAGTGTGGACAGGGTTAAGGGCACGTCACGAAGACCGCACACGGATGTTGCGTGTGACAATGGACGAGGTTGAATAGAAAACCACGAGCGTAATACCGTGCCAAGGAAGACGGAGGTTTGTCGAGTTGCCGGTCCACTGATGCGTGAGCAGAAGAAAATCTGCCAGTCAAGACCCGGACTACGGATTTGTCGTAGGTAGTACCGGGTCATGACATGGCCTGGATGATCCTCTAAGCCCATTATGAAGCGATGTGCAAATATTATTCGAAATAAATTCACTTTGGATGCCAGATGAACAAGGCCCAAGCCGCCAACATGGAGCGGAGCACAGAGGTCACGAAGTCGTGTCCAATGTCTCCGACCGGCCCATACAAAGTTTGCCATTTGTCCTTGGAGTTTTGTTATCAGTGCTGGTGGTGGGGGTAAGACTTGAAAGGTGTACCATAAGCGTGGGGCGACATATTGATTGATAATCAGTATACGTCCACGTAACGACATTGCCGACGATCGAAGCCGCCAATGAGTGAGAATGTTGGTCACCTTTTCTTCTAGCTTTGCAAAGCCCAAAGCATGGGTTTCGGGACCATTGCCAAGGATTACACCGAGGTATTTTCCTCTTTCGGAAGACCACGTGAAGCCGAGTGGTTCATCATTTCGACCAATCCAACTGCCTGACCATAGTCCTGTCGACTTGAGTGCATTCATCACGGCCCCAGACTGTTCAGCGTAAATTGCGTATGATTCCTGGAGTCGATTGAAGTCATCGTCATGGTGAATAAAAACTGACACATCGTCCGCGTAACCTGATACAACAAGGGCTCGCTCATGAATGGAGGGTAAAGGGAAACCAGCGAGTCGTGCACGACACAGCCTGAGGAATGGCTCAATGGAGAGAGAAAAGAGTTGGCCAGACATAGGGCAACCTTGTCTTATGCCTCGTCCTAGCACAATTGGTGCTGTCAAGAAAGAACCAACTCTAACAAAACTAGTCGCAGAAGCATACATTGTTTTGATAGTTGATAAGAACCAGTCACCAAAACCATACAATTTCAGAACATGAAAGAGATATTCGTGGCTTACCCTATCGAAGGCACCTTGTTGGTCTAGGGAGAGTAACGCCAGAGGTATGTTCTCTTTATTGGCATAGTCGATCATATCCCGGTGAAGATGAAGGTTATCAACTATAGTGCGTCCGGGCACGCAGTATGCTTGGTCAGGATGCACTAAACTGGCCATTATGCCACTCAGCCGCGAAGCCAGTGCTCGCGTCAAGATCTTATAGTCAGTTGTAAGTAGGGAAATTGGTTGCCAGTTTTTGATATCAAGTTTATTTCCTGATTTTGGAAGTAGGGTAAGCACTGCTTTCGTTACTGATTTCGGCAGGCTACCTCTCTGTAGAGCTTCGTCAAAAACACTGCAAAAGTAGTTTTTGAGTTCGGGCCAAAATTTAAGATAGAACTCGGGAGTTAAACCATCGATTCCGGGGGCTTTTCCTTTATTTAGTAATCGAAGAGCGCTTATGAAATCAACTTGGGTAAGTGGTATATCCAAACGCTCACGGTTTAGTAAGGAGAGAGAGGGCAAAGCTTCGTATAGTGGAGAGTTTTCCTGAATGAGCAAGTTTTCTGCAGAATAGACTTGAAGAAAGTGTTTTCTTATGATACTACACAAAGACTGTGCGTCAGAGAAGATGTCTCCATTCGACTCCAACTTAGACAAGGGCTTGAAGGATGACGCTGCTTCTTGTGCCATCAAGGTGCTAGCAGGACGATCTAAAGTAAGAAGATGATCATGTCTCGCCTTTGCTAGTATGTGCTCACTACGACGAGAATATGCATCTCGGGCATGTTCGTTTGCAGAAGAGAGGTCATTCATATTTCTGCCTTCGACACGAGTTTCAGACACAAGCTTCTCAACTCGGATTTCTAGTCTGCGAAATGCCGCATCTGACTCTTGCTTCCGATATTGAACGAAATGCTTACATGTAATTTGAATCTCGAGCTTCAGAGCGTCCCACCACATGCTCAAGGAGTCGTACATTTGTTGTTCATCGTCAAAGGTAGCAAGCATTTCTCGGACAGTGTCTATGAAAGACGGATCGGAAAGAAGTGTGTTGTCGAATCGCCAGTATGGCGGATGTGTTCTTGGCGAATTTGTCGTTAGTGTTGTTATGAGTCCTAGGTGGTCAGAGAAGGAGGGTAAAACTCGCACGCTTTTCACCGCAGCCGACATTTGTGGTGAGCAGTAAAACCGGTCTAGTCGTGATGCTGTGTAAAAAGGGGCATTGCTAACAAATGTGTACCCGGGCTCTGCTGGGTGAAAATCACGCCATAAGTCTGAGAAGTTGTATCGTGTGACAATACGTTGCAGAAGGTGAGCGACACGTGGATATCTTTCAACTCCGATTGATCTGTCATTCTTGGGATCGAGTGTTGTATTAAAGTCTCCTCCAATCAGAAACTGCAGGTTGTCTCCTCCCCCCGACAACTTGAGCGTAGCTATACGTGCTTCCAATTGCGTGAGAATGTTCAATGCATCTCCAAGTATATGGGGTAAATAAATAGAGTATATATACAGTATCTGCTCGGTCGAGGATCGTTCGAGGCGAATCTCTTGCAGATAACCAGGAACTAGGATATTATGTTCGCTAAAATTCAAGATTGACGATTTCCGCAGGCCGATTAGAGTGCCCGTGCAGACGTGTACTGGGGAATTGAAATGAAAAGTATAGTGTGAATTTTGAAAAGGGAATGGTGACTCGCTTGCGTTTGTCTCCTGTAAAAGTATAACATCGGGGAAATGTCGCTCCAGAAAGGAAACCAACTGAATCCACTTGAATTCGCTTCTGACACTTCTTGCGTTGAGCGTCAAAACTTCAATTCCAGCGCTCATAATTACGTAGGCTCAAGTTATATAAGTTGACTGGACGACAAGCTCTCGCTTGAGAGAGAGCGTGTCAGCGATGCGGCGTCGTCACCTGTCACGGAGTAGTAGTCGAAACATTTCCTTAGTTTTTCTATCAATCTCCTGATACGAGCTTTCAAAGCTCTATCACTTTGGACTGCTGGCTGAATTAGCTCTAGCTTTTGAATTAGACCGGGTACGTCATCCGTAAAACGCTGGGCAACCTGAAGCGGGCGATCATTACACTTGACGTCGTTCAGGAATTGATTGAATGCAATGATAGGTATGGGATTTGTCTCCGTTGTTTCTTGGAGTAGCCTAATGGCAACTTCCGGCAGCACACCAGACTCCAATCCAACGAGTGGACACTCATTCCTACTAGTTTTTTTCCTTTTTAGTGGAGGTTTACTCTTCTTAGTATCAGAACCACTTGGGGTGGGAACGGAGAGATCTGTGGTAGTGTCAAACGCTACTATTGCACTATCTATCGGGTCTTCTACAAGCATGGCATCAGTAGATACTAGGCCTACTTCGGTTGCTGCTACGGTAGTGTTATCTCCAACACTTTCTTCCGTTGAGTTGGGAGCCTTCCTTTTCCCAACTGTGGTCAAAGCAGGGAACCCTTCATTGTCTAGCTCCGTTGGGATCTGTTGTAGTTGATTCTGTTGTAGTTGATTCTGTTGCCCTTCGGTTACTTTCGGACATGCTCGTGCTACATGCCCAGTGGCCTTGCATTTAAAACATTTAATATCGTCCAGTGAAAGGAATATACGATATGATTCTGTTTCAAATGGAATCAGGATTGACTCGGGCAGTATTCTGGTTTCTTCTCGCACAACGTAAAGTTGTCTTCTGAAACTCAGAACATGATCGAGACCGTTTTCCTTTATTCCCAAAGAGATGAAATTGACGGGTGATACTACTTTCAAGAAAGTCGCAAGTTGTCGAACTATCACCTCGTGTGGAATACTGGGACACACGTTGGATAAAACTAATCGTTCGGCTTTCGTGACCAAGCGCCTAGCGCTGAGAAATAGGTCATTGATCACAATACCACCGTGATCGAGAATAAAACTGTCCACTAAAGCCTTGCTGGTGAAGTAAAATGCAACTCTACCTTGTGACATTCGCGAAGCAAATATCACGTTCTTGGGTCCCACTATCTGAGCCACAGCACCCAGGTACTGAGCGATAGTTACGCCTTCTATTGACTCGATGACAATAGCTTGATCCTTTGACGGAAACGTTGGGGATGGGTGGACACCTGATGTAGCTGTAGGTCTAATGTTACGATAATGTTGCGTTTTGTGATTTGACCCTAGGACTTGCGCCATCGTTCTAGGCTTATCACCTTGAGGGGTCCAGATGCGATCTGTCGGCTTATTGTTATCGGTGGGGACTGGTTCCTGCTGAACCATGTTTGGTTTCGAGATGTTGCTCTCGATTGAAATAGATTTCCTTGGGATGTTGTACGGTTCTGTGGTTCTGATACGTAATTCGTCATTTGACGAAGCGCGTCGTAAACCTGGCCTTAAAGGCAAAACTGTGACATTGTTGATCGGTTCTGTCAGAAACCTGTGGCTAGTGTTCTTGGGTATGGGTACAAAACGGCTGTGCGAAGATTGACCAGCCATTTCAAAGTTTCAAAGTAAAAATAATATTTGTAGATATTTCGATGATAGTTTAATAAGTGCAACAATAGGACTAGCCCACTGCTACGTGACGACTGCCTGACATCCGAACAATGCCAGGCAGTGAATTAATGAAAATAAAGCAATCAGAAGACTGTGATTGTTTAACGAAAAGAAGACAATAATATTAGGTGGCTGGGCAGAACAGCGAACACCTAAAACGACGAAAAATGGTCGAAAAATAACACCACAAAATTATGGTCTACATCATAAGAAGGATAATAATTATTCCATTAATAAAAAGAAATAATAATTGTAAAAAGTTAACAACTTAAACACAAAACCGAATTTCCAATGCACGGAATGTGGATGAGCTGTGCTTGTTACTGTAAAGCTGTAGTCGCTCGGGTTCAACCTTGCGGGAGCAAAACGAAAACACGTCCTCTCGCTACGAGATCTAGTGTGTGTGTGTGTGTGTGTGTTTTTTTTTTTTTTTTTTTTTTTTTTTTTTCAGAAACGATACGAATTACAAACCTAGTTGCTTTATGGATATATTCCTATCATCATGAAGCGAACGAATGAAAAATATGGAAAACGAGGAGAAATAAATCAAGAATATACATCAAATGTAAGAAACGGAAAAATAAACAACGACAAGGAAGCAACTTCCGAACAAAAATCGAGTAAACATAAACTGCCGCAGGCATGGGTTGGGGTGTGGAACTGTTACAGTCTACTCCAACGTACCAGTTTGGCCATCAGGGAAAATATACAGAACCAAAAAATACAAGACAGTTTCATCCAGTGAGGAGGGTGGGGCTAAAGACAAGCTCATTGTTCCGCAGGGTACAAAGCGCCTCCCCAACACCCCACCTCTCCTTGAAGGAGTCGAGAGCCCCCCGCCCTAGATGCCACGCATACTCCTTCATTATACGTGACCTGATGCGTGCTCTGAGCACCACATCGTAGGGCGAGGGGACGCGGTCGTCCTTAAAGAAGGCAACTAGGAGCCTGTAGACCGTGCTAATTGCGAGAACAATAATAAAATTTGCTAATGTTCTCTGTACTCGATTAGCCGTGTCAGATGTTCCGACAAAAAACAAGTCACTAGCTTGTAATGCCTGTTGTTGGCCGAGAAGGGTTTTTATCAATCTGTTGACTAGCTGCCACATAGCAGTGGCACGATGACAGGCTGCTATCATGTGCCAAGCTGTCCCCTCAACCTGGCACCAAGGGCACATCTCCGAGTTCAACAGCCTGGCACGAACTAGGAAAATTGGGTCAGCTAGTCTGTTTTTGTTGAACCTCCATGCAATCTCGGCATCAAGCCCCAGAGAGGGGGAACGATGGATAGCAGACCAATTCACATGGTCATCGGACCAGTGGCCATTCAAAGACCCGATAATGGAAAGAGTCGGCGCCATTAGGTCTAGCATGATATCTCTCCTCTTTGTCTTGGGATCGAGGGGGAGAGCTTCATCGTTGAGACATCTCTTGTATACAAGTTGGGGAGGCCACGTTTCAGGCCCAAGCATCTTTCTAACTCCACGGAAGCGTAGATGACAGTAAGCTTTTACGTGAGCGTAGTTGATACTCAGGGCCTGCCGAAGTCGAGGGGGTAGATCTCTGAACCCATTAACATCATCGAGCGTTTTCCACTCAGTACCTTCCAGTAAGTCGCCAATTTTGGTGCATTGTAAGACTGACCAAGAGGGAATGAAAGGCGAAGTAGCGGATGGGATGAGCGATGAAAGAGTAAGCGGTATATCGCGAAGACCAATCACGGTTGTGGCTAGCGTTCTAGGATGGGGCTTCAAAGTCGCCCACGCCCGCAGAACTGTGTTTAAGAACTCTGTTGTTTGTCTGGTGACTGGTCTACAAATTCCGGGGCAGAAAAATACTTGCCACTCGAGACCCAGTCTTTGGAAATACCTCAAAAAGTGACGGGTCATGATGTGGCAGGGATGGTCCTCCATACGTTCGATAAACCTGTGTGCGAATAAGATTCGAAAGAGGGATATCTTCGAAGGTAAGTGTATCAGACCCAAGCCACCCAGATGGATAGGGGCACACAAGTCACGAAGACGAGTCCAGTGTCTTCTTCCTGCCCATACGAAATTGGCGAATTTCCCTTGCACTCGATTCACGAAAGCAGATGTGGGTGGAATTACCTGGAGCGTGTACCAGAGTCGAGGGGCAATAAATTGATTCACAATCAGGACGCGGCCGCGAAGTGACATGGCCGACGCACGATGCCGCCAACGATCAAGTGCATTCGTTACTGTGTCTTGTAATTTCTCAAACCCTCTATCATAAACTGCGGGGGTATTGCCTAGCATGACGCCAAGGAACTTCCCACCCTCCGACGACCACGAGAAACCGAGGGGCGTGTCTGCTCGGCCGACCCAGGAGCCTACCCACAAACCGGTAGACTTATGAGCATTTAGCTTTGCTCCTGACTGTGCTGAATACATGTTGTATATAGCTTGTAGGCGGTTGAAGTCCTCATCATTGGCGAGAAAGACGGACACATCATCAGCATAAGCTGAAACGGTGAGTGTGCGCTGCCCTATACATGGCATAGGAAAGCCATCTAAACGACTACGACAAAGTCTAAGAAACGGTTCGATTGTCAGTGTGAAAAGTTGACCCGACATTGGACACCCTTGCCTGATTCCCCGACCAAACTCGATGGGTGCTGTCAGATGTGTGCCAACACGGACAAAACATTTTGCACCGTGGTACATTGTTCTCAGCAGATTTCGAAAGTTTTCACCGAATCCATACCTTTCCAGTAAGTGAAAGAGATAGTCATGATTAACTCGATCAAATGCACTCTGCTGATCTAAGGATATCAGTGCCAGAGGCAAGCGATCTTTGTTGGCATGATCTATGATGTCTCTGTGGAGGTGAAGGTTATCTGAAATAGTACGACCTGGAACACAGTAGCCTTGGTCTGGGTGAATAATTGACGCAATGACTCGACTTAGACGTGAGGCAAGAGCTCGAGCTAATATTTTGTAGTCAGTCGTCAGGAGTGAAATGGGTCTCCAATTCTTAATTTCCAGAGCATCTCCTGTTTTGGGTATAAGTGTGAGGACGGACTTCTGTACTGATCTTGGAAGTTCCCTTCTAGCAATGGCTTCTGCGAATACCTCACAATAACAATTGGATAGTCGGTCCCAGAAGAATAAATAGAATTCAGGCGTAAGACCATCGATTCCAGGTGCTTTGTTTTTATTTAGAGCATTCAAGGCAACCGAGAACTCGATGCTACTGAACGGTAAGTCAAGGCTGTCCCGATCATGTTGTGAAAGGGAAGGCAACGACTCGAAGAGTGGCGAGTTTATTCCAATTTCTGTGGGAGCGGTCGAATAGACTTCATGGAAGTGACTCCTGGCGGCTGTACATAGTGATGGTCCATCAGAGACAACTCTGCCTTCAACTCGAAGTTGCGACAAGGGTTTATATGACGCTGCCATGTCCCGCGCTAATAGAGAGCCGGCTGGTCTATCTATTGCGAGGAGGTGATCGTGGTTAGAGTGTGTCAAGATCTTCTCACTTCTCCGAGAGTAGGCGTCCCGTGCGTCAGAGTTCGCTCTCGTGAGATCGCATAGATCATGTCTACTTAGCGAATGGCTAGAAACTATCTCGTCTACTCGGCGTTCCAAGCGATTGAAAACCTCATCGGAAAATTGTTTCCGAAGCCGAACGAAACGTTGAGTGGAGGTTTGTATTTCTTGTTTCAGAGCGTCCCACCAATCACCAAGCGATAAATACTCTTCACGCTTACTGTCAAAGTATTCGAACATTGTCCGCATGCAGGTGGCGTAATTTGGATCTGCAATAAGGGTATTGTCAAACCTCCAGTAGGGAGGAAACGGCTTTGGTGTGTTTATTGCTACTGTAGTGAGTAACGCCAGATGGTCGGAAAATGACGGAAAAACCCGTACACTCGAGGTAGATGAAGATATAAGTGGCGATGCGTAGAATCTATCAATGCGTGACCCAGAAAAGTGAGGGGCATTACTTATGTATGTAAACCCTGGCTCAGTAGGATTGAAATCCCTCCACACATCCGATAGATTATTATTGTGTACAAGTCGTCTCAGCTGGGTTGCTAGGCGAGGATTTCGCTCTGCAGCATTACCAGAACGATCGAGAGTAGGATTTAGTGTGACATTAAAATCTCCACCTATCAGGATGTCGGAGCCTCGTACATCATTCAAGTGAGCCTCGAAGATATCGAGAATTTCAAGTGCTCTTTCCAATTGATGTGGCAGATACACAGAATAAACGTGAAGTAACCGGTTCGTTGGTGGAATTTGCAAAACGATCTCTTGTAGGTAGCCTTGAACAATAATTGTTTGTGTGTGGAACACTAAACGAGATGATTTCCTCAGACCAATTAAAGTACCCGTGCATATGTGGACTGGTTGGTTGAAGTGGAAAAAAGTACTGACACTTCTGAAACGGTAATGGTGATTCAGCAGTGTTTGTTTCTTGCAATAGTATTATGTCTGGAAAGTGTCGATCTAGGAAAGATGACATTTGCGCCCACTTATATAGACTTCTGACACTCTTAGCATTCAGGCTAAGTATTGAGATGTCTTGTGTTTTATCCATTTTGCTGGTTATTCCAATTTTGATGATAAGCTCTCCGAAGAAAGTGATCGTGCCAAAGAAGCACATTCATCACCAGTGGCAGCCTCGTAATCATAGGCTTTCTTAAGACTTCCAATAAGTCGCCTTACTCTTTCTCGAATTGCCCGGTCGTCCATGATTCCAGGTTTTATGGAATCCAACATCTCGAGCAGTCTCGGAATTTGTTCGGTGTACCTCAATGCAACGCGTAAAGGCCGATCATTCCCTTTGACGTCACTCAGGAATTGCACGAAAGCGCTTGTGGGAATTATATTCGTATCCGAGTTTCTGTCGAGAATTTCAATTGCCTCTACAGGCAGTGGATTTACAAATAGAGGCCTTGTGTCGCTGCTCTTCGACTTTTTAGCCGGACGTGCAGATGGTACAGGAATATCTTCACGGACCAAGACGTCACTGGTGGCAAAAGAAGTTGAGGCTTCGTCATTTGGAATGATTCCGTTGACCTCTGTGACCTCTGACGATTTGTCGGTAGATGGTGGTGCCTTCCTCTTTTCACGACTCAAAGGTGGAAACTCGACGATGTCTGAGCTCTCACCTTCAGGGACTTTGTTCCTGGGACAATTCCGGGATATGTGGCCTGATAGTTTGCATTTAAAGCACTTTAGGTCTTCAAGAGACAGAAAGATACGATAATTTTCGCCATTAGATGCTACCATAAACGAGTCTGGCAGTTGACGATTTTCATCTCGAACGACGAAAATTTGTCTTCTAAAACTGTAGATGTGACTCAAGTTATCTTCCTTAATACCAAGAGAGATAAAACTCATCGGTGAAACAAGTTTCACGCAGGTGGAAAGTGCTGACTCTATAGCCGCGTGAGGTATGCTCGGACATACGTTGGAGAGGACTAATCTCTCAGCCTTGGTCACGAGGCGACGAGCTGACAAAAACTGATCATCAACACTTATGCCCCCGTGAAGAAGCATGAACTCGTCGACTGCCTGCTTACTTGCTAAGTAAAAAGCCACTCGTCCCAAAGACATTCTTGAGCCGAAAAGTACAGTTTTGCCACCGACAAGTGCGGCCACAGCACGAATATACTGCACAATTGTAATGCCGTCAATGGCTTGTACCACGATTGCTTGATCTTTGTCAGGAAAGATCGGTGTTTCGTTAACCTGTCTCCTTTGCTCAGGTTGCTGCACTGTCGAAGTTTTCTGACGATAGGTATTATCCAGTTTATTCCTTGTTCCTTCTCGTGTTGGCACTGTACCAAGCTCCGAAGAAGTGGGAAGTACTTCAGGTGTGGCAATTTGATGGTCTACAGTGTCGGTAAAAACCTCACTCGATGTTGTGATTTTTGGGTTGTTTACAATCGGGTTCGATAAATCAGGATCGCTTTTAGACACTCGCCTGTCAAGACCTGGCTTAACGACGAGTACAGTCGAGATGTCTTTTTCCATTGGCTCAGCCGGTAGGACTGTTGGCCGTTGGATGGGTGATGAAACACTACGCCCCCTGCTAACAGAAGACGCAGTAGATTTTTGCGTACTACGATTATTTGTAGTGGAATTCATTTCTTCAAATGAATAAACACTAAAAACGAAAGCAGAAAAGATAAAGTCTTCTTGTGAAAGAGAAGACGAAGATGTTTAATTGAAATACTGGGCCTAAAACCCAGTTTCAGACTCACTCTACGACTGCCTGACCTATGAAAGGCCAGGCAGTGAACCAAAAAACAAAATAAAACCCCAGAAATAATAATCACAATGTTTGACGAATGAAAAAATAAAATATGTCGGTGGCTGACAGAACAGCAGAAACCAACAGAACTAGACCAATAATGGAACAACAATGAAGTGACTTACATCACAAGAAAGGGAAGAAAAGAAGAGTAAAAAATATCAAATAATAATCGAAGAAATGTGTATATCAATACACTAAATCAATTAATCCGGCGTCGGAATGTGGATGAGAAGAAGATAACCTAATAATATTACAATGTATACAACAGTGTAAATATACCTGTCCTCTATATTAATACGGGTAAGACCCGACTCGAGCAGAATAACACGGTAACCGGGAGCGAACGGAAACACGTCCTCTCGCTACGAGATCTAGTGTGTGTGTGTGTGTGTGTGTGTGTGTGTGTGTGTGTGTGTGTGTGTGTGTGTGTGTGTGTGAGTGTGTGTATTTGTGTATCTCAAGTCATTGTGTTACTGAAATGGGATTATCATTAGAAGGAAAGCAAGTTCCCTGGATATATCATTGGCTAGTCCAGGTGTCACGCTGTACAACTTCAAATTAGATGTCTAAATTATCCACATATTCAACATTTAGCTTATACGTGCATCAAAACTCTGTAGAGACCAGAACTATTCACTTGGTACAAGACTCAATACCAGAATAACTGTTTGATTTACACACAAATTTGAATGATCAGATTTTGAATGAGCAAGGAACACATAACACTAGACACATCGACACATCGACGTAGAATAGGCAGAAGGCTGTAAGCGCCATTTTTCAAATTGTTCAAGAGGTTAAAACAATACCTTGTGACTTAAATTTTGTATCAATTGTCACAAATTTTCTTGTGCCTATACATAACATTACCGTATTCTACATTTCATGAGCGTAAAAAACATTAACCCTATTGACCATAACTGCGAGATAATGGTACATATGATCAATGGTGCCGCTCAAAACAAATAAAAGATTCCACCCCATTTGGAAATGACATGTTGCTTGCATTCTTCTGCTAGTGAGTGTTTTCTCCATACCATGCAACACGATTGATATCCTAACAATCGGGCAAGTAGCTTACATCCCTGAGAAAAATAAATCATGTTTTGAATGATCGCTCACGTCCATCTTAGAATGTTTAATATCTCAAAACCTATCGTGGTATCGCTTTATGCCTCATTTTCCATTTGATTCACCAAATTGAGCTCGAGAAAGAAAAGAGAAATGTTGAGAAGAAAAAAATGGCACTCACTCCCTTCTGCCTACTACGTCAATACATGCCACCTAACATGGGACACAGTGGACGAACAGGAATACAGCAGTCCATGTCAAACAGCACACTTATTGCACACTTATTGCACTTAGCACACTTATTGGTTACACTTATCAGGTAAACCATTTCAACAACCAACTGCATTCTCTACATTCACACTGAAGTCATGTACAGTACATTTCATGACACCAAGAAAGTACTGTGTTGTCCATTATACATCCATTAGAATCTACAATGCTGATTGATTATTGTTTGCTTAGGACCCCACCAACAGCTAGGTCATACGGGGGTACGAATGAGCAGGTGATTATGAAATTATGAGGTGATGATAAGTGAAAGAAGGTTTACAGAAAGCCATGGCTTATGCGGGACTCGAACCCACGCCCAACGGTGACTTCAGTTTCTGAAGCGGTGCCTCAGCTGACTAAGCAACCGAGGGCGGCATCTCTACAATGCTACTGCTCAGAAAATGTTAATTACGACATAAAAATTGTGAACAATCCTTTAATAAATCAGGGGTTTTATTTGATTATTTGACCGACATATACATGTTCTGGATATCTGAAACAATAAGAAAAATACACAAGAGTAACGTGAACCTACTTACGAGTCTGGGATGAGCGAATCACACGTTTTACATTCTGCTCGTATCACGGAGAGGTCTTCGTTTCCACGTTGAGTCACGATAGACATGGACAGTTCTTCATATTCAATTCTTTTGCTGTCAGATATCTAGAAGGATACAGAATGATGTTAATGATCTGTTCATGATTAAACTTGACCTTACACTTATTACGTTGACTCAAGACTGAAAACGCCTATTCACAATTTGCAATTGATTGATTTCACCAACATTATTGCGTAACACTAAAGTGAGAAATATTTGTCGTATGGGTAGTCCTTAGTCATAGACATTGTTTGGTTGATTCCCACATTCTCGCTCAACTAGAGAAATTGATGTGATTTTCGTAAACAAATTTCAACATTTGCAACCTCTATTTCCAATACCCAAGTTCAATGTACGGTAATGGGAAATACCATACACAGGAATACCAAAAGAATACCAAAAGATGAACCAAAAGAATACCAAAGGATGAACAATTGGTGAGTTTTTTTACGTTTGCGGTTGTGTTCAATCGTGATCTGATAAGCATTACTCACACATAACGAAAAACTCATCTTTCAGTCAATATTCAGAATGTGCTTTCTCAATGACTAGGGCCTACAGTAATTTTTAAAACAGTTTCAAATGACAGGCAATTCTCATATATCAAACAGTTCAATGTTTATACATGAAGGAAATCATCATTCAACCATCATTCAAACTTGACCTTACACTTATTCCGTTGACTCAAGACTGAAAAGGCCATTAACTAATTAGGATAAATTGATACAAATTTGAAATTTTTAGTACACATTTGTCATTTCCAAGTATTTTACACGATAAATAACTACAACGTTGCATTTTCACAATGAGCCTTAAGTCACTGAGTTTCTATCAATTATTTTTCTTTCAAAAAGTGATGAAGCAGGTTTGGATTTAGAACTTTCAAGTCAGAAAATGGCTAAAAGTCTTCCGTTAGAATAAATAATAGATTGTCATCCTTCATCAAATAGACGACTTTGGAGGCTGAAAATTCAGAAAAATTCCTTATCTCTAGGAAGCAAATTATGCTTAGATCTGAACTAGTGGTTTCTTTGTTTACAGTTTAGTTGTTGGGAGAGAAGGCTAGAAAGGAGGGAGAAAGAAAGGGGAGAGCTTATTTCCGAGTAAAAATTCAACTTCGTTGAGCTTTTATTGTGACTGCTACTATTTCTAAACTATATAATACATTGCAATACTTTATATATATTAGGTCTATATGAACAATAATTCATCACAACATTTTTGTTTTTAAGGATCCTTCTCATTCCAAAACAATCTTGAACTTTGGAGAAAGTAAAATTTGGCAATTTTGGACCACACTTTTCATCAGAAGGGGTACCAGATAAAAATATGGAATGTGATAAAAATGTGAGTGGCCTACTGTAGCAGGCCTAGTGATCATTCAAACTGATATATAAACCTCAATGAGCATTTTTCACTGGTTGGTTCCTCCTGGAATGAGCCACATATCACAGTGTGCATGAACTTACGTTCTTAAGAGTTTCCAGCTGTATAAATGCTCTTGCGCACATGTTGTATGCCCTGCTACCCAGGCTGGCCAACGCTATGAGACTGAACACCACCTCTCGGTCCACGATATTCACGTAGTCACGCAAATACAGGGACGTTCTCAACGCAGCGTCCACGTGGTCTGTACAAGGAGAACATTCTTATCAATTAGCGGTAAATAGATCATACCGAACAGTGTAAGACAATCAATTTGAACAATTCTAATAAAAACAGCTTTTCAAGATATTCAAAAATACACCTATAGTATCAAAAGATAAAGTGGCCTACAATAAACAATGCCCATCTTACAAAACCTCCTAATCTTTGCAATCTGATAAATCAAATTATAGTTCTGGACCTTACACATTTTCGAGTCATAAGTTCAAGGTTGAATATTTAGATAATTTGAAGTTTAAAACTCAAAATACGCTATTCTTGAGCTCCTACGTGAATCACATTAATGGACAGCATAGAAATAACTTATATTTCTCTGGGAACTTGGACCACGTATTGCAATTAATCTAAAGACCTTACTTGTTTTATATAGTGTATATAAAACCATTTGAGGCAACCGTGGCAACCATGAATAACAACAGTTTTGGAGATACCATATATCTGTCCGTATATAAATAATGTTTTAAAGTATTTAAAGTGAACCAATGTTATTTTCGGTGATGTCTACATGATCTTCGAGCAACATACTACATGTGAACGCAAAGGGAAGTAATAGTTTTAGTTATTTTGTGAAATACTTACGATACAAGATTTTGACATCTGGGCTAGCCAGAAGGAAGGCTGACATCCAGCTAATTTGATATAAAGTGATCACACAGAGTTTTTATGACTTTGAGATGTGGTTTCGATATTTACGTTTCAATGTATTGTATTTTAGAATAGATTTATGTATGCACATTCCTTATTTCTAGGATTTTCAAGATACTTGGGTCCCAAAAGTCTGAAAATCACTCAAAAGAATACAGGAACCTTGGAAGATAGTTTTTGTGCACGGCCATCAGGATATCATCGATGTCAAGAGGGCTATGAGGGGACGAGACTTTCCACTGCCACTTGGTTTTCCTTGCATCCATGTCATCACAATTATCAAGGTCTCAAGAAAAGAAGATAACGAGTATTGAATCGTGAAAGTGCCTATTTTAAAACCGATGAAGATTTAAAGATATATTATTTTTTTTCAAGAAAACAAAAGAACAGACGAGAAGAAGTTCGAAGAAAAAAGGTATATTTCAAGACCAACAAACATTTGATCCGTCCTGACGTGGTTTTTCGTGGTTTCCCACAGTCCTCAGAGTGAATGCTTGGATGAAGTACTAATTGGCCACGACCTTTAATTAGTAGAGTGATAGGCCTCGTTTTTCAAGGCCTATCATTCCTTTTTTGTTTATCCTTTGTATAATGACGAACTTTGCATGTGCTGTCAGTGGAAGAAGTGAACATTGCCTAAGACTCTTTGTTCAAAGTGAAAGATATCAACATTTGTGTGGTTGGATTTTCCTAATACCAATGTTGGTAGTGTCCGGATATATCCCAAAAACGGTTTATACAATGTGTTCCAGACTTTCGGCAACTAAGACATTATCTGCGGCGAAGAAGTGTGGTCACAGACAGCGTAGACCTGGTATCGAAGTTCATTGCTTTCAATTTAAAATAATAATAACATGGGCTGGTAAGATCGCCCTTGTGGTGCCCCGTCCAAACGATCCTACTCTCATCCTTAGCCTTAATTTGGGAACAATGATTTTGTATCAAGTTTTGATGTTATTAAAAATATATATATAGTGTAATGGATCGCAGTTTTCTATTAATATTAGTACCTACAAAAAAGTAACGTCGTGTCATTCGAGTGGCTGTGAAAGCAATTTGCAAAAATTAAATATATTTCTCAAAAAATGTATTGCTTTTGATGCCATTTGGCCTTTGGGTAATATTTTATCATTGCAAGAAAGACTTGGGCTCCATCTATTGATTGGCTAACTTTTATTTGAACTAAAAATGAGATGTTGATGATTATATTACTGTTATTCAATATATTTGATGAAAGATAAAAAAAAGGCTGAAAAAATCATGCAATTATTTGATACTTACAGGTTTTCATATCATTAGAAAACTTTAAAATCAAATAACAAGATGCTGAAAAAAAAATATATATTGTCATCCCACTGAGCACTGACTTGACGCATCAAGTGTCATGTCAAGTATTTTCTACTGAATAGATTCCCGATTTGGAAGGTATCTGGATGCAGCGGGACCATTGCAGAACTCTTAGTAAGTAGGGAACAATAAGAGTGCCCTAGGATTACGTACCTCTGTATAGTTGCTTGTGAGCAAGTAGCAAGAAGTGGTAGGCCTCGGCTCCTTCCCACGCATACTCGATACGTCTCAACTGTATATTATCTCGTACCGTATCAACTGTTGCCTTCTTGTGCTCCTCCATCATCAGGGCAGCCGTGACGTACATCTTCTTACACGTGAACAGAGACACGTGGTTTGCCGTTTCACTGGCTCGCTACAAACGAATCAATAATAGGAAATTACCAAACGACTAATTACAGTGCATACCGTAGTTCCCTGATCCATCATTTTTCCACTTCTATCAGTTTGAAATATCGTAGCTACTGCATAACCAATTGACAATTCTTCCTTGATGTTTTTTCCTGTAGTTTTTTTATTTCAAACATCAAAGCAGATTTTTCATCTCGTTTCAATTTCTCCTGTTAGTTTCTTTCGTCTTCCATTTTCCTACTAGTGTGGCAGCTTTTCCCAGGATTTTATCAATGTTCTGTTCTGCAGTATTATTTGTATCCCAAATAATTGTTCCTTACTCTCAAATTGGCTCAACTAGAGTTGACTATGCAATTTATGCATGTTTTTGCATTTGCTACTCAACTATCTTTTGGAATTTGCATAAGTGTCCAAGATTCCTACAATCCTAAGCAACGTTTCTCGTTATTTTCTTCACGTGTTCATGTGCTTAGAGTTGGACCATTTTAATAACGCGTCTATGATAACCCCCTGATAGGTAAGCAAAGCTCCTTTTTTATGCAAATATTAACTATGGAACAACAGTGTTCTAGGTGATACTTCTCTCCATGCTATAAAGCATAAACCAATTTCACAATTTGTTCAAGTGAGAGTCACTATAATTGTTTATACATAAAGTTGACACTGAAAATGGTATGCTGTGGGTAGGTCTTGCTTAATATAATTAGTCTATTATACAGTAAACCCTCGTTAATTCGAATTCCAAGAAACCCCAAAAATCAAAATTCGAATTAAAAAAATTTGAATTATGAAATTATGAAATTATCTTCAAGTGAAGTGTGAAGTGATTTACGCACAACAAAGTGTGGATGAATACTATATGCTATCATGTCACTCATTAGGAAATACTCATCACAGTCACTTGACAGGTTAAAAGAAACAAATTACTGAAAGTAAAGTCAAAAGCAATGTAGAGGGAAAAAATATATAAATATTGGGGCCTACAATGAAAGAAGGAATCATGATCTCTGCAGCACTAGCTGGCTGACTTATTTACAATCAATATATTCACTCTGTCAATCAAATAATTTTAATTGAAAAATAAAGAAGGCCTCAAATATATTAAAGGGAAAGTAATTTTCTTTAACCGCAACTCAGACTAGTTAACTTTTCAACCGACATGAGCATATCTTGACTAATTTTCTGCGTGGGATAAGAAGTCCTTTGTTGTCATTGTGTCGTAAGAATAACCCACCCGCCTCGCGCCTCTCATCCTGCTGGGACGTGCTGACACAGCAAGTCAGCTGTGACGTGTCGAGTGCATGTCGAGCGGTCGGGACGCCCGACCACTCATGTTTAGTGATAGGGATTTCGAATTACAGACGATTTCACGTAATAAAATATTTGATTGTGACACGTAATTTTTGCTGAAATTCGAATTAAACAAATATAAAACAATAATAAAACAGAAGTTCGGACTAATTATCAGTTCGAAATTCGAAATAATACAAATTCAATTTATCGAAATGAATCAACATTGATATCCCTATACCAGCGGCCGGGGTCATTTCTCTAGTTTGAATAAGCGAGAAATTCGAATTAACCGAGTTCGAATTATCGAGGGTTTACTGTACCTACCTTGTAAAGCAGCGTCGCAGCATCGAAATATCGTTGCGATTTATAATAGAGTTGAATGGCTTCCATGATTTGATCATTAGCTAGTAAATGTTGGCCATATTTGTCCAATAGTTCTTTGGTCTCGGCAAAGTTGTGCTGCGTTGCTAGATCAACCGCTTGTTTCCATTGATTTAAATCCACGCAGACATTGACCGCAGCTCCAATATCGCCTGCCTGCAATCAACAACCATATCCTCCATCATCGAGTTTGCCTAAAACAGTTGTTTTATGATTATATAATCTCTGGTGGGTGTTGAGATCTCCTCAAAAAATACAAAATTACTATGCAAAAAAGTTGTGATATGAAAAGTTCAAGTCAAGCATTAGACAGAAAAACTTATGTGTTATAACATTGTGGGCCCTACTTCTTAAATTACAGTAGTACCTCTTCAGTAATTTTCTCTTTAGTACATGCTTCACCTTGGTGAGTTTTAGTTTTGCCTAATTTTGCCTAATTTATATAGGCCTATATTAAGCATCCTTAAAGGGGTTAACTGTGTGTAAAACATATAATTTAATTCTTCATCATTCATTTTCTATGCCACTATATGTAGGCATAATGCTTGGCTTTAGCTTAACAGATCACAACTTTTATGTGCATAATAATATTGCAGAGTTTGAAAGTCAGGCATTGACTTCTTACAAGTTTTGTATTCTGAGGATCTAAATAATATTTGGAACGGATATAATTACAATAATGGGGAACTTGTCACATAAACTGAAGTCCTAAAAATTTGTATTGGAACTTTAATAACTTGAATAAATGTACCTGAATCCTTGAAAGGAGACGGTTGTTTATTTACAAAATCTTCAGAAATTCCTAATCTCGTTGCAACCTGTGTGCTCACCTTCAAGTAGGCAGTGACGGCAGGCCCACACATGCCAACTGTAGCAAACATGTCTGCAATCTTCACTAATAACTCGTGTTTCTCTGGCAGAGTGCTAGCACATTCTTGCAACGCATCGTAGTCTTCAACGTTGTAGTGGCATTCGACCAGACGCTCTAAATTATCACCCAACATATAATACTGTCGAGCACTTGCCCTGCGAAAAAAATACATTTTTTTTTTAATAACATCGAAACTTAATACAAAATCATTGTTCCACACTTGAGGCTAAGGATAAGAGTACTGTATTTATGAAAACATTTTATTGCTATCGGCATTCTTACTATCGTTTATATTGAAGAATAAGGAACAGGAGCTCATTCTTTTTTAAAGCAAACTGTAATGTAACTCTTGACAGCGTAACTTGACTTGAAAATCAGACTCAACATTATTGGTTGTTAGTTTGTTACACTGCTTCCAACCATTGAAACATTATGAGAAAATTCCACAAGAATGCAAAGATTTGAGAGCGATACGCGTTCAAGACGAACTCAAACGTCTGCTTAGTCAATCACGTGCCCACGTCACCACATGTATTTTACACTTTCTTCCTGCTTCACTTTCATGTACATTTTTTGGTGAATATAAGTAAGATGTGAAGACAAACTTCTAAAAATATGCTCAAAAGTGAACCAGTATCAAGAACTTATTTTTCAATATTATTTGACGAACTCAGTCCATTCGAGGGAGCCTCCTTGAAAGGGCTAGCCTCCGATACACCGAAAAAACTACGCCAAAAAAAACATACGCCGAAAAAAACGTACACCGAAAATAATGTACACCGAAAAAAACGTACAACGAAAAGAACAGTATTTTCAGACATGATTATATTTTACTTTTATTGGAGGGGAATATTCCCCCACTATTAAAATCCACCATCGTAGCTCCACCCTGAATCGTCCTTCTACTCGGGTTTTGACTCCCAGTACAGTCACCTTATAAAATAACTTTTTCGGTGTACGATTTTTTTTGGTGAACGTTATTTGAGGTGCAAGTTTTTTGGTGTACGAAGTTATTTCGGTGTTATTTTCGGTGTACGCTATTTTCGGTGTACGTTTATTTCGGTGTATCGGCGATTCCCCTCTTAAAAGCAGTTAGAAGTGCAAATTGTAGTCAATCTACCCACCAGCTTTGTCGCCCTATGAGATCATCCCCGATGCAGTTGTAGGCAGCCTAGAAACAGACACCAGAACATTGAATTCATAGTTTATACTCAAGTCGATTGTTTACACACATGCTAGATACACAATTGCCAATACACTCTCCTTGAAAAGTCCAAGTACTTACGTTTACTATGTAGGCATAAGGCATTTAGGCATTCAGGTACAGAGACTTATGGAAACTTCATGTATTCAATGAATAATAATGTATTGCATTCTTCTTTGTTTAAGTAAATAACGTACTATTTGTTACTTACAGTATTTCTTATTTCTATGTATTTAATGTAGGCTACAGATATTGAGCTGTATCATGTATCAGTGTAAAATAACAAAACTTGGAATAATCAGCTACTAGACCTACTGTTACTTACTGCTACCAACTACGTACACCTAAAGAAAATAATTACGTATAGCCATAGGCGCCGACTTCTGATAATTACGACAGGTGCTCTAATTTTTTGCGAAACATGTCAGAGCCCAATGGGGGGTGTGGGGGGTTCGCCGCCCACTCTGCCCCGCAGGGAAGATTTTGAAAATTCGTGTTTTTTGTACATATTTTATTAGTTCAAGAAGACTTTCATAATAAAAAAGACATCATAATGGACTTTTTTAAATTTGATTTTGCTACTCCTTCCCCAAGCCCCGCAGGGATTTTCTTGAAATATGGTTATTTTCCAAGTAATTGTTGCGATCTTCATACAGTTTTGAAGTGCAATAATTGAACCTAGACATTCTTGAAGTTATTATTTCGATCTCCACCAGCAAAGCCCCGCAGGGAATTTTTTGAAATATGGTCATTTAAAAAAAACAAAATGCGATTTACAAGTAGTTTAGGAGTCTAGTGATTGAACCATTATGGACATTCTTGAAGTTATTTTTTCGATCTCTCCCAGCAAAGCCCCGCAGGGGATTTCTTGAAATATGGTCATTTTTTCAAGTGATTTTTGCGATTTACAAGCAGTTCAGGAGTCCTAGATTGAACCATTATGGACATTTCCAACGTTATTTTAATATTTCAATCATGGACATTTTCGAAGTTATTTTCGCGATTTCTCTCAGCAAAATATTTTATTGTGTGTTTATTCGTACGTTAACGTCGGCCTATATATATGTAGGGATGTATTTAAAAGGAGAATACATTTTTGGTGGGGTGCAAATGTCGATTGGTGGGGCGTGCGCCCCACCTTGGACCCTCTTTTTAAGTTTCAACGACGTCCCTGCTCGAGTATTCTAGAAGTTGTCGAAACAGTTAATATATAGGAATCTTGAAATAAGTTATAAGTAGAAAATGACAACAAAAAGTGATATTATTGCCCTACTATTGAGTTGGTCATGCAGAGACTTACCAATCCAGCAACGAAACTACCACTTGGCCTATATTTTGCGATCACCACATTATTTCATGTTTCCACTCTTTTTACTCACTGCACAATCTAATGGGAATGCGATCCATCAAAACATTTTGCTAAATAACTAGACATATTTAACAAATATGCCAATATTTTTCCACTGTGATATCTAGTACTAACGCGCACTTCATCCTTCTTTGTGACTTCTCAACATGAACATCATTCGACAAATATAATATACCAAAAGGACCAAGAGTCGGGAGGGACGAAAACGTCATGAATGAAAACTCAAGTTTAATGCTAGACTGAAATTCACGCGAAATGACATAGACAATGTACCTTGTGTTCAAAGCTTTGAGTTAAAAGAAATACGTGACTTACAGTATAGTTGAACAAATCGTCAAGGCATAGATGGTCAACGCGAGGGTTTATTACCTTTAAAGAGTGCCAATAAAATGTTCCAGCAACAAGGATGGTTAACATATGTTCATTATAACAATGACTAGTCTATTGGTTCTCTTGAAAAATGTATATATTTATGACTCTCCCCGGCCCCCTCCCTCCCGGCAATCGAGTAAGATAAGAAAAGGCTCTAAATATTCTTCTTATTTCTTGCTAAAGAAATGCTACTTCAAAACAACAACATTGAGATATTATTGATATTATGGAATTAAAATTAACACGTTAAATTTGCCGGAAATTTAATGAAACATACAAATTCGTAATTATATATATTGGTTACGCCAAATTTTCGAGGGGTGCAGAGCGACGGGAAAAGATCCGACGGGTGCTTTGGACCCTGAGCATCCACGGAGTTGGCGCCCCTGCGTATAGCTAAAATATTGTACAGTAGAACCTCTTTTATACGATTCGCATTTATACGATTTTCACATATATACGACTTTTCTAGGCAGTCCCAACCATTCTCCATAAGACTACATGTTAATTTTGTCCTGTTATACGACTCATTTATTTACGACTTTTCGTTTATACGCCTAAATTTCTGTCCCCTTCTTGCATTTTCAATAATCCCAGTCAGGTGTTCATCATAAAGTCGTAAAAACCCAAGCTTGGGTATATCCCAAAAACGTAAAAACTACCTGCTGCACACCTGCATTTGTTTAGTGACATTCTATGTTGCTATGCCATCATGGCGCCTAGCGTCATCTCTAGTTAGCCAATCAGACGCGTCATCTCAGTCGACCAATCAGACGCGTCGTAGCGCTTGTATCTGTGCAACAGCTGATAGAAAGTTCACTTTTGTTGTGAACACGCGCGTATTTTCGTCAATGGCGAGTGGTAAAGGATTTTGTGAACAATGACAGTGATATTATTGAAAGTGAATTAGCATCAGTTGAAGGCATTTTAATGAAAATTACCACAGAGGTGCGCAAGATGGTGACTTGTAGTCATAGATAAAGTAGTAGGCCTATTAAATTTGCAGGCCTACTCAGTGTTGTAGTCGAGATAGCCACTCCCATTTCAATGCCACGATGGCAGTGTTTGTTTGTTTACAGTCTCACGTGTCAAGCAATAAATTGTGAGCTGTTCAGTATCATGATAACTTATTCAAGTAGTAAGATGATTAACTTGTAGCTGACCCTGGTGTATGTAACATAATTGTTATTATTATCATACTGACATATATGACCTACGTATTTGTTTGTGTCTTAATAAAACCTGATACCTTGTTGAAACATGCCATTTTTTCTATTCAGCATATTTCATACGATTATCCATTTATACGATTTTTCGTTTATACGATTTTTTCCCTCAGTCCCCTTAAAATCGTATAATAGAGGTTCTACTGTAATACTTTCTTTAGTATTACGGTAGAAAACAGATATGCTGATCAAGTAATCTGCAAGTGGCAAGTATTTTATCATGTAGTGAACGCTCTTCAATTTGAAATTGAATGGACCCAAAAATATAAATGTTAATTTTTACTAATAAAAGTTTTCAGTAAATGTTCAACATTAAGGTTATGGGTTACAAGTCTACTAGGGACTACAACTATCATTTGAATGACAGCAAAAATGTGAATTATAAGATTGAATTAGCGATGGGCGAGGGTTTACTGCATAAAGGTAGCCTAGTAGTTTTATTTGACGTAAAAGGTAGGAAGCGTATCAGAGTAACTCAGCCAAACGTACCAATTGTCACTACCATAGCTCGGAAGGCTATGGATGATAGGACAAGTCCAAAGTTATCAAAATGGTTTCGAAAGTTGTAACGATCACGTTGTCTGGTGGGATGTGACCCTTTGGCCAGCAACCAGCTACGTCACGGTCAAACTACTAGTATTCAACTACTAGTATCCCACCCCTTGGCCGTTCCCCTGTTGTTATCCTCCCTTTTTGTTATAATGATTTGAATTTGTTGTCCCAGGTTTTTATTTCAACTAAATATAGTCACCCCAGCCAGTAATATTGAGTGACCTTGATTTGTGCGTCAGTACTGCCTGGCCCCATTTTCATCAGCTGCACGACACGGGTCCAGTCGCCCAGCTTCTCACGCAGCGCGATCGCCAGATCTCTACGATCAACTTCCAAGTACAGCTTCTCGGCGCGGTCAAAGTCCTTGAGGTAGGCCGCGATCTCGGCTCGCTTCACGTGATCGTTGTGGATTGCATGCAGCTGCTTGATCAGCAGTATACCGGGGTAGTCGTTGCAGCGGACAAACGCAGCTTCTGCCGTCGGAAGAGCCAGCCCTTGAAGAGCCTTCTCGGCCAGAAGACGCCTGAAAACCAAACACCTTGTACACTACCAAGTACCAATATACCCAGCATAACTTTTCTTTTTCAACATTTGATATCTAGAGGATATCCAGAGACCAAGTAGGTATGATGTGGATATATCACAAAAACTAGATAAGACAAATATGTCTTTATTTGTCATTGTATGGTTTACAATCGAAAGGGCGAGATTCGGTTTTGTGGCCCCTCTTCCACCTAACCTTGTGCTTAAACTTACATACTGTAACAGAAGCATAAAATCAAACGGAATCGGATAAATCGTATTAGTTCGTAATATAATGATCCATGCCGACTTGATGGAAACTGAAAGTCATTTATCTTTGGCGAAGAAGTACAGTCACAGACAGCACAGTCCAGGTTTCACAGCTAATTGTTTTCAATTTAAATAGTTTATACTGTACATAATTTTTATATTAGGTGACAAGACCTTAAGGAGCTTTATAATTCATCCTTTACCTTAATTGGAAAACAATGATTGTACACCAAGATTTCAATGTTAGAATTAGACATCCCGGATCTAGAATGCCTAACAAGATGTTTCAATAATATGTGTCACGAGTTGAGATGTTTAATTTCAAAAGATCATTCAACAATAAAAATGTATGACTTTTTCCACTTACCGTACTGTCCCGAATATAAGCCGACCCCGAATATAAGCCGACCCCGAATATAAGCCGACCCCGAATATAAGCCGACCCCCAAACTTTTAGATCAACAATTGAAAAAAGGGTTTATCTCCTTTTCCACAAAAATCATTACTCTTCCCAGTTAGAATTTAGTCAATTTCATAATGCGCGCGTGAGGAAGCTATGCCAACTGCGTGTGAGAAACCGTTGCTAGGGGCCTCACGGTCGTGTGTACTCGGCTAGTGCCCATGACGCGCGATCATCATATAGCCCGCCCACTCGTCAAGATCTGACGAGACAATGCAGCCAACAGCTCAACGTGCCTATGTTTATTTCTACGCATCAAATAAAAATGTTGGAAATTGGGAAAATCGTGCTTCTTCATGATAAAACATTTATCAAACGTATTTTTACTGCAATATTTTGCAGTTTCAAGTTGATTCCATTGTTAAGAGTGTGCATGTATAGTGCACCCAATCATATTTAGTGAAAAACGTGTTTTTGACGGATTTTAGGCCGAGATCCGCATATAAGCCGAGGGTGACTTTTGGACTCGCAATTTCGCAAAAAACCCTCGGCTTATATTCGGGACAATATGGTACTTGAATAAGAGAAAGGGGACATTTTAACGAGTCAAACATGATGAAATAAAAATATGCCTTATGAGCGTGTCAAAATACAGTACTTGTTCAATTGTCTCTCTTACCATAGTCTTGGATGTGGGTTTTCCTCAATGAAAGTCGTAGCCTCGCGTATTCCTACTTTGTCCAGGAGATTTCTCGTGTCCCGCAACGACTTGACCTCGAGATCAAGAACGTGCGGCGAGTACGGCTGATCGGGCGCTTTGAGCAGCTCATCGAGCAGCACTGTGCGGATCTCCAAGTCCTATTGCCAACAGAACAAAATGTCCCACATATTGGTCATACTTGGAGTACCTGAGAGGCGATTCACATCGAGCAACCGCTCTTCGGGCACACACTATTTTCAATCAAAACCAGATCCAATAGATTCTTTCAAAAAAACATGAGCCATCGACGGAGTGACTTTCCAAGTTGACCAGGATATTAGAATCCAAGTTTGAAACTCAGATGTATGAATGATTTGTTTCAGTATGGCTTACAGTGAAGTAATATAATTGCATTATAAGACTGCCAATCCTGACTGTTATGTAATTGCTACATTGTACATGATAGGTATATGTAGACTATATACTGTAATATATGAGTTTGCAATACCAAAACCGACAGTTGTCAATGTTAAAATCATTTAGACAAGATATATTTGGGATATTGGAACCGGTTGACGGCGTTTTGGGGTAGGAAGTGTCAGTTTGACTTTTCTGATAGATAATTTTGTGGGCTTTTTGCTGAATAAAACTGACAGTTGTCAATGTTAAAATCACTAAGACGAGATATATTTGGGATATTGGAACCGGTTGACGGCGTTTTGGGGTAGGAAGTGTCAGTTCGACTTTTCTGATAGATAATTTTGTGGGCTTTTTGCTGAATAAAACTGACAGTTGTCAATGTTAAAATCACTAAGACGAAATATATTTGGGATATTGGAACCGGTTGACGGCGTTTTGGGGTAGGAAGTATCAGTTTGACTTTTCTGATGGATAATTTTGTGGGCTTTTTGCTAAATAAAACTGACAAGCAAAATTTTGGCGTTTTGACCCTTTTTGGGGCGTAATTCACGGTCATAAGGTAGTTTTTTTAATTTTTGGGAAAACTCTCATAACTCTTGATGTAATCAACTTACAAGAAAAATAAACAAACTGGTAGAC
This sequence comes from Brachyptera putata, assembly GCA_907164805.1. NCBI lineage: Eukaryota > Metazoa > Arthropoda > Insecta > Plecoptera > Taeniopterygidae > Brachyptera > Brachyptera putata. The sequence goes on from OU015463.1 coordinate 36,004,635, forward strand.
GACGACACTAAGTAATAAGGCACAATACCATAGATTCACATTTTCATCTTTTCTCAAAATGGGCCCAACATGAACCAAAAATGAGGGCCAAACGCGTTTACGAAATGTTTTGATCATTTATAACTTGCCATAACTCCGTAACTAAAAAAAATACAGAATTACCACTCACTACAAAACAGCATCCATGTGTTGAGAAGACGCTGACGTTTCAACAATATCGATACAGGCATTAGTTCTATAGAAAAATATTATTATATAAAATGATGTGTGAGTGAAAAAATAGTTCCGCGGTCACCTAGCAGCAGTACGGATTCACTGTAAATGCTCGACGCTCATTGACTCACAGTCATAACATTGGCTAAACGCGCGTCGAGATTGAGACTGAGTATTACGATCGAGAATTGTTCATACAATTATATAAAACTTTAAACAACGTGAATAGTGTACTACAATAGTGGAATTTACTGCAGAAAAAAAAAAAAAAATATTATAGATTTTAATTGAATATTGATATAATCATGATTTTATAGTTTTATAATGTTATATTTTCTTTGATATGTCATTCTGTTATTCACTTTGAATTACTTGCTCAACGTGATGGCATGAAAAACTTCATTACTCTATGGCGATAGCTTGTTTTCACATCCTCAGTCCGATTTTGAACAGTTGCAGTTCAGCGTGCACGCCTCTTTAATTCTTTTACACTGACATTTATTGGTTCTGCAACCTGTTTTGCAGTTGCAAAAAACAAGCTCTTAGTAACCCTGTGGCATAGGTGGGAGTGTCATTGTTTTTGCTACTAGAAGTCGATCTTTATCGCGTGTCCACCCATATCCTTCCGGTGCAAGCTGGATGTAACCAAGAGTGCCAGCATTGATCCAGATGGAAGCTTGTAGATGAGCCCTCTGGATGTGAAACTTGAGGGCGTCACTTGTTGGTGGCATCAGAGCACCGATGTTCATTTTACCGTATATCACGTATCTTTAAATTGACAATGAATAGAAAATATTGGACCATGCTATTTTTCAAAGCTTTTTTGGTATACATTTTTGTCTACACCTATAACTAGTTCTATCCCTGTTTTTACCAACTGTGACTGCCAGCAATCAAGGTTCAAAATTAATCTGCATAGTAATAACTCATAGGCCTATACGTGGGAACGAGTGTAAACAAATAATTCCAAATGATTGATACATACATTTCTTATAACTTAGATTAGCAACAATTCCAATTTTGTCTACTACTTTTAGTAATTAAAAGTTCGTAGAATGTGTTGAGGGCTCACCTGGCTTTATCAGTTGTCGTAATTTCATCGTTAACTTTATACAGCTTGCAGACGAAGGTTTCTACATCTTCAACGGTCTTTGATGTCAAGTCGGGTCCGAGTCCAGAGAGAAGTTTGAAGTGTTTCAACAACACTTCAAATAATGATTTCTTACTTCGATCAAAGAAATATGACGTTGTGTCGCAGCCAGTGAGAGCGTGAAACTGTATGAGTGAATCAATAGATGCAGCTGGCAGTTGATTACATATGCCTTTTATTGGAATGTAGGTCTTTTTGTCACCCACATCTGTGAACATCCACAAGTTGTCGCAGTGCCGCAATTTTCTCCAATTTGCTAGTAGAAGAGTCAGTATAGTACATCAGTGTCACTGGCTCTGACTACAATGGTGTTGGAGTTGGAATGTAAGGCATGGAGAATTGTGAATTTGTGTCAGCTTCCTCATGCCATTCTTCAAGAGCCGTGATATCAAGGTTCGACGATGAACTTCTGGCTTATTTCACGTTATGAAAACCTCCACCTACAACAATGATCTTGTCGTGTCAATCTAGAGCAAATGTGAGTAATTCTTGCGACAAGAATCGTGCAAGATCTTGTTTGTTCTCCGACAGAGCCATAAAATCATTCCATTTCTTGGGTAGAGGCACATCTCTGTTCTCGATAACTCTGCGAATCGGATTTCTTCCTTTCGCTCTTCTTTGTCGCGTTTCTCCTTTTATGGAATTTTCGATGTAAACATTCATGGTTAAATCAATCCTGTCATAATCCTCACCCGTGGCAAGCACACTCTTCACGAACTCATTGGCTATTATTATTTCTCAAAACCCAGATAACCAATTATATTGGGCCAGGGGGTGTTCCCACCACTTCTTCTAGGGCAGTCTTCTTATCAGTCGGTTCCTGCCAGTTCCGACTTCTTCTTCCTCTTCTTCACTAGTACTACTTTCCTCTCCTTCGTCTTTTCTTCTTACGAGTTCCCTCCACCTTTTTCTATCTTTCCACCATCTCTCGTCTAGCACTTCCTCCCATTTTTCTCCCCGGTTAACTACCCCACACCTTACTCCCTCCTGCCACTTCTCTCTTGGTCTTCCTACTCTTCTCTCAACTCCATTGTTTTCTGCTATCTCAAACATTGCTCTCGGTATTCTCTCCTTTTCCATTCGTCGCATATGCCCGTACCACCTAAGTCTCTCCCTTTCCATTTTAAATAATAACTTTTCCACTCCCACTTCGTTCCTTATAGTTCTACTTCTCTTCTTCTCCAACTTTGACACTCCTGCTACGCTCCTCACAAACTTCATTTCTGCCGCCTCCAATTTTCTTTCTTCTCTCCAGTTCATAGACCATGAGGCTGCTCCATATGTTAAAATATGTATGTAGTAACCATTGTAAATGAGAATCTTCTCACTCCTCGGAAAATCTGGGTTCCAAATCAGCTTCCTCACTCTTTGAAATATCCCGTCCGCCTTTGCTATTCTCTTATTTAATTCTGGTTCTACTTTGGCCTTACTCACTACACTTCCCAAGTATGAAAACTCTTCCACTTCTTCTAGTTCTTGACCTTGCAGCTGTACTTTTTCTTGGATCCTTCTCTTCTCTTTGCTCATCACCATTGTTTTGCTCTTTTCTGCGCTAATTCTCATCCCAAACTCCTCAGTCATTTTTTCCCATCTTTCTACTTTCTCTTGCACCTCTTCTCTGCTGTCTCCCCACACCAATATATCATCAGCGTAAATCATTGTCTTTGACCCCGGGCCTTCCTTCTCTGGTTCCACTTTTCTCATCATCTCATCCATCACCATCACAAACAACATGGGTGAGAGGACACTGCCCTGTCTGACGCCACTCCTTACCTCAAACCACTCCGTCCTGCCGCCACTTGTTTGTACCGAAGCCTTGCATTTCACGTACAAACTCTTTACGCGGTCTATCATCCCTCTCTCTATTCCCTTTCACCAAAATTCTGTGTTTTAGCAGGCTTTCCCATAGCAACAATAATTGCTTGGCCATCGATAATTAAGCATGATTTTCCTGTCAGTTGTATATTTGGGACACATTCAACTTTATTTTTCAACTCGTCGGCAAGAATAGCTTTCGAGCTCTGCCGCATATCTTTGTTCAATTATATTATTGATATAGGAACAGGCATGAGCTCGTGTTGTAGCATAGCTCGCATATCAACTTTTCTCCCAGCTTCAAATGCTCTCAAGGCATTGAAGAACATTCTTGTCCAACCTCTCCACTTGTTTACTATCACCGTTTTTGCCGCTCTTCTTTACCAGGTATAGTGAAGCCATGATCATAGGATTGTTTTCATGAATTGGCGAATGAAAGTTAATATGCTTGACATCGATAACTAATCAAAATTTGCAGTTTGTTGCAATAATATATACTTGGAGATTGACTCTCGGATTCAGGTGCATTTAATCAAATTCAACCCATCTTTTGAGAACCATCCATTAAAAGGTCAAACAAAAATGTCATATTGCAAAAACAACCTTGTACTGGTTATTATATCGCAGGCCTATTGTCATAGTGAATAGATATGGAAATTATTGTTGTACTAATTCACATTCTTTGGGTTAAATAATATATAAATAATATTTAAACAATATTATATAATATCAGCATTCAATTGAACAATTATCTATATCGTTTGAATTTTTCTCTGCTGTAACATTTTACGGCAATACACTACCTACGTTGAATAGTGTCTTATATTATTGTACAAAATATTCCCGTTTATTTAAAAACGTGGGTTCCAGCGCACGTGTGACCACTGCCACGGCTGGGAGCCAATCAGCGTGGAGAGTTACAGCGAATGGGCGGTCCGTTCTGCTGCTGTGCGATCGCGGTACCATTTTCTCACGTGCACATTATTTTGAACAATAATTTTTTCTGACGAAACTAATATTTGTATTGATACAGATTAAACATCTTTGTCTTCTTAACACGTGGGTGCTGCTTTCTGGAAAGTGCCAAGATTCTTACTTACTTCGTTACGGAGTAACGGCAAGTTATAAATGATCAAAATATTTCGGAAATATGTTTGGCCCTCTTTTTTGATTCATGTTGGGCCCATTTTGAGAAAAGATGAAACTGTGAATGTATATTATTGTGCCTTATTAGTGTCGTCATCTACCAGTGTGTTTATTTTTCTTGTGAGTTGATTACATCGAGAGTTTTGAGAGTTTTCCCAAGAATTAAAAAAAATACCTTATGGGCGTGAATTTTGCCCAAAAAAGGGTCAAAACGCCAAAATTTTGCTTGTCAGTTTTATTTAGCAAATAGCCCACAAAAATGTCTATTAGAAAAGTCAAACTGGCACTTCCTACCCCAAAACGCCGTCAACTTCTAAACGATGCACTTTTCCGAGCTTTTATTTCTGGTCTAATTGGGCAGTCTTTACAGACAGTAAAGTGTCAACTCCATATCTATAAGAATGATATTATTGATACTATTTGACAGCCAATCTTTATGCTATCATCAGTCCCAATTGATTGGATGAGCGAAGCGAAGACTCAATTTCACTTGACCCGAAAAAAATGTACATGTTTTTTTTTTTTTTTTTTTTTTTCGCGCTCTACAGGTCAGACGAAAATTCAAATTCGATTGAAACTTGGCATGCCCATGTGTCATCATTTTGATTGAATTTCATTAGTTTTTATACGCAATCGGTCGCACCACTTCTGAGAAAACTAATTTTCCATTTTCCAAATTACCCACAAGAATAAGCCAGAGAAGAATTTTCGTAAAAAAAATGTCCTTCGAAAAAATTCAAATTTTCACCAAATTTCAATATTACAATGATACACGTTATTCCGAACTTTCACTGAAATCCAATCAGTTGTTTTGATTTAAAAAATTATATAATGACAAAAAAAAGAAAGAGAAGAATTTTTGTACAAAAAATGTCTTTCGAAAAATTTCAAATTTTCACCAAATCTCAATATAATAATGATACAGATTATTTCAAACTTTTTTCACTGAAATCCAATTAGTCGTTTAGATATAAAAAATTATATAATGACATTTTTGTAACACATCCTTTTTAAAGCTATTAAGAAAACCAATTAAATCCAAGCAACAAGTGTCACCAATTAATGGAGAATGATTAAAACAATGCCTTCTTTATTATCGAAGAAATTATTGAGAATGAGTAATGAACATAAAAGGAGGGTCTCAAGGTGTATATATGTATACAGCTGTCATCACGTTTCATATAGTAGTCTAATATTACAATACATAATATTAAATTGCATCTAATATTTCCTTCATGAGAATTAGTCCAGGAAACAAACCAACCAAATGGAAAGATTGATTTTTAACTTGAATGCCATCAAAACATCAACTTGATATAACTTTTTAAAAGAATTCAATGTCATACTTATTAGCTCATCCATCAACGCATAGCCCTACACAGACCAACCATACACTATAGGCATACAAAGACATTTCTTATTGAAGTGTTGATTGATGTTAGCCAGACATGATATTTAGTGTATGTCAGCAGTTTGGTGCCAATAAAGACTCCTGATCACCAGACATCCTGACCCAAAAAGCTGATTGATATATCTCAAGAGATATTTTATGAATTTATGTTCATATCAGTTACCACATTATGATCAAGTTATCAAGTTATTTTCTTTTATGAATATATTAAAGAGAAAGAATTAAATGACCATTAACCTGTGGCAATCTTGAAGACAATAGACATAATGAAGATGAAACTGACACTTTGTTAGAGCATAAGGGTACATCATTTTCAATAAGTCTTTTTATCCCATTTTTCATTGATGCCTTTCTTTCCTCAGTCCCCTAAATACTGCATAAGTCGACTGAGGATCTCGTTCAGGCCTACAGTTGAACCAGAAGGAAAATTCTTATTTTACCTGGCTAAACCTTATGAAATTGCATAAGAGTTAAGAAGTATCAGACAAACAGAAAATGGACCTAGTAGAAAATTCAACTTGCTTGTAAAAAACATTAAGCGCAGATTCAAAGATGTGAACATACAGACATTCACATGGAAATTCTGGGACAGTATAATTAGGGCTGCTGTGCTATTTCAACAACTGCAACGTTTATACCATTTTTCATGATAATCGACCACCATCGATAATTGATCATTTGATTATTCGAAGAATTCATTGGCAACATTGGCAGCAGAAATATATTTAAATAAATAAATATCAACCCCAATATATGTCCAAACAATTAGTAAAAATAATATATGAAAAGTAGGAGCCTTTAGCATCTCTTTGCTACACTGATAACAGCCCTCGATTGACAACTTATCTCAGAAGCACAGAGCGTACTTTCGAACACTCTCAAAACATGGATAAATAAACGTAAAATAATAAATGTCGATTCGATCGATTACAATCAAATACCGATTGATCAGATCGATGAGTGATCCAGGGTCTGATAATCAATAATCGGCGACTCGCCTAGTGTAAGAGATAGAAGCATACCTGGAAAGAGCAGATATAGCCATTACTGACAATGGGCTCTTCGGGTTCCAGTCCTCGGAAGATGTACATCCTCGTCTTCTCCATGATAGCAAGCAAATCTGGATTATCACTCGCCCACTGCATCGCCCATACGTCTTTCCTCTCGAACTTGGCTAGCTCTTGGCCCACATCGAGCATCTTGACGGTATCATCCGCACTAGTGCGATAAATCGGTGGGTTACTCTCAATGTCCACCAACGTCAAAATCCCCATGTGATCGATCACAGACAGCCTCCTGCGGGGAGACACACCATCAATATAAACAGCGGCAACTGTCTTCAGTACTAGGGATGACAGTATACCACTATTATTCAATATACCAAAAAAAAAAATTGTTTGTTTTTTAAATTCCCAGGTATGCAATTTGCTCCTGAAGGCATCACTAGCGCATAGTCATGTGCAATTACCAGTACTTTATAAATTGGTAAATTACCCGTTTATTTACCAAGCTTAGTAAATGTGATTTGTGAAGCAGCTGCAATAGATAGTTGCAGGTGATGCACACTCACAATTGAAGGTACTACAGTCCACAGCCCTCCACGGTTCTAATACATAATAGTCTGAGGCTTGCGATCCAAGAAGACGAATGCTAACCTATTGCAAAGTGTATTTTCATCACAAAGTTATCAAATTCATCAAGATATTACCAATTTTCATAAATTACCGGAAAATTACCAATCGTATTGAACCACGTAATTTACCAATCCCAAATGGCGGTCCACATATGGTAATTTCCCACTCCCATCAGTAGAAGTAGGCCTACTTACGCTGAGTTGCAGTTGATGGCCAGTTTGAGCGGTCGACTGGTAGCGAGCGAGTACCGGTTAGTGAGCGCTACCTGTGGTAGGGTGTATCGCTGTAATGTCCCGGACTCTCGGCCAATGATCAGTGACGTATCCGACATACCCACACACGTCACGGGGTCCAGTGACGCGTGGGTGCTCGTGGCAGGCACGTACGATTGATCCAAGTCCTGGATCACCTCGGAAACACCAGACGGCGTGTCGTCGATATGATAGAAACGTTCCTTGCGATAACGCACTGTAAACCAATGTCATTTGATAGCTATTGCATCGCTCATTTGTTATTCTACATCAAGCTATATGTAGAGCGCTAAATCGAGAGACTTTGCTTGCTTTAGAGGAAGAAACAAAAGACAGGGGGCTCCAATTCTTTGAATGCTCTCAGTGGTTTATGTTTCAGATTGAGTTCAGCTTTGAGAGAGGACTGTTGAAACAAGAAGCGATCGACTAGGAAGGCGAAGTAGACGCTTACCCCTGGTACGCTATTTTAAGGGGTGCAATTGTCACCATATTCATGCATGGGCTAGTGCTTTTTTGTAGGTCCGTGAACCTGGCCCCCCAACATGTCACACTAATTCCGAAACTTGGAATATAATTAGTGTGCCGTGACAGGATTTAGTGTGCCAAATCTCAGAATTAGTGTGCCATAAGTTTCTAAGATATGATAGAAATAGAAATGAGGGGCCAAGTTCACGCTGGCCCCACAACATGTCACACTAATTCTGAGACTTGGAATATAATTAGTGTGCCGTGACAGGATTTAGTGTGCCAAATCTTAGAATTAGTGTGCCATTAGTTTCTGAGATATGATAGAAATAGAAATGAGGGGCTAAGTTCACGCTGCCCCCCAACATGTCACACTAATTCTGAGACTTGGAATATAATTAGTGTGCCGTGACAGGATTTAGTGTGCCAAATCTCAGAATTAGTGTGCCATAAGTTCCCGAGATACACTCGGAAGAAGAACTGGGGGGCCAAGTTCACGCTGCCCCCAACATGTCACACTAATTCAAAGACTTGGAATATAATTAGTGTGCCGTGACAGGATTTAGTGTGCCAAATCTCAGAATTAGTGTGCCATTAGTTTCCAAGATATGATAAAAATAGAAATGAGGGGCCAAGTTCACGCTGGCCCCCCAACATGTCACACTAATTCTGAGACTTGGAATATAATTAGTGTGCCGTGACAGGATTTAGTGTGCCAAATCTTGGAATTAGTGTGCCATTAGTTTCTGAGATATGATAGAAATAGAAATGAGGGGCCAAGTTCACGCTGGCCCCTCAAAATGTCACACTAATTCTGAGACTTGGAATATAATTAGTGTGCCGTGACAGGATTTAGTGTGCCAAATCTTAGAATTAGTGTGCCATTAGTTTCTGAGATATGATAGAAATAGAAATGAGGGGCTAAGTTCACGCAACTAACTAAAGTAACTTGAATCTATAGAACATAGCGGTAAAGTAACTTGGGAAGAACTTTTTTTTTTATTTTCACCTACTTCTTCACCTTTTCTTCACCTACTCAGTATGCCACTTAAGTATTTGTTCTAGCTATAATACCAGTGAAGATCTCGGGAAAGATTTTAGGCCTCTGATGGTCAAGGAATGTCAAATCTCAAGCATTTTAACTGACCAAATGCTTCCGATTGTATCTCGGGAACGTATGGCACACTAATTCTAAGATTTGACACACTAAACCCTGTCACGGCACACTAATTATATTCCAAGTCCTGGAATTAGTGCGTCATGTTGTAGGCAGCGTGAACTTGGCCCCCAGTTCTTCTTCCGATTGTATCTCGGGAACTTATGGCACACTAATTCTGAGATTTGGCACACTAAATCCTGTCACGGCACACTAATTATATTCCAAGTCTCAGAATTAGTGTGATATGTTGGGGGGCAGTGTGAACTTGGCCCCTCATTTCTATTTCTATTATATCTCAGAAACTAATGGCACACTAATTCCAAGATTTGGCACACTAAATCCTGTCACGGCACACTAATTATATTCCAAGTCTCAGAATTAGTGTGACATGTTGGGGGGCCAGCGTGAACTTGGCCCCTCATTTTTATTTCTATCATATCTTAGAAACTTATGGCACACTAATTCTGAGATTTGGCACACTAAATCCTGTCACGGCACACTAATTATATTCCAAGTCTTGGAATTAGTGTGACATGTTGGGGGCAGCGTGAACTTGGCCCCCCAGTTCTTCTTCCGAGTGTATCTCGGGAACTTATGGCACACTAATTCTGAGATTTGGCACACTAAATCCTGTCACGGCACACTAATTATATTCCAAGTCTCAGAATTAGTGTGACATGTTGAGGGGCAGCGTGAACTTAGCCCCTCATTTCTATTTCTATCATATCTTAGAAACTTATGGCACACTAATTCTGAGATTTGGCACACTAAATCCTGTCACAGCACACTAATTATATTCCAAGTTTCGGAATTAGTGTGACATGTTGGGAGGCCAGGTTCACGGACCACTTTTTTGTTGTATTCTCTATTTTACTGAAAAAAATCTTGTATTGTTATCATAACTGAATAGAGTAAATGTTCTTTTTTGAATATTTATTGATAATGAATGATGGATGATTACGCTGTATTTAATTTAACTTGACCTTTTTATCAAAATGGAATACCTATTTAGCAGAATTAGCTTTCTTAGTTCCTACTTCTTAGCATATTATAAGGAATCGCTATAACAGAAATTTTGTGTAGTTCCCGAATAGTCCTTGCCCCGAGTGCTAGAATTACTAGAAACAGCCATGCGGTCAAGATGTTCTTGGAATCTTCAAAAAAACAGTTTGTTTGGGTGTGGACACATATACGTGTCCACAGCTGTCAATTGGTTAGTTAATAGTTCATTTAAGATAGCTTTAAAATTTCAAAACGTATATGAGAACAACTACTGTAGTTTCTCATGCTGGCTATACGATGGTTCAGTGAATGCAAGGTTCAAAAAACATTCGGCTCCTAGTGGTTCATTTTCGTTTATACAAAATAGGTTAGCTCAGATAAAATATCACGACGATCATCAAAACACTTTTATTTCACGCTTACTGTGCTGAGGATCACATAGGCTAATAAAATATAAACCAGGCACAATGCCTTGGTTTAAAACTGGGTTAGATATTGAAAGAATTACAATTATATTATAACTAGGAATCAGAATGGTGCCAGACAAATTAATGTAGCTCACTGAATGGGCATGATCACTGCTTTGTCTCTCATCCGACTGACTGAGTGCATTGAGTTTACTACGAGGTCTGACCTTGACAAGAGAGAGAGTGAGCTAACGCAACAATTGTTGTCCGTTGACTGCCGAGCGTCAACAGAAGCGGACAGACCAGACGACTGCAGCGAGCTGAGAACGCACGATGACCCAACGCATTTGATTGAGAGTTTTACCTGTGGATGGCACTGCTCTGGCTTTAGCAGTCTGGTAATTCCATACCAGGAAGTTGTCGTGCGAACACGCGACAGCATGGTAAGAGTTCATAGCAAGAAACATCGGCTCCATGTCCATGTGCTTGGCTGGAAACAGAAATTTCTCCTCTGTGATCTCCGTCCCTCCCTCTACAGTAGAACCTCTTTGGTACATTTCTTGATAGTCACCTTGGTATCAATCACCTTGGTAAGTTACATTTTTCAATTCCTACCATGTGCTCCCTTATAATAAGTAGTTACTTTAGTAAGTTTTCAATTTTGGTACGTTTTTTAGTCTGGTTCCCTGAAAACATACTGAAGAGGTTCCACTGTACCTCCTCCCCCTCCCTCTGACCCCTTCCTACTTCCACATATCTCACCCCGTGTCAACTTCCCTCACCATACATGTTGATTGTTGCCATACCGAAATTTCGGAAAACCGTGTAAGATTAATGCGGTCGAGAAAATTTTGATAAAATCTCTTCAAAAATGTTTTATTACAACTGAATTTAATCACAAGAAAGATACACATTATTAAAATGTTCTGCCTAGAACAGACGAGCCTTTTCAAACAGAATAATTTAATATGTACTTTTTTTCTAGATCAAATTGCTATTAATAATAACTACTACACAAAAATTGAAAATTTGGATAAACTCTCTTCACAAATGTTTCATTAGAACTGAATTTAATAACAAGAAAGATACACATTATTAAAATGTTCTGCCTAGAACCGACGAGCCTTTTGAACAGAATGATTTAATATGTACTTTTCCTAGATCAAATCACTATTAATAATAATTACTGACACAATCATGACACAGTAATTCATAAATGACTAGACTTGATAGTTTCCAAGTCGAGGTGTCTTGGTTTGGAGTACTTTCTATATAAATATCTCGCTCATCTTACAATGCATATGCTGCGTTTTCCTGGTTTGAATCAGTTAAATCTGTTACTGTAAATCTCAACTCAATTCGAGACCCTTACAAGCAATTAACTGACTTGTCACATTTCTGACTAGGGCCTGAGCATTGAGACCACTCAACGTATCTTGTGAACAAGACTGTAGACAAGTCAAAGACAAGTCAACTTCCAAGGGCCAAAAATATAAAATAGTGACCATTAAAAAAATCAACATACCGGTACAATAAACCCTCGTTAATTCGAATTCCAAGGGACCCCAAAAATCAAAATTTGAATTTTAAAAAATTGAATTATGAAAACATGTTTTTTTGTTTGTATAGCACATAGCGTGAATGAACCGAGTTTGAATTATCGAGGGTTTACTGTATTACTATTTATTAATTATTATGTAATGAATAATCTTTTACATCTACATCTTTCACTTAATCATGGTATACCGTATGTTTATTGGCTGATTTGCACACTATTTCTTCTACACATTCCAATTCTCAGACTAATTTTATTTGAAAATTGAATTAAAATAATCAAAGCAGGTAACACTCACCTTCTATTTCAACAATTGGTACACCTCACTCTACCTCATTGCATCACCCAAGCAATTTTCTTGAAAACTAGCATTTTCAAAGATAATACACAGAACTTCTACCCGTACAAGAACTTACTGTCAACTGGCGTTGATATTGCGTTGCACAGAATGAGGGCAAACTTTGACGGGCCGTCAACCCGCGTGCCAAGCATGCAATGTTGGCCGTAAGACGCTATGCTCACTAGCAGCTTTACATGGATCAGGTGGACCTGGAATTAAATACTCTTTCACAAACTGAGTCTAGCACTTCTGAAACTTCTGAGCAATAACAAAGAGGGTGAGGGAATACTATCGCTGGTACAGTCGTGCATTAAGGGGCTGTTTCATCACTTGAAAAACGGGAAAAACTACTTTTGACAAATAAAACTATTGTGAATCAACAAATGCAGCACCATAGAAGTGAAATGACATCAAACTAGAAAAAAAATTAAATCAAAATATTTTTTCCCTTTTTCTACGTAGGCTACCAGTAAAATAATTAGAAACGCTTGTGGCCTGAAGGAAAAAATAAAAATAATTTCAAACACTTGAAACTTGCCGTGGTAAATATTCATACTACTGGGCACGTCGTTGATAATTTCAACTTTTATCATTGAGTGAGGAAGCTGATTTGGAACCCAGATTTTCCGAGGAGTGGGAAGATTCTCATTTACAATGGTTACTATATACCTATTTCAACATATGGAGCAGCTACATGGTCTATGAACTGGAGAGAAGAAAGAAAAATGAAGGCTGCAGAAATGAAGTTTGTGAAGAGCGTAGCAGGAGTGTCGAAGTTGGAGAAGAAGAGAAGTAGAAATATAAGGAACGAAGTGGGAGTGGAAAAGTTATTATTTAAAATGGAAAGGGAGAGACTTAGGTGGTACGGGCATATGCGACGAATGGAAAAGAAGAGAATACCGAGAGCAATGTTTGAGATAGCAGAAAACAATGGAGATGAGAGAAGAGTAGGAAGACCAAGAGAGAAGTGGCAGGAGGGAGTAAGGTGTGGGGTAGTCAACCGAGGAGAAAAATGAGAGGAAGTGCTGGACGAGAGATGGTGGGAAGATAGAAAAAGGTGGAGAGAACTCGTAAGAAGAAAAGACGAAGGAGAGGATAGTAGTAGCAGTGAAGAAGAGGAAGAAGAAGTCGGAACTGGCAGGAACCGACTGATAAGAAGACTGCCCTAGAAGAAGTGGTGGAAACATCTTCTGGCCCAATCTAATTGGTTATCTGGGTTTTGAGAAATATATTTATCATTCAGAATGGATCTTTGAGGGAAGGTAGACATTACATTTCAAATCAACGAGAAGTTGACTGAAATAGCAATGTGTTAACCAAATGTTTAATTTTAGAGGATGCTACCATCATCCATCATCCAACACTGAGACAGGTGGACCAGTGGCTAGCATGCTGAACCGTCATTCAGTAGACCGGGGTTCGATTTCTGCCATGGTCCACCATTCTGATAGAGGTTTTTCGTGGTTTCATACTAGGGATAACATCAATTCTGTACCATCCAGAATCGATTAAGAATCGTTTTTTTTAATAATTAAAAAAAAAATCTGTGTACATTTTCCGTTTTTTAATATTCCCGCGTTGTTTTCAAGTAGGTAAAACTGTTGCATATCGTGTTATGTCAGCTGTACAGCTCTGTTGTGGTGGGCGCGCACAAGGTCACGTAACCATGGTAACCAAATGCTCACCCCCCCCCTGCCATACACTCACACTTTTCTCCTCTAGGCCAAACCACACCCTCCTTTAATGTTAATTCATTTTGATGATTCGAATTTTTATTATTTCGAATTTCGAACTGATAATTAGTCCGAACTTCTGTTTTATCTTGTTTTATATTTGTTTAATTCGAATTTCAGCAAAAATTGGTTGTCACAATCAAATATTTCATTAGGTGAAATCATCTGTAATTCGAACTCCCTATCATTAAACATGAGCAGTCGGGCATCCTGACCGCTCGACACGCACTCGACACATCACAGCTGACTCGCTGTGTCAGCGCGTGCCAGCAGGATGAGAGGCGTGAGGCGGGTGGGTTATTCTTACGACACAATGACAACAAAGGACTTCTTATCCCGCGCAGGACATTAGTCAAGATATGCTCATGTCCGTTGAAGAGTCAACTACTCTGTGTTGTGGTTAAAGAAAATTACTTTCCCGATAATATATTTGAGGACCATCTTTTTTTTTAAATTAAAATTATTTGATTGACAGAGTGGTATATTGATTGTAAATAAATCAGCCAGCTAGTGCTGCAGATATCACGATTCCTTCTTTCATTCTAGGCCCCAATATTTATATATATATTTTTTTCCCTCTACATTGCTTTTTACTTTACATTCAGTAATTTGACTCTTTTAACCTGTGAACTGACTGTGATAAGTATTTCCTAATGAGTGACATGATAATATATAGTATTCATCCACACTTTGTTGTGCGTAAATCACTTGAAGATAAACACATGGCTGTCAAAAGATGCTTGGTATGGCAAGGGGAGAGTGAGAGGGAACAACCAATGTGCATCTTTTACACCCACTATACAAACTATACAACTATACAACTACACTATATAAACAAAAAACATTTTTTCATCATTCGAATTTTGATTTTTGGGGTTCCTTGGAATTCAAATTAACGAGGGTATCATTTGCATAACCCTAATTAATAATTATTGTGACAAGGCATGGACAAAGGCGTGTTTGAAATTCAATCAAACAATATCATCATAGTCCTTATGGATCAATCTCCAATGAAATTGGTGACACAATGTGGCAAGAGGGGAAAGTTGAAGTAGGGAAGGGCTACAAAGAACATTTGTGCGCGATAGTCCACGTGCTTCAGTTAACGTAAATGCTTTTCGTCAAAATAAAAATACCAAAAGAATCGATTCTCGATTTTTAGAGTCGTTTGGTATAGGAATCGATTCTGAATCGATTCTCGATTAATCGATGTTATCCCTATTTCATACTGTGATAGTTCCTTAACAACACGCCACGACCGACTCCTTCTTACTATCCAAAAACACATAATAAAATAACAAAATAACCTTACAGGTACATCTCATCTCCATATCATACCATTCATCATTCACCAATGCCAATGAAAGTTGGTCATCAGCGCAGTAAATTAGTGTCGGAGTGCAGTGCAGTGCGATTTAACATTATCTGAAAAAAACGTCAACTGTAGTTGGGAAAAGTTGTATTATGGCCAGGCTGGACAGGACTGGGCAGGAGTTACCTCGTGCTTGTCGGTATCCCAGAAGCTGACGGTAGTGTCGTCCCTGTCTTGACACTTGTAAGAGACGACGAGAGTGCGCTCGAAGTACGTCCACTTGTAATCAGGCCTGATATTCGCAAAGTAGATGTACGAGTCGACAGCCAGAGCCACACGCAAGGACCTTCCTTCCCACTCGCAGTACGCCAGCTCCCGTCCCGGCACCTTCAGCGTCCGCACATTCTGAACAACAACAACATGGAGAACTGAATGCTATACTGGCGGTGTATATTGGAAGTATAACTGGTTTTGATATGAAGGCTAGAATCACGCCGTTTCATTGGCTATGGACTAACGAGCAAGCGGTCGACTCCAGGGCAGGCTCACTGCTTGCTCTTGTTGCATAATAGTGTGTAATCACACATGTTATGGTACAGGTTATGTTATGGTTATGGCCCGATGGCAGAGATTGCCAGATTGATTTTCACGCTCGTCAAACTTTTCCAATTTATAAATGGGTAGAGTTTCGATCACATTTTGATGTCGTTGTAATGTACTACAATTTTGAAGTGATTACGATAGGTTTGGGTAGGATAGGTTGGGGTTTGCTTACGTTGGATTAGGGAAGATTTAATCTACATTTTCTTCAATATACTATTCAGGGTATTAATAATTTTTCATGGATTGATGCGAGTCGAGTTAGTGCACTACAGTACACCCTCGTTAATCCGAAATGCAAGGGACCCAAAAAAATGATTTCGATTTATAAAAATTCGGATTAACCGAAAAGAACAAAAAAAAAAAAAACATTTTTCCCAGTTCGAATTTCGTTGTTTTCGTATTGCACTCCAGAAAAGCCACGTCACGGGTCGATACGTGCTAGAAACCGTCGCGAGGCGCCACACTGGTGCATCATCATCATCATCTACGCATGGCCTTGATGTACGTTCTGAGCACGCTGTTGACGCGAGGTGGACATGTGGTACACTTCTGTCACACTTCACAGTTTCTTTAGCGCAAATGCTATCGTTTTCAAACACGTTTAAATATTGATGATCACTAGGCATGTCCTTTAATATTCTTCGGACTACAGATTCATGCAGTTTCAAAAAATTGGATTACATAAATAATAGCCCTGATAATAATTATGATAATAATATTAGTATTTATTCTCGTCATTATAAACATGCATATTACTCTCATTATTGATTTTTATAACTGTCATAATAATAAAAATACCTCGACTAGAATGATAGTGGAATGTAACAAAAGTATCAACAGTTATGAAATAAAGGAACTTGAATTTAAATACTAACAAATATAAACTTGAATAAGGAATGAAGGGTGGCATTATAATAATGTTCTATAATAATCAACAAAAGTATAGGCATTCAACTATGTTACAACTACTTTTTAACTTTGGTAAAATAGTCTATCATTTTCTTTTGGGTCAATTTAGTCTTTGTAGCGTCATGTATGAAGTCTGTCATGGTCTCAAACGATTTTAGCATATCTATTGGTACGTCTGCATATGAGGTCATGAACTTCCCGATAGTGATCAGAGACAGGTAATATAAATTTTAATACTATAGGCCTATTCTCAGAAAGCACGTATAATAAAAGTTGACAACAATACAGCGTGGTGTCACTGAACTGAAAAGCGAATTCCTGGAATTATGTCATTGAACTTGCAGCAAGCTACAAGGTCAAACCCATAGCGAAAACAGCCAAACGGTACCGGCTATACACGAATATTACCACGTTGTTGCTTAACAACCCCACCAACAGCTAGGTTATACGGGGGAATATTACCACAGCCATCCCATAACTTACCTTCCCACGCAGCGAGCTGAATGGCTGACAAGTGACAACAGTTGCTTTGTAGATAGCGTGATAGAAAGATCACGATCAATTTTTACGCGTAAAAGGAAGAGAAGAACGTAAATTGGAAACATGATGATTATTTCAAGGAATATCTTGGAATTGTTTCGGATTATCCAATCCGAAATCAGTGTTGAAGCTATTGAAGGAACGAAATATTAGTTCGAATTACGGTTTAACCGAAATTCGGATTAACCATATTAATTAACATTGAAATGCCTATACTTTCGGTCGGGGACTGCTGACAAGTTCGAAATATGTCAAATTTCGGATTAACCGAGTTTGGATTAACGAGGGTTTACTGTAGCTGATTACGGAATGGAACGCGAGCAGTACGCCTGTCCTGAAGGCGACCACCAATGAAACGGCGCAATTATTGCTGTGCACTGAGGACAATTATACTTCCAATAAACCCATCCCTGATATCATCAATAGCGGGGATTTCATCTCATCAAAACGCGATTGACCTTCTTGTGTCGTCTTGCGTTCTTTTCGACCTTCAGGTGAACTTGCCCTCTTAACGTAGAAACGAAGTGTAATTGATAGAAAGACGTAGAAATACCTCTCCGAACGGAGTGAAGAACTGCACGCAGTTGACATCCTTATTCGGACCTTGATCGACGATCTTGCCCGCCACTGCTAGAATACTTCCGTCATGGTTCCATCTGCCGCAAGCAATAGTCATGCCAATGTCCAATAAAACGGGTTCTAGAACAAACACCGTTGTACTAGTTATGTCATGTCTTGAACGAGACTTGAAACATGACATTGTCTTAAAATTCTATACAAGTTCAAATCTTGCCCACATATTTTTACGATACATGTATATAAGAAAAGGAAGTATAGACGTAAAAGAATGTAATTAACTCTAACTTATGTAGCTCATGTCATATGAATCAGAGTATAGTTATCAGTTATAGTACACCTCTAGAGTTATCAGTCACTCCATCGTAATACCGTATTGTCCCCAATATAAGCCGACCCCGAATATAAGCCGACCCTCAAACTTTTAGATCAACAATTGAAAAAAGGATTTATCTCCTTTCCACGTAAATCATCACTCTTTCGAGTTAGAATTTAGTCAATTTCGTATTGCGCGCGTGAGGAAGCTATGCCAACTGCGTGTGAGAAACCGTTGAGAGGGGCCTCACGATCGTGTACTCGGCTAGTGCCGATGACGCGCGATCGTCATATGGCCCGCCCACTCGTCAAGGTCTGACAAGACAATGCACCTAACAGCTCAACGTGCCTATGTTTATTTCTACGCGTCAAATAAAAATGTTGGAAATTGGGAAAATCGTGCTTCTTCATAATAAAACATTTATTAAACGTGTTTTAGTGCAATATTTTGCAGTTCCAAGTTGATTCCATTGTTAAGAGTGTGCATGTGTAGTGCAAGTAATCATAATTAGAGAAAAACGTGTTTTTGACCGATTTTAGGCCAAGATCCGCATATAAGCCGAGGGTGACTTTTGGGCTCGCAGTTTCGAGAAAAACCCCCGGCTTATATTCGGGACAATATGGTAATTTTTATCCCCCATCTATTCATCTGTTCATTAATCTTTTTATATTTTTCATGAAGTTATTAGTTATTACCAGTATTACACTATTATCTGACAGTCTTGAGTGTTCTATGTAGTAGATTTTTGATTAGTTAGCTACATCTAAAAGGATGTAAAAACTAAAAAGTAGGGTTGCTGTTCGATTTCGATATCATCGTTTCGATTCGATATCTGAATGAATCCCTTCGATTTCAATCATTACGACATGGAAAGTGAATTTGATATCGAATAAATACACAGACGATTGTCGGCTCCCCCAATAAATGATTATGTATGTGTGTGTGTATGGAGACAAAGACAAATCCTCCCTCCTGCACATCACAAAATAATTACAGAAGGCTGAGAAGAAATATATCAAGACCTGAAAAAGTTCATAATTTTGGTCAATATTTGATTTTGAACAGAATTCCTAATTTTGTGATATTTTCAAGCGATTTTTGATATGGCATACTCGGTATCGTTTAAAAATTCTTGAAAGAGCAGCAACCCTAATGAAGAGAGAAAATGAACAATCAATCACAGAAAGCCTATCTACGTATCGTGTTTGGTTTCTCCCTGTGCCGTATGTTGACCTTACGTTCATCGTCGTGACCCTTCATCAGCTGCAGACAGCCATTGTCGTAGCAAATGGCCAGGGTGGGGCAGCCTGGTTCCACGAAACCGTACTTCCCGTTATACCAGTGCATAGCAACGGTGATCATTGGTACGCTATCCGAAATGCAATGCACTGTCAACGGCATCTGGAACAACAAGAGGAGATGACTAGTTTTCATTTCACTATAACAATATTCATATGATTCATCAGTTAATACTTGATACTCATTCTATTAATAAATAATGAATGTCATAGTGATTTTTTTTCATTTTCTCATACCCATAAACCAATTCTGACAACTTGACAAGTGCGTATGGCGCCTAGCATTCTCCTCCCCCCTCCCGTACCCAATAGCTCAAGCAGCACTGCTGTTCAAGGTGACTTACTTGTCAATGACAACACGCCTGACAAAGGGCAGGCTTCTTGGGGAGGAAAGGGTGAAACCTGAAAGGTGAAAACCGCAGGACATGCTATACAACACAACTTGCTTTTTTGTTTCAAATTATCGAATGAATTTTACTACCTCATCATTCACTACTCGAATGAGGTAGTTTCAAGTTTTTTAGTTTTATAATAATTTTATTAGCCCTATGTTTTGATAAACAGAAATTAGGTGGGACTATTGAACATCGATATATTATCAATCATATTATCAATCATATTAAGCTGATTTTCAAATCTTATCAGGAATATTGATGTTTTTCCATTTGATAATCGATGTGAAGTCCACGATTGTCGATCATGAAAATAACATCGAAAGGCAACTTTAGTTTTATTAGGCTAGGTAGTTTCTAGCCAACCACTGTAAATACAGTAGGAGCTTTCATCAAAAATGAATATCAAGCAGGACCAGGATGAGAAGATAAAATGCAGTAGCTCAAAGTTGGTCAAACAAAAGCTGCAGTTGCATAAGGTGATGTTTTGAAGGCCAGAGTGATAGACCGCAGTATAAACAGAGCGTGGATATAATCTAGACTTGTACAGAACCCACACAACCTATCTGTTGGTGGTGTCATTGACACTTACTGAGGAAACCTCTCTGGCTCTTCAACACCAATTGTTAGATGAGAAATTCTGGGACCCCATTTCTGTGGGTTGTGAGTTGTGACTGTCCCATGTGATCATTCAACTGAACTGTCGTATCTTCAACTTCTTATTCATGAGTATATAGGAAAGCAAAATGTATGTGATCATATTTTATATTCAATATAAATACTAAATATTACACCATTAGTTCAACTGCCGCCCTCGGTAGCTCAGTCAGCTGAGGCACCGCTTCAGAAACTGAAATCACCATTGGGCGTGGGTTCGAGTCCCATAAGTTTCGAGTTCGAGTTGGGTTCGAGTCGCATAAGGGATGGGTTTTTGTAAACGTCCTTCACCTATCATCAATTCAATATTTCATAATCATCTGGTCATTCGTACCCCCGTATAACCTAGCTGTTGGTGGGGTCGTTAAGCAAACAATAATAAATCAATTAGTTCAACTCCCCCTATATATTCATCAATGAGATGTTGAAGATACAACAGTCATATCACGTGATCACTTACGATAGTCTTAACGTAGAGCAATGTAATAAAGCATAATAACAAGTGCAATAATTGGGAGATGGAGTTTTCACAGCTCCACGTTTTAGTAGCACATGTTGTAGACACAACGGTAACTGGACGTACCAACATTGTTTATTGATTCATATTTTGGGTTCAACAGCACACTCTAATGATGGCTACAATGTGACGTATGATCAATAGATGAGATAAAAAAAACGGTAGTTGATCTACACTTGACAAATCACCCCAGTATTCACTTCAACTACTAAGGATAACAATGGTGAAACTTTCAGAATGGTTGACCACAACAGGTAAGGAACCCCGGTCTCTTGAATGATGGTTCGATGCACTAGCGACCGATCCACATATCTCAGTTACTAACCATGAAGTTCCCTTGGTTATCATAGATGTGTATGTGACCATTACGAAGACTGAACAACAGCAGTTTACCGTCCGGTGACCACTCGACACCAGTCAGCGTGATCTTCAGTTCCTTGCCCCAGATCCGGTTACCGTCCACCGACCCCACAATCACAGCTCCTAAACAAACATCATGCGTGAAACAGGAGCACCAAGACGAGGGCGGGTCTCGGAAGTACGCAAGCGCAGCCTCCGACCTTTACCGAGCAAGCTTACGCACCTCTAGTGACCTGTTTAGAACCAGTATTATACCCATAATAACATCAGAAGCAAGCAAATTCCCAAAACTTCTGCTCCGCGTGTGCCCTTCGAAGGTCGTTGGGCTACCTGCCTCCGACTGCCCTGTCCCGTTTTCTTTTACTTTTCCTACATGGAAATGGATTTTTGTTCAATGTTGTTACAAAAAGCCACGCTTATGCCAATAGATAATTCTGATGAAATGCAGCACATAGGCCTACCGAACTCGGTGCATGATTGATTAAGTCCAGTAATGAATGAATCACTCACCATCTTCATAAACAATGCAGATCTTCTGTCCTTCAGAATTCCAACACATGCCTTTGACTACAGACTTATTCCGGTTATTGATCATTTCCTCATACCAAGAGCCCTGTGGAAATAGACACATAGGTGTTACGTGATGAACGGGTTGGGAGGTATGCGGTTCGGCATGTTCGGCCGCGCTTAGTGTAACTTCATCCAGCCAACATTGGAACTACAACGTAAAATATCACTCTGAATTAATCATACCGTATAGCACAGTGATTTAGGCTGTGTGGTTTGCACGCTATAGGTCCACAGATCGAATCTTATTGCAAGTTTTTTCTCTCTATTGAATTGAGTGTGTAAAAATGGTGTTTGGTCACAAGGTTATTCGATAGGTTATTTTTCTATTTACACACCAAAATCAAAATCTCATCTCAAACGGCTTCTCTTTTTACAAGAGTCGAATAACACGGTCACAACCAAGGCAACTGGCACCCAACTCGCTCGTGTCAAGAGGGCGTCAGATCCGATCTAGTCAAATACCAGTTTCATGTCGATCCCATTAGAACGGTTTGAGGTATCAACATTCTAATATACAACAAAAACCGGGATCCTTCCCAATACCTACTTGATGGTATCGTACATGTAACAACTACTCATCTTATGGTATAATAATCTCACTGATACACTGTTGAAACGTATAATTTTTCAACTGTAGGCCTATGCCTGTGGAAAATGTTGAAATCCACCATAAATAATTACTGTCATGCATGTCACTTTGAAGGTATTAAAGAGATCTGTGTTTCTATTATGTGAGAATGTTGATATCTTACACCGTTCAAAAAGTGTCACTAAAGAGCTGATGTTCCTTCAATAGACTCTGATGTGGTCATTTTATTGTAGGCCACATATTCAAAGTATATTCTATTATGTAAAATTGTATTGTAACGTTTCAGATGTACAAGCAGATGAAGAGACTGAAGAGCGAAGGTGCAACCGTCTTGCATTCAACTTGTTGAACTAACTGTAGTTCTGGTTTTCAAGAAATGTCATTGCAATGCGGTCACACTGCCGGGCAAATAGCAAAACAATTAGCAACACATTCTCATCTGTTTCTACCGTCGCATGTACTGTTGACTTGATTAATAACCAGTGACCGCTGTGCCGTGAGTGTTACTCATACTAGCTAGTCATATGTGTACTTCTCACAGCCAATGTTAATGGATAGGGAACACGACTGACAAACAAATTTACCCAATAAAATATGTGATTCTCACTACACTCATCTGCAATTTTTGCTAAAATTCGAATCAAACAAATACAAAACCAAAAGAAAACAGTAGTTTGCTTCAAATATCAATTTGGCATTCTGAATTCGAGCGAGTTTGACTTGAAAATTTTCAAGCGAGACTTGATCAAGTTCGAGCACAAATTTAACTTTTTCAAAAGTTTCAGAGACTGTATTTTTTAATGCCAATCTGTTGAATGATAAAAAAAGCACCCCCGATCTCGCTGGAAATAGTTCGAGACCCGAAAGTACCAGTATTTCGAGACCTGGAATTTCAATGTGAGATAAAAATATTTTCGATCGAATTCGAGTGTCGATCGAAAATTTTGAGATTCATCTTCTAGTGAGATATAGGCCTATATTTATATCTCAGATTTGTCAGGATTCATAAGCATTTGACACACATTTCCAAAAAACTAGGGGTGTGCGAGTTCGAGAATTTAAGTTCAAGTCGAGTTCGAGTTCAAGAGAAAATCACAAGTTTCGAGTTCAAGTTCAAAAAAAGTCAATGAATACTATCATGTCACTCACGATATACTCATCACAGTTCACAGTGTTAAAAGAGTCTAATTATAGAACATAAGGATTTAAAAGTAAAAACTAAAAAGCAATAAAGACTGACGAGGCAATTAATATAAATATTGGGGCCTAGAATGAAATGAGCAAATTATCATCTCTGCAAGCACTAGCTGGCTGATTTATTCACAGTTGATTAACTACTTATGCCCAGTGGAAATAATAATCCTCTGTCAATAAAATGACTTAAATTACAGTAATGAAGATGAGGTCCCAAATATATTATCTGGAAAGTCATTTATCTTCAACAGCAAGGAGAAATGTAATTAACTTTTCAACAGACAAGAGCATATCTTGATTAATGTCCTGAGTCTATAGGAAGTCCTTTCTTGTCAAGAATACACGCCTGTTCCCCCTTGCCATTAACACTTGGGTGTTTCGACCTGCCACATGTTTCGGGACCCCTAATCGCTAATGTTTAATGAAAGGGAATATAGATTAAAAATGACTTCCCATGATAAAATATTGCGTAATAATATATTATTATTCCTACGAAATATTAAACATTAGTAGCAACTTCTGGACCCTGAAATTCGGATTTTTTTTTTTTTTTTTCGAACGCGAAATTTTCGAGTTTACGGTAGCTACATTTGAACTCAAACTTGAAAATCGAAAATCGAATTCGAAAATTCGAGTGTTCGCACACCCCTACAAAAAACTCCTAGCATTCAAAAATGAAAACATTTCACTAACTTTTTACCTGTTAACAGCAAACGATCGTTTGGCCGTACCTGATATACAGGCCTACTTACACACACACGCCGATCTACTTCCAACGGCCTACTTCCAACGATTTTTCTATTTTACAAGTTCATTATACAAAAATTTAATGTAAAAGCACTAGTATGTGGAAAAATGAGAAAATTTTAGAATTTTCCACATTGATATCCCTATTATTCGAATTAGTTGAATTGGAAGTAACGAGTGTTTGTCTTGTGCAAGTATCGTCTCAATTCAGTTTTATAATTAGTTTTTCTAGTTTGTTCAATCAAGTCTCCTGAAAAACCTACTCAAGGTTCCACTGTGTTTGTTCGAGTAAAGCCTGTGGACGGTGTTGTATATTACCTTGTACAGCATCCACACAATGATGAGACCGCTCTGATCGCTGGTAGTGAGCTTCTGATGCATTTCGTTCCATGTTACCACCTGGATATTGCCAGCGTGACCTTCGAGTGTCTGGTTCATCGAAAGGTTGGACGACACAGCCATGCCCTTCACTTTGCCTTCTTTACCTGACGAGACACACAAACAAGTCAATCATGGAACACCGAACACACGAACAACTCCAGTTATCTCAATCGCCTATTGGCTTGTCCAACTACTGCGAAATTGGTTACTGAAAGTTGGGTTGGTGAGGACAGAGAGCTGTGTTGAAATTTGGTGGTCATATAATTTACATATATTTTACTTTTATAGATATTTCAACTCTCTCTCCCTGCATATGCAGTTACGGAGCTTTCACTCTGTTTTGTAAATTCTGTTTAATCCACAGAAAAGCCTTCTTTTAGGCTCTGCAGAAAAAAGTCATCTTCAATTTATATTTTTTATAATGTACGAGTGCCGATAAACAACTAGGCTAATCGTTATTAAAAATTATTATTGTTATCAATTTATTATTAATATAAAGGTCAGTAATATGTTTGCCAAGTAGAGATGGATTCCACTTGAATTAATATGAATGTACTTGTTATATAATTATTAATTATCAATAATGAAGCCTACTTGACCCATCGTACTTTTCACAATGGAATGTAATTTTTATCAATGCCATCAATCACAGTAGAAATGGCTGACAGAGCCATACCTGGTTCAAGGAGGAGGCATTTCAACAGTCCGTCTGCACCCCCACATGCGATGTAGCCTTGATCTTTGTTCCATGCCAAGCAGTTCAGTTTCGAGTTGTTTGGAATTGCAATCTAGAACACATTAAACTGTCAACAGACAATGTTTTAAGAACTAGAGACGAGCACAAAACAGAGCAAACAAGAACAAACCAACACATCATCTATGTGTTAGTGGTTACAGGGACACTACCCAGGCATTCGACATAAGGCAAGATCTACTCGTGTAGCTTTTTATAACGGTATAGTTGAGGTTCCTCATGGGTAGAAGCCTACTCTAGGTAAAAGTAAACATGAAATTATTGCTTTCTTGTAGATCTTAGTTCCCTCTATTGAAAGAACCCATAAGTATTTTTTTTCATTAGTTTTTACTCACTTAACCATGTAAATTTATTGGTTAGGTTAGGGCACTGCATAGGGTTAGCTCATGTCATAGTGGCAGATCAAAACCTAACCAAAACTATATATAATAGGCACATACCAGACACACTACATATAAGATTAAATATAAGCACGTAGATAGTAATACAATGTTTTACAAATTCTTTCAATGCCACTGCAAATATGCAATGTCATAAACATAAGCCAAGACAGACAATACGTTATTTGGTTGTGAAGTTTGAACCAAAGTGAAAGTGCGTATTTATTCTTCTGGAATTTCAAGTTCTCAGAATCACAAGCACAGCAGAAGTGCATGTGTTTATGATACAAGTTGAGTGAATGAATGAACTAAGCTAGTCATCAATTCTCAAAATCCACAATAACTGACATGATAATATTCATACTGTATCTCTAGAATTGAAGAAGAGATAAAATTATAGAAGTTTACATAAATTCATAACAATAAATTACTGTTCATAATAGAGAATATGAAACAAGTTGACTTTCCCTTCAAGGAAGGTAGTGGAGGAGAGAAGGAGATCGGTAGTAACAACCAGTTCTAACACGCAAGTTTATCAAATGTTTATAGGACGATATATTACATTTACAAAGATTTATAGTAACAGTCTGTAATAAATAGGCCTAATGAAGAATTATTGACTGAGAATAAGAGGTTCGTTACGGCTTGACACCAACTGCCCGAAAAAAACGTCCAAAAGATGAAATAATTGAAAGAAAAAGTGTTTTGGATAAATCACTATTCTGAACAAAAAGATGGTTTCGTTGTCGACGCGCCTCCAAATTCCAACATTCATTTATTCTGGCCGAAAATAATACTCTCCGAAAAATAATAGTTCATTCTGTTTCCACACTATATAAGACCAAGTGAATATTGGGTCAGGCGCAAATCAATGTCTCGGAAATATAAACGGTATTTGGTCGACCTACATTTTTTCGTCAGTTCATTTTTCGGAGTGTTCCTTGAGAACTTGAATTTTTCGAGTACTCGCCCCCAGCGGACCAAACTGCCCGAAAAAGAATTAATTTAACAAAACTATATTTCCGAGACGTAGGCCTATAGTAGAATGACTTGTACCCGGCCAAACTAATATAGGTACCCTTCCTGGAAACAAGGAGATGGATTATTTTTCAAAGTGTTACTTTTTCAAAATTATATTTTCAATTGGGTGTTTCTAAAATTTGATTCTTTTCTTTTTTTCTACCCTTAGAAGGCCTACAGCCTGAAAACGAAGAAAGTTATTATTTTTCGTACCGTGAGTTGCTTTTTCGTATTTATATTTTTGGTCAGTTTTTTTAAATTAATTTCTTGGGGGCAGTCATTCAACAGTGAGTTTGTTTTTGTCAAGTTTACTATTCTGTTCCTGTAGTTCATATTGTTTTTATATATTAGGTTCAACGACGTTCTGTACTGATGGCTAGATCATTGGCATCAGTGAATGATGAAAGGAAAAGTCATTTTATTAGGCTATGTGTTGGAAAGGAGTCGGTCATGGAATGTTGTTAAGGAACCATCCCAGTTCAATCTGAACGACAGAGGGAAACCATAAAAAAAACTGTCAGGATGGTCGAATGACAGTTCAATGTGCTAGCCACTTGACTACCCATCTCAGTCAGTCAGTTCATCAATCCCAGATTATGTATTACAAATAAAGGATCTGTACATCATACATCTCTTCAAAATGCACTTAATTCACAAAATAGGCTTTCAAGTTTGTTGTACCGGTATTGAAAACTGTGATTTTGTGTAAATATTTTCTGCCTAAAAAAGATTGGGGTTAGGGCCTACTACGCC
This sequence comes from Brachyptera putata, assembly GCA_907164805.1. Taxonomy (NCBI): domain Eukaryota; kingdom Metazoa; phylum Arthropoda; class Insecta; order Plecoptera; family Taeniopterygidae; genus Brachyptera; species Brachyptera putata. Next base: position 36,032,784 of record OU015463.1, read on the forward strand.
GTTACCCTTCCGTCTGCCAATTGGCGTTCGATTTTCAAGTTTTTTTGTGTTTTCTGATAGATCTTGTTTAAAATATATTTTAGAAAAAGTCTGCGCACATAAGAAATGTTGTTTTTTATTGGTTTTAGACGCACTCAACGGATGGTTTCTGAATCGAAGTCTGTATTTTGACAGCCGTTGTTTTCTAATGCATCATGGTGATTTTCAGTCCTGCCGACTATATACCGGTATTTGAATCTGTTGCGCACGTGGTTTTATGGGGGTGAGGAAAAAAATTGGCCTGTACCGAGGTTATTTCAAAGGATGGGGAAAAATGTTGGTCAGTACCAGAAATCAGTGGCCATTACTCATAGATCACTTGAACAGCAATCACCAAGAGATGCGAATCATGTGTTTTGTGTAATTTAGGAGTGAGGTCACTTGCCCTGAATGTAAGAAAGAGTGTCGTTTGAGACTGGATTTTGTATTTTATAGTGGAAAAGCAGTGGTGATAAGAAAGGCTAAACGTGTGACCAAAACGAGGCGTAACTTTTCGGTAACTGCAAAAAAGAATACTTGGTTTAGTAATTCGCGGCTCTCCTTGCAGACAATATGCCGATTTATGTGTTACTGGTTGTGCGTGAAGTTTCTATTCACTGAGCTTTTGATGGTAGAGCTTGGTTTGGGTTGCGGGGGACATTGGGTTAAAGGGGTGGGGGAGATTCATGCCGTTTTTTTTTCCTGAGGGGGTTGCTGGAGGGGAATTATATGTCGGTTGGGTTTATGGGGTAGCTTGATGCCGTTGATGGGTAGGGGTTGCATGTTGATAGTGACGAGTGAGTTTCAGAATGGCGGCGAAGGGCGGCTGGAAACCAACATGCACGTGAGTTTTTACCAATTTAATTTACCTCATACACGCTACCGGTACTTTTTGTTTTTATAGTTATATGGTAAGGCTTTTGTCGTGGGTTAGGGGTAGGCCTACAATATTTTTTGTTCGGAACCACATAGAAAGTATTTTTGTGCACTTTCATGTAGTGCTACAATTTTACCAAGATGGCTGACATTGTGCAGTGGCCGGTGGTTTTGACATTGTCTCATCTGAGTTAGTTTTTAATTTATGAATAATTTCAATTCTTAGCGTACGCAAGGTTTTTCGGATGGATATATTTAATAGAGGCTTACATTGGAAGACACCAAATTACCGAAACAAAATAAAAAATGAGAGAAGGGAAGGGTCTTGACAAATTACCAAGACTGGCATGGCTTACTATAAATTTACCTGAATATTTGACACAGTGCCATGAGCCATTCTTACTTAGTCTATACTCCATCCAATAAATATGCATTGTGATTAACTTATTTATTCATGGTTGTATTGGAGGATGGTTAGTGATGGTTAGGGTTTGGCAGTGTCAGGTTTGTGTTGAATGGACAACAAGAAAGTGTTTTTATGGTTCAAACCTTACCCTACCTAACCCTATCCATTACCCATCCTAACCATAAAACGATCAAAGTCACAATGCATATTTATTCTGAATCACTTCAATTGCGATTAGATTGTTATCAATGAATTTCAAGCACTAGGACCTAGGCCTACCATGAGAACCAAGAAGTCTGACCATAATTGAATATTTATTTTTCAAGAGGCAAACCTTTTTACTCAAGTAAGCAAACATTGTTTTCCACCGAGTTTTAAATTATTGTCTGTTATAATCCTTTATCGATTTCGTACATCCAAAATATTAGTCAACAGTTGACCTAAGGCACTGCCTAAGGCGAGCATCATCTGACATGGTTGGTACTAGTTTTTCAATTCTAAATAAACACATCTAGGCCCTATATTTCACTTAAGTAGGAGCAGAAATTGAAATCTAAATGTTTGTTGATACGTTTGCCATATTGCATTCTTGAGAGCACCGCCGCCGCTATTGTAATGATTTAACGACTTTGGCACAAGTAGTCGGTGGCATAGAGTTGGGATCTCTACATATTTGAATATCTTTGGATCCTACCTCTCACGCGCGCGGCGTGATAACTTTCAGATATTTTGTATTCTGTCACTTATATTTTATTTATTTAATTCATCATTTTCTAGACCTTGTTTTCTGTATAATTTTCAATGCATTAATCTTATTGGCCTTTATCTTCTCTCATTGAACATTGTTCCCCTATTCTTTTTTTTTCTATTTCACTTCTGTTACATTGTTATGGGCTCGAAACAGCGAATGTGAGCGTACCTTTAGATCTGGCTATTGTTGTTCCAAAATAACAACAGACTGACATTTTACAATATTGAAAATGTTCCATATAATAATTTCAACTGGACGCTCACTGATATATTTTGGAATCATATTGAATTTGATTTTTCAAGTAAAATATTTACAAATTTTCGATAATTTCATCCAAAAATTCAGTGAAAGTCCATTGGAAACGTGAAAATTGAACAACTACGAGAAGTGAACAGTATGTATTTATTTTGGTTTTACGCGTGTCATTACAATAATTTTAAATATATTTATTTTTAAAATTCTTCATATGGGCCGGCGTGTGCGTCTCGTTGTTGTCGATGATTTGTCACAGATAGATGATTTTTGGAAAGAAACTATGGAGATCAGTGTCGTCTTGGAGCAGGAGATTATTTTCCGGCACGCCTAGCCCTTTTTCCCCGCCCACCTTTTTTCAGCTCGCCCTTGCGTGTCTTCCTTCCGCGGACTGTCCGTTTTGACGATCTGAGTCGTTTCTTCGCAACCCTTTGATCGAGCTTCTCCATATCAATTTCAGTATTAAAAACCTTCTCACTGATCTAAAACAAAAAATCACATCTATTTACTTGTCTGCTTTCTATAAATATGACTTTTTAATGAGATTTCACGAGAGAATCGCCACAGGATTGGTTCCAAATAGTACGGAAGTAATCATGTTATTGCATAAATATTAAATATAATAATCAGATAGATTCGAACGGTACGGTAGGCCTATACCCCGTGTCAGGCATCGTACCGTAAAACCATTAAGTAGGCCTATATAGTTGTTGGTAATACTACGGATAGCTTCATAATACGTCGTGTCAAGACAGCTTATGACAGAAACTCGATACTCGTTCATTTTTTTGTGCATGGTGTTGTGCAGCAATTGTAATTAAAATAAAGTGAGATAAATATTTTTACATTTTACACCATAATTCTAAGTAAATTTGCATGATCACTTACTTGGTACCTGTAGCGAGACGTCTTGTGTAGTATATTGCTTCCTAAAGCTATATTTAGAACCGGCCGAAGAGATTTAAAACTGGGGAGAAACCCGAAGAAACAATTTTGATTAATACACTTAAGAATCTCCGTCATTGTACTTCCATTGTGTTCGTTTAATGTCAAAATCGATTGTACGACGCTGCTCATTGTTACATATTTTCTAGTAATTGGCTCCATGGTATAGGTTGTTTTACAAAAATTTAAAATAAGAAATATAAAAACTCCAGCGACGAGCGTGAAGGTAGCCTATAATTTACAACAGAGCGTTATAACAATTTGTAATAGTTGCTCGAGTTTAAATACAAATTATGTGAAAAGTGCGGACTGACAAGAAAATGGTTGAAATTACATTGTTGAACATTTTCTCTTTTTAATTTTGAGTTTCCCATCCCCACTATTTACCACGTATCTTCCAAAGTATTTGATGTATTTAGCTAATTATTTCACTAAACGATTCAGCATATTCATTACATAAGAATGGCTATATAAATATATATATATATGAATGTACAATACGTTATAAACTAGGTAAACGCAGAATATGTGTTGGAAGATGAGCTTGATATGATTGTATATCCAATATAATCTGAAACTCGACACTCCAATTGACTCATGTAAAATATACTCAATTCGGTAACCATCAAATTAGAATCTAGACGTGAATCTCGGCAACATGGTTCTGCTATTATTTCTATCTATTTGATGAATAAAAAACATTCATTAATTTATTTTCTTCAAAACGACAATCCGAATTGCATGAAAATTGGTAATAATGTTTATAATTTATGCGTTCACATTCGGTGAAAATTTTATTTTTCAAATTTTTCCGCTCGGCCTAATCTGATGAAGATTTGGAAACTTTGAGATGATGTTTTTCAGAAATGGTACGACCGATTTGACCCCAAAACTATATCGTCTATGTTGGATAAGTCTGCGTGTTAAGAAGTTTCGTGTCGATCAGTCAAACCGTGCGACCTGTGCAGTGCTTACAAACAAAAAATAGAAAAAAAAAACAGATAAAGCTTCCCATGAGAGTGGGAAGGAAATTTTGCTATCCGATTAAAGATCGTACTTGATGGCCTAATAATAATAATAATATCGTTTGTTTTAGGTTCCAGATCCATATTAGGAATACATAATAAATCAATGTTTTGTAATGATGGACATACATTGTCTCTACAATTTAATAAAATTCATTATACTATCATATTTAATGATCTATATAACTATTTTCAAGTAACTATTATATTTTAGGATGAAAGTTAAGATGGATTGTATGGCTCGAATAGTAAGGTTATATTCCCTTATAATAATACGGGAATAATCAATAAGGTTATGGTTCGAAGGGTGTTGAAGGGCTGAATAGGGTTTCAAAGGTTTTGAAAGGTTGTTCTAAAAATTGTATTGAAAATCGCCCAAATAGTCGAAGGTTACTGCAGGTTATTGCGCTTTGATTGTAGTTTTGTTTGCCATAGATCTACGGTCAAATCTTTTTGGATGTTACTTTTTTATAATCGAAATTGAGTGTTGAAATAATTATGGTATTTGGTCAATAAGGTTATGGACATGTTTTTTTTTTCTTGTCTGCAATAATACCGAGCTACACTGCGAAGTCTTTGTAGAAAAAAATTTCACGCCTCGCGCGATGGTCGTAAGAGTGCATGGAAGTCCATTTAGCCAAATATCAGTGGTCCAGTGATAATTTTCGACCTGTATAAGGCATCACAACTCCAACACACGATATGTGTAATACCTTCACGAAGGTATAAGTTATAATTCAACTAATATCGTATTATTGTCAAACATGAGGGTCTATAGACCAACAGCTTAAAAATATGTATTAGTATGTTCAATCCGGGGGCAACTTGAGTCCTCGAAAATATTAGATTTTTGTAGTATTAAACTATTAATTAAAGAACTTGATATATATAAGTTCTACAAATTTTATAGACGCACTTTACAATGTATTGATTTGTATTATTAACTATTTTGTAAGGCCCCATATCATAAAAATACCAGTTACCCTTGTTCTGAAAACAACTAGTATGGGTATCCATTCCATGGTGAACTAACAGTTAAAGCGGTTTCCATGTTGGTAATGCCGGGCCTGAAGACGGACAAACGTGAGGTGTAATTCAAGTTGGTGGAAGTGCCGTGTTAGTCAGGCAAGATAATTCACTTTTTAACGATTTTTCTCTATTCACTTTCAAACGATTGGCTACCATAAGAAATTGTTGAATTGGAAATATTGAAATTATTAATGCTCATTATTACATTTTACAATTCCAAAAAAATATTAAATTTAATGATAATGTATAACACATTTTTTCAATTATGATTTCATATTATTATTCAATGACAAATGGTAGCTCTAATCGAAGAATTATTTCATTACAATTATTATTATTTATGAATTAATTGAAATTAGAATCATATACAATTTTACTGTCTTTTTCTGCATGCCATCCACAGGCAGCAAGGCAGAACTGATATTGTTCAAATATGCCTGGCATTACTCATCTTTTAACATTAACATGTAACATTAACCCCATACAACATCAACATTAACAATATATTTATAAGCGATCTCCAAATCGGAATTCAATCCAGAATTCGTTTATTTGCTGATGACTGTGTGGTATATAGCACCATTAACAGTGAGAGGGAGGAAAATCAGTTACAAGAAGATTTGGACAGAATTAATTAATGGGTTAAAATAAATTTAATGGGACTAAATGTTGGAAAATGTGAAGTGGTGCACTTCTCTACCAGCAGTAACAAGAAAAAAGTAAATAAAATTTATAAAATGGGAAATTCTACACTTGAGGAAGTAGAAGCGTATAACTATCTTGGACTTTACATGAATAAAAATTTAGGGTGGGGGGAACATGTTAGAAATATCTCAAAAAAGGGAATACAATCCTTAAATTTTATTATGAGGCAGTTGAACGGGACAGGGATGAAATTAAAAGAGAAGGCATACATGAGTCTGATTCGGCCAATGCTTGAGTATGCTAGTTCAGTCTGGGATCCGCATGAAGTTGGACTAATAAAGGCTGTGGAGAATGTCCAAAGGGTTGCTGCTGGAAGATTATCAGGAACGATAAGGAGGTGGTTGAAAAAGTTATAGAAAGACCTAGTAAAATGATTGAGGAAATGAGATGGGAAAATTTGGCGAAACGAAGACAAATAGAAAGAATGTGCAATTCTGTTAGAGTCAAGAATGAATATACAGGATGGGATGAATTAAGCAATAGAATTGGAAAGGGATTACAAAGAAGTACAAGGGGAGGGGTAAGAATGGAAGTGGAAATAGTGGATAGAGAATATGTAAATATGGATTCATGTAAAGAACGACGCGGGAATGGAATGAATTGGAAGAAGATATCAAGAATTCAACGAAGATCGGTGATTCAAGAAGAGAGTTAAGAAAAAAATAGCAAAGTATAATTTTATCGAGTATGTTTGATTGTTTGACTGTAATTTCATTAGGTATAGTAATCATTACCACCTGTTTTATAAACAATCTGTAATGAATAAATAAAATATGTAAATATGTAACAGAACAGCTGTTTTGTTTCGGTAAGCTCTGGGTATTACAATCTGTCGGGTAGATTCTGAGAGATTGTCGAGTGATTTAAAAAATAACCATGAGAATGAGAAAACGACAAAATTAAACCTATTTTTGTCCGAAGACAAATAATTTTTGGGATGTTGTATGGACAACAATGTCGGATAGGTTTGATATGATTTTCAATTTGATATCAAACGGAAGTCGCGATTTTCGATACCACAATTTTGGATTGAACGGAAAATTCCAAATTCATCAACCCTCACAATTCCCTCTCACTGGAGCAGGCACTGCATTCCCATAGCGGTGACCCAATACCAAGGTCGCTAGTAAGACAAGGAAGAATCGTTTCAATCTTATAATCATATTCAATCTATAGTGTACAGTGTAGAGAATAGACATATCATGTTTAACCTTTAAGTGTCATTTTAATGCAGTTTGTGTTGAAATTTAGAATAGCTAATTTATATAATATGCTTCAAACAATCATTGGACAATAAACATCATCAAGTATGTGAGTTGAAGTGTAATAATTTATACACAAATAAATCATTCAACCCAAATATGTATGTATGGATATTGGATGGAACCAGAAAGGAATTAAAATCAGTTTTCTCAATGTCCAGGAATTCAATGAAAACACACTTTGAAATACAGAAGGAGAAGGGTGAATTATGGTGACCAATAATATCCGCCCGTGGCGCTCTGGTGGCTTCTCCCTCCCTTATAGAGGCCAACAATCATGACATGAACAACTGTCTCGAGCTACGTCCTCAACATATGAATCTTTCACTAGCAGGTGCCGCCCTCGGTAGCTCAGTTAGCTGAGGCATAGGAAGGCATAAGTTTCTGTAAACGTACTTTTACTAATCACTTCATAGTTTCATAATCACCTGCTCATTCGTACCCCCGTATAACCTAGTTGTTTGTGGGTCATTAGGCAAACAATATTCAATCAAAATTCAATACCAGGTCACTCATGTCCCTTATGTGAGTGTTTGCGCTCATGCTCTGCAAGCCGCTGGAATCCTGCTCGTTGAAAGCATCCCCTCCACAGTCTCAACCTGTTTATCACGAGCTCAGGATTCCCACCAATCCTATTTGTGCAATACTTACGTAAATATCCAACAGAAAATAAAAATGTAGTATGTACCCAACAAACACAAATCCCCATACTTCCCGAATTTCACGAGAATTTTCGAACTCAGGATAATTTTCAAGAAGTGACACCATGGAAAACTAGAGTAGTATTTTATTTTGAGAGAAAGTCTGCCTAAGCCCTGAAATGATCATTGCAACTACGGAGCCTCTGGGCATAACTCACAAATTCTCGATTTCAATAGGGGTGCACACAATATTTAAAAGAAAATAAAGACAATCTTCATACATATGAATTGGGTAATTTAGGGAAAGAAAGAACTGCAGCGTACCAAGATGTATAAGTAGATAGGCCTACTCATAGTGGAGAGCCCGTTGATGGAACACAGTGATAGATGATTTGTACAAACACGAGATTCTGACGTTTCGGCTGTTGCCTAGGTCACCGTGTGCAGTAACTGAAGAACTTCGGAACACTACAAACGCACAGTTATTATAAACACTTCATCTTCTGTACTTCATAGTATCAAGAAATATTTCTAAACATGGATATTTTTTCCTCTTTTTCTCAATAATGATTTGTGGGGTTAAACAATGGTAGTCACTTGACAAATTATTTCTTATTACAATCAATGTAGTGCCCCTCTCCATGTCTTCTAGGGTACCCCTATATCAAATTCCCATCTGCTTCCCAAACTCTTGCTAATGTTCTTTCTTTCCCTTTCACTCAATTCATATATCTAGCCTAAAGCAATTTTCCTATACAGTACAGACCGAATAAATGATTCAGTGCAATATGAAAGAGAAGAAACAAATTCCTTGGTGAGCTTACCCACACCGATAGCTTAGTACGTACTATAATGTTATTCAAGCGTTGAGATGGTTTCAATCTTCTTCACAGGGGGTGATTTCAGGAGAGACAATTCTTAGGTCTTACTTGAAGAAATACAAGTTCAAGTCAGAATATTCTTTACTTATGTTATTGGTAAATACAACTTAAATTATTGTCATCAAACAAAATGCAGGTGATGAGCTATTACTCTGATATGTTATTGATTCTGTCACCCAAAGCTCAGTATACCCACAACATGAATACGGTAATGCATTCACTTCTACTAGTAGATATTAAATATTACAGGAACATAGCAACAACAGGTTACAAGTTTAAACCGATATAATATTATGAAAAGTCAACCCAACATGTATATACTTAATATCAACTATGTTATTGCTATAAACGCTATTGACATGTTTTGCAATAATTTCTCTTACACAAATATTACTTTATCTTTACTTTTCTGTGCCTGACTTTTCCGAAAGATACTGTCAATAGCACTGAAAACATCAGCCGAGGATTTGGCAGCATCAACACGAAAGTGAAGGTTCTTCTTTCCATAATATTCTACCAACGGCATTGTCGTTTTGTGGTACGTTTCTAGCCGTTTCTTCAAAGCTTCCACATTATCGTCTGAGCGACGAATCAAGGGTTCACCGGTAAACTGAAAACAGTAAGCAAAGGCAACATAAGCATTGATTAGGTTACTATTGGAAACAAGATAAAATTGGTAAATATTATTGAAATGGTGAATTAGAACAGCTTGATCCGTATTATATTACCATTACAGTATAACCTCTTTTATATGATTCTCATTTATACCTCTTTTCTAGGCGGCCCCAACCATTCTCTATAAGACTACATATTAATGTTTTCCTGTTATACGATTCATTTATTTACGACTTTTCGTATATACGCCTCAATTTCTTGTCTCATTCCTACATTTTTAATAATCCCGGTCAGGTGTTCATCATAAAGCCGTAAAAACCTTAACTTGGGTACAACCCAAACTACGTAAACACCACCTGCACGCACACCTGTGTTTAGTCAAGTTGTGTTGCTACGCCAACATGGCGACCCGCGCCATCTCTAGTAAACCAATCAGCTGTGTCATCGTGTCATCTTAGTTGACCAATCAAATGCGTTCAAGCTCCTTGAACAGCTGAGCTCATAAATTGCTGCGAACCACATGGTTATTCGTGTGTTGATCATTACGCGTGGTGGTTCTATTTTTCTACTATGGCGAGTGGTAAAAGAAATCGTAAAATGTTGTCGCTCAGCGATAAGTTGCGAATTTCAAGGATTGTAGACGAGAATCCGCCGGCACAAAAAATTGAATATTCTGACGTCAATGTTACATACTATTATAAGTAAAAGAATTTTTATAGAAGATAATGCGGCAATAGTTTCTGTTCCAAGAAGATGCAAGTGCAAGAAGGCCGTTTCCAAAAAATGGAAACGTGCCTAGTGGAGTGGTTCAAACAGAATAGGGCAGCATATACACCTATCCACCAGGTACACCTATATGCGGGCCAATTTTATCTGAGAAAGCTAAACAGCTAGCATTAAAAATGAATTTGTCTGAGGATTTTGTCATGTCAAGTGGATGGCTTCACAAATGCAAATTCCACTTCCGAATCATTTGCAAAAAAGTATGTGGCAAGAGTGGCGCGGTTAATCCTGAGACAGTGGCCACTTGGAAGGGAGAGTTGCTCCCGCCAATCTTGGCGGGTTATGACCTAAAGGACATATTCAATGCCGATGAGACAGGCCTTTTTTACAACATGCTCCCTGACAGAACGCTGGCTATGGCTAACGAAAAGTTGCAACGTAACGGTTTCAATAAAAAACAGCGGGTGCACAGAAACCGGCCGTCAAGAAGTGACTGGATTATCATGGAATGCAGTCCCCATGCTTACATCGTCCGTCATGGCCTTCTTGGGCGGATGGAACTCGTCGTGGTACGATCTGCCGCTAGAAGGATGCACCAGGCGGCCCGTGATACGTCGCACTAGGAGACTATCGTTGATCCCAAACTCTATGACCGCGTCGAGCGCAGTGTTGCGCTTCTCAAGCAGCCCGTCCAGCATCTCGGCTTGCGGCACGGTGCGAGGAAACCCGTCCAGCAGGAAGCCATTCCTACAATCGGGCCGGTCCAAGTTGTTGTCAATCATGCTGACGACAAGGTCATCGGACACAAGTATTCCTGCAATCAGACCACTGCATTCATTCCATCTTGTCCAGTTATGCCACTTAACACCCTCAACAGATTCTCTCTTACATGCAGATGTAAGATTGCTCAAGACTGCTTGAGACAAAATGAAAATCAATTATGTCCAATTGAAAATATAAAAATGAATGATAATAAAATATTCGAAAGGATAATAAAACTATTACAAAATAAAACAATATAACACCATGGAAATAACAATATGAAATTTCTTATTTACCTAAAAATCATAATTTAAATAATGATACATTGAATTAAAAAAAGTAGCTTGGACCTAGATATCAGCAATGCGTATGAACAAAAAATGAGAAAACACGAAACAACAGATTAATAAAACATGGTTTTAATCTCTGGACAATACTGGTTATGACAATTTTGGTGCCCAGACTGTTTTGACGAGGTGCCAAACATTTCTGCACATGTGAAAAACATGCTTTTGTTTGGACTTCAACGACAAAAAATAATATTTCTTAACAAACATACATAACACCCGACAAACCAGAGATTCACGTCGATCAAATGAAGTTCTTCAACCATTCTTTCAATAATTGCAGGTAGAAGTGTATGGAGGAAAATAAAGGAACCTACGCAAGATGGGTCTTCATATCAAGGCCTAATACAACGACAAGAGTTGATATTAAAAGTTGAATGCCGCCATCTTGGTGGCAACTATGGTACTCTAGGTTTAAGTCTGGATCGGACTTTGAAATAAGTATTCCTCATTTTGTGAAGAAACATGTTTACGTAATCATTATTGGAAGAGTATTTTTTCTATTTCAACTCTAGTTGTACTGAATTTTTTCTGTGTGCCCAGCTCACAAGTCTACAACAACACTGGAGGTAAGCCCAAAAGCTTAAAATTAGTGTGCAAAGATGAAGCCGACATGCTTGGTGGCGCGAGGTCTGCGGGGTGCGAACGTAAGTTACGTTGGTGACAGCCGTCACCAAAGCATTTCCAGCATCACCAAACATTTCCAACATCACCGAACATTTCGTTACACGTTATCCTTTCGGCGGAGGTCCGAGTCAGACCAAATGAATGAATTCATTCATTGACTGTTATAAGTGACTGATGTCAGTGATATGGCAATTCTACTGAGAAATATACTTCATCATTTCTGCGTCTTTCATGTGACTTACACCCACGTTATTGTATTCAGTATCGTCCAAGGATCAAAATGAAACGGGGTTATGTGTGATCGCCGTGTATAACCCTATACTGGTCTGCCTGCCTCTCTGTGTGTCACGTGGTATTTCCCCTCCGGTCAGACAAGCTATCACGGCCTTGCTAACATTCGATACCGCCCATGATATTTATTGCATCTTATCCTGTCTAATACGGTATTACTGTCTTTGGGGTATACTGAAGCAACAGCTGTGAATTGTACGAAAAGCTAGGTATACCAAACCTATCACCGTGGTTGTCAAGTCAACCGTGGCTAGAGTTACAGGACGAACGTTTGGTAGGGCTAGTGATATGGGCAGGTAGTTCATTGTAAAGAGGTGTGGAAAGATGGAGGGAGCCGTGTGTGAAAAGGGTGTGGGAGTGTGCATGAGAAAGAGTGAATTATGGTGTCCTGTAGAGTAGTTGTGAATAGGAGTTTTTGGGAAATAGGCTGGCGTTGGAGTGAACATAGGAATCAAACCCCCCAATGACGTCAGGAAGGGTAGCAAGTTTTGTGGTGCAGGTTACATTGAGAAAAACTACCACACCCAAGGTTTACGTCCGATTGAGTTCACTTTTTCTAAATACTAGTAATTGAATGCATCCATCATATGAAGTGTGGATTCAACAAACTCTGAGTTTTCCTTTACCCTAATTCGGCAGTAAAAGTTGAAGGCATGCTGCTAGTGGTGAACTGAAAAAAAAGGGCCATAGCAGCTACAGTGCACTGCCACCACAATGGCAGCTTTCAACTTGCATGAAGAATGACAGCTCTGCCCTCTAGACCTACCATTTACTCTTTCAAGAATAAATGCACAGTGATCCAAAATGTGATTCATTTGCCTTGGTCTACAATGAATGCAAGAATTACCGTAGATCTATTGTAGAATAGCAATAGAAATACTAGACTGGTCTTGGTTGCAGTTGAAAAGATTTTTCTAAGATTGGCATTCCATGCTATACAGCGAAACATAGATGCATCGTTTCCCTATCTATCGTTTTCCTGCTTCCATAATTAATTTCTTCTCTCCTATATATTTGTCCTGTACATCAAAACGATACATTGTAATCTTAAATTATATTATGAAATTAATTATCCACATTGAATAGTTATGAAGCACGAAAAATTAATGAAATTCCAACTTTATTTTTGAAATTTCGTCCAAATTTTTGGAAGTTTTAAAAAACCCACACGAATAAACCGGTGAAGAAAACTTGTAGATCCCCTCAAAGGATCCGAACACCTTATCATGTTGTGGGCGCTTGAGTGACCCATTGAACTCCAGAGCTATTGTCAGGAGCAATTTATTTGCTCTTAGCAGGGTCACCCATGGCGATAAGATCTGGAGTCAAGCCTTGAGTGTATAGAAAGAGTTCTGAACCTTGCGTTTTTATTTTCATTTTATTTCATTTTCTCTACACTTTTCTCTTCATCTATTGTAGTCTTTTTATTTTTACCTTATTTTATATCATCTTATCTTACTTTCCTAGCTCTTTCTATCTCGCTTCCTCCATATGCTTGAAACATCCAAAAACGTCGACTACCATGGCAAAGTACACGGACATGAACATATGCGCAAAATGACCTCGCTTTCGACGCACTTTTAAACTCTAACACTAACTAACTAAAATTTGTAGAAAGTATTTCCTTCGAATAAATTCAAATTTTCTCGGAATTTCAATTTAATAATGATATGCACATTATTCGGAAGTTTGACATGAGCCGGATCAGGTGTTTTGATTTTTTTAAATGTAATTATTTTACTTCAATAAGGGCTATTAAGAAACCCGTTAGGAATTGAAGCAATAAGTATAATCAATTAATTTGTAGAACCAATAAAATGGGTAATGAATTAAACTGGAAGGTAGTGATATAATTGTTTTGAATTATATTGTGCGTGCATATCGTATTGTCCCGAATATAAACCAACCCCCCAAACTTTTAGATCAATATGAAGGATTTCTAGGTGTATAGAAGTTATAATTAATTTAAATACGCAATTCAATGAATCATCCATAAAGTCTTGCAGATGTGTCTGTCTATCTGCCTGAGAGTAGGTGACGCGGAGCGAGCGCACACTGTCCCGGGTTGGCGGAGGGCCTCTGCCACCTTCCCGCTCCTCTCCCCCTCCCTCACCCACCGCCTCCCATGTAACTCTTGTTGACAGCTGACATGACAAATGACGGTGTTCACCGGCTAGGTCACGCAGATGGCACAAGTAGCATAGGCCTATCACAGGTTGGAGACTCTGCGAGTTTGTTTGTAACCACAGTACGGGAAGTCATTTGACAAGACAGATTAGCTATTTGTGAAACTAATACGACGTAAGTGGGTAGTGGTGTTGATGCCTCATGCACGATGTAGTGATACCAACAGACTTCATCATAATATAAAGAAGGTGTGCCGACTCACGACTTCCAAGTGCAATATTTCCGCGGTCAGAATCTGAGTCCATGGTCCCATGTGCCTATAGCACAACTATCGCTTTTATATCAAACTACACTGCTATACAACGCCTCTGGTGCCGTAGCCACTCTTATCTACATCTCGTTCATAAGGGAATCCGCTAAATCGCGACAGGCAAATGGGACCATTGGCTCTGATTTGACAGTAAGAAACCACAAATGCCTCCCATGTTATTAGTATGGGAGTAGGTACACCTTCTTTATATTATGATGAAATCTGTTGGTATCACTACATCGTGCCTCATGTGGAACAAGTGATACGGAACAAGATGTTGTCGAAAATCCGCATTGAAACGGGTAGTTTTTCTGTGCATTGTTCAGTTTATGGCTAGCCTCGAGGGATCGAGTTGCTAGAAAGCTAGTTAGCAACCCGGCCTACCCCTACACAAACTTGAAGCAGTGTGAAAGATCGACGCGAAATGCGAATGGCGCACAGATGACAAGTGAAACGCAATTTCATGAAAATTAACAGTTTGTTTTACTCAAGATTCGTGAGCTGTAACTTTTTTCTAACGAATTATGAGCATTCCTTTTTCACGGCAACTATCAAGTCCTCAAGTACCTAGTATAGCAATATTACCTTCATCTATATTCCGTTTGATAGTCTTGCCCAGCGTGGAGCCGGAAGATATCTCGGCTCTCAGCATGTCGCCAGTGGACAGGTGGCAGACGCAATACCGCTCTCTCAGCAATGGGCCCTAGAAGACAGTCAAGACGTCAAACATGATATGTCTTGATCAGGGACACTGATAACTACTGGTATATGATTGCTACACCTGGAAGATATTTTGTATAAATAATAGGTCGAAATATGTATATTATAGATGCCTTCAGGGTGCGGGTATCGCATCACCTAGGAATTTTTTTGCTACCCTGATACCCGCAACATGAGAAAAGTGCGTATGAATTGCGTAAAAGTTTCAACTAGGTCAACGTTGTATTATTGTTATTCTCATGGTTTTCTAATCCCCCCCCCCCTGGCAGATATAAATTTGTGAAGAATTCCTTTCCTGTCACCCGCTCTACTATAATACACTAACTGTATATTAGTAGACGTAATCACGTAAACTACCCTCATAAAAGACGATTTACCCGACTGTTGGGGGGGAGGGACAATCACGACTGATGATGGGCGCACGTCGATCGAATCCTAAATATATTGATATATTCAAATGTATTCAAGTCTTTACCAGCTATGACCTAAAAAGAATGATCCGTTCAATGGGTTTCTATTCCAAGTCAACACATTTTCTTCAGACATTCATTTAACCCAAAGCCAGTGGAACCGATTATTTTGGCGGCCGGTATCCAGTTTGTTACTCAAAGGCACCACTAATAGGCTTACTCAACTACATGACAAAATGATAAGGTTACTGGTACCGGTACCCCAAAAAAGTGCTAATTTAGTATAATATATACAACAGAAAAAACACGCAATATAAAAGGGATGCATCTTCTACATGTTCAAGCTAGGGGTAGGCCCTATATAGATGGTTTCCAAAAGTGGAAATGGACCCATTTACAGCTAAGAGGTCTATGCTATTTATATACCGGTATATATATATATATATATATACACTGGCATCGGAACCGATGTGGGGGGGGGACAAGGGGTGCATTGCCCCCCCCCCCCAACTTTTGGTCAAGGGGGGGCAAGAAAGGTCTTGCAAGACACAATTTGAAAAGGCGAGAAATATAAAAGACGAAAAAAGAAGGAAGAGCTAAGGAAAGAAAGAAAAAAAAGAAAGAGAAGGAAGGAAAGATGTATATAGATAGATAAAATCGTACATAGATTCATATAAATTTCACAATGCATAGAAAATTAGATGGACACATTCAGTTCTAGAAGAAAATTGATTTTGGCATACTAATCTCATCTGAAACATGTTGAACCCTATTAAAAAGGTGTAATTTGAAGAAATTTGATGTGCCGTTTCGAAATGACAGCTCTGGTACGTAGTTTATGAGTTAGCAGAAATCAACAAGCAACACTAGGCCTATATGCTTCTTCCAGATCTAAACTATTTATTACAATTTTTGTAAATTTCCAAAATTCCAACAGTCGTAACGATGACAATAAAGTGAAATAGAAAAAGAGAACTTCCAATAAGGGTCGTTTCTTGGGGGGCAAAGAGCGTGACTGCCAGAGGCGTCAAATTTAAGGGGCGCTATCGGGGCACATTTGTGACATCCTATTAACAATAATATTGCATAAATCATATTCTATTTTACTTATGCATTATCGGGTGGAGTAAATGTTAATATTCGAACAGCATTGTAATCGAATGATAGATTAATTTAGCGTTTCATTTTCTTAGATCAGCCATTCAGCAAAACTAGCTTCCTTACCACACTGAAGAATTCATGAATTCCAGACATTTCGTGTGATTCCCAAACCCGTAGAATCGTATTTAAAAAGATAAATTTTCGAAAATGTCCCTGCGGGGCTTGATTCCTCCCTCACTTGCATTCACTTTCACTATAAGCATACAGTTTTTGGGGCTCACAATTGAGTCCTTGCCCATGGCGCTAAAATGAGCCAGAACGACCCTGCAGATACAATATCTATGATTGGCAAATATCAGTTGGGTACCTCTAGTTCTTCAAAACAATCAATTTTGTCATCTAAATCTCATCTGAAACACGATAAATCGAGTCAAAAATTCCCCGCGGGGCCAGAAAGGGTCGTCCCCCCCTTCGGGTCGTGGGCTTCACGTTAACTGGCCTTTGTACAACTGTTCTTATATGGCATTTTCTTTCCCAGACTGAGATCCACCCCCCCCCCTTCTTGATATTTTTAGCATTATTTTCTTCTGTCCTGAAAAATACTTGAATGTTATTGAATATGTGGCACCCCATACTTCCTTCCTCCGCGAATCGCAATTGTTGAGCTTGCCCCCCCCCCCCCCCCAACTTTCAAAACGTTCCGACGCCCCTGTATATATATATATTATATTTATATATATTAGTGATGCCACCGGGTACCCGGAGACTGGTCCTGGACCGGTCTTTGAACTGCTCGGTCCCAATTTGCATAACCGGTCTTTTTATGTTGTTACAATTATATGTTTTTTTTGCTGATGTATGTCTTAATTAATCCTATTGCTGATATCTAAATCATAATTCAATTATGTTATCTTAAACCTGTCTGTATCTCGCAGAGTTTATTATTTGTATCAATTCGTCAAATTATGCTTCACAGACATGCCTTATTGCAGGGTTTGTGATTTTGGTACTTTCACGTTTTCTGGGGGGACGTAAAGACCGGTCCTATACCCGGTCTTTACAAACGGGTACTCGGTCTCAAATCCCAGGACCGATGTCATCACTAATATATATATATATGTATATGTATATATATATATATATTAGTGATGCCTTCGGGTACCCGGGTACCCGGGTCGGGTACGGGTAATGCATTACCCGGGTAATAATTCTGTTACCCGGGTACCCGTCTAGGTTCCGGGTAATTGTGCTAACCAGTACCTATAATATAGAAAATAACTTTTATAAATCACTCAAGCTACCGAGAGAAATTCAACTTCGCATTCTACATGAGTTTTTTCACCCACCTTCCCAGACCTCCCTCAACTTGTCATAATGCGCTCGTCAAATCTAGTCGCACCACCTACCGTTATCTGTGGTCACACGTGCAGTGTACTGAATCCCTCTCCTGTCAACCGCTATTTAGTTGCCTTGCCAAATACTATTCTTTACCGAGAACTGAGAAGCATGTATAGTCATATAGTTTTTAGTTTTTAGTTTTATATAGTTTTCTAAATTACCCGGGTAATTTCGGCGGGTACCCGGTTCCCAATTTGTTACCCGAAGGCATCACTAATATATATATATATATATGTATATGTATGTATATGTATATGTATATGTATGTATATGTATATGTATATGTATATGTATATGTATATATATGTATATATATATATATATATATATATATATATATATATATATATATATATATATATATATATATATATATATATATATATATATATATATATATATATATATATATATATATATATATATACACATTATATACACATACATACATACACACACACATATATATATATATATATATATATATATATATATATATATATATATATATATATATATATATATATATATATATATATATATATATATATATATATGCCAATAAACTATTTCTTAGGTACTGAAGATGGTTTACCAAATACTTTTTCCCGAGATGCTGTTCTATTTGGATATTTCAAGACTTCAATTCAATATTGAATTTTGGAATATTTCATACATTCCAAAGATCGATATTGCAAGAGAAAAGTGTAAATAGCCAAAATAATACAGAGTTGGTGGAAATTTAGTAGTGATGCCTTCGGGTAACAAATTAGGAACCGGGTACACGCTGAAATTACCCGGGTAATTTACAAACTGCAAAACAAGCAAATATACTAGGACCTATTCAAGCTGAAAAACAACAGCGAAGTGAGAAGAAATACTTGACAAAACCCTCAAATCGTAGAGGTAGGTAATGGGTTGACTATATATGCTTCTCTGTTCTCGGTAAAGAATAGTATTTGGCATGGCAACTAGAAAGCGGTTGACAGGAGAGGGATTCAGTACACTGCACGTGTGACCACAGATAACGGTAGGTGGTGCGACTAGATTTGACGATCGCATTATGACGAGTTGAGGGAGGTCTGGGAAGGTAGGTGAAAAAACTTATGTAGAATGCGAAGTTGAATTTCTCTCGGTAGCTTGAGTGATTTATAAAAGTTACTTTCTATATTAGGTACTGGTTAGCACAATCACCCGGAACCTAGACGGGTACCCGGGTAACAGAATATTACTCGGGTAATGCATTATCCGTACCCGACCCGGGTACCCGAAGGCATCACTAGAATTTAGTATTGATGCTCTAAAATTAATCCTCAGCCACTCGATCAAATAAAAGACATACAGAAGTGAAATCTCTGAAATCGCTATGCAGCTGAATAATTATGTTCATTTTCTGTTTCCTAAACAATTGTTTTCCTTCTCGATTTTATAGTTTTGATATACTAGAGTGAAAATGTCTTTCAATTTTCAACATGAACATTCAAGTAAGGACGCTAAACCACACTACTGTAGTACGTAGTATGTGCACCTGGACCACATTGATACTTCACGCCGTGTTGTTAAAATCTACATGTTTCCATAAAAATGGCAATTAGCTATCAGTGTTTCCGATTTGTGTTTAGTCATCCATTAAACACGTGACATAGGCCTACGACTATTTAAAACTCTCAAGTCATCCTGGTGTTACCAACTGGGATCAAATTCTACTCCGTGTTCATGGTACTGTGGTATGTCAACTAACTACAGTAATTTTTTACTTATCAAGATAAAAGAATTTCTGATAATCTTTGATATCATTTCTGATATCTCTGGTTATGCCAATCCCTGAAGCAAGGCTAACTAATAAACAACTACACGCCTAATTCATAGTGTACAACTAATTCAACGTTGTCCTTACAAAAACAAGGAACTCTTTTATGATTTATATTAAACATCTATTATTATATTATACTATTACTATATATCTTTCAAGTTTTAAGCAACTCATTTATATAACGATTGATTGATCATTTGATTAATCAATGGAATAATTGCATAAAAGATATATTATTTAAATAATCACTCGGAATATAATTTACCAAACAATACAGAAAATGCATACAACTTTTGATTCGAGTTTCAAAACATCAACTATTATATATTACATAGTAACTATTAAATGATGATTTTACTGGCTGGGCAGAATGAATCATGCTATTTGTCAGCAACCCATACATGTACGCCTATAGCACGTACGTCATCAACATATACCGATCCACACGTCTAGGAGATATTGCCGTGTTATTTATATACAGGTACAAGTACCTGGTACTAGCCTACGCAGCACGCCGCTCTAGCTCTATAGCACTACCTACATAAGTTTTATTGGCTTTATACTAACGTATTATATCATTTTGAGCATCAAACGTCACCAAGCATATTTTACTGAATTGAAAGTATCGCTTCTCAATGTAACTAGCATGTTTGATGATAACAGTCTTGTAGTTTGCAAGAGCAAGAAAATTAATAGAAGGCCAGGCTTAGTAGAATTACCAAAATAATTAGGCCTGTCCTGTAGGCCTACGTTTGTTGCTGGATAATCAACAGTTTGGTAAGTGGTTTCACTTGCAATTCCGCTAGCAAAGTGGAACACGAACAATCACATGAGTCCAGGCATTGAGTTTATAGGTCCAGGGAAGAACAGCTTTAGCATCCGTCCCATTGTATCTCTATGGGCCTATGCCACAGATTGCAGGTCAGCATTTTGATCCTTCGAATCAGGGGATGGATTCCATATTTGAAGTAGTATGCATACAAGCAGCTGACTCTTATTTGTGCACAAATACAATTCTCACAACATAACCTTACTTTTTGATGTGCTATGATATAAGAATTAATCTACCGGATTCGAAACATTATTGGGCACTAGCTACTTGGAATATATATATATATATATATATATATATATATATATATATATATATATATATATATATAAAGGGTTTTGGCGACGGTTTATGGGATAGGATGTTGTTTTAGCAATTGACATTGGAATGGTTTTTCATTTCATTCTTTGGGATTCTGTGTCACAGTGAAGTTGTCCATACAAAGTAAATGAGAACTAACCCAATGGAAATGTGCTACCAATAATGGTGCTACTATGGTGCAAATTCAAGATTCGCACACAAATCAGTACAAATTTAGTCGAGCTTGAATGAAGGCAGCCTTTAGTGTTCCTTAATGACCATCACCATTGCAGCCACCTACAGCTAGGCCTAGCTTATGCCTATGGATATGCCTACTAGCTAGTATTCATTCATTACTAGGGAAATCTAACTTGTAGGTGCCAGGCTTTAAGCTGAGCCTAATGTGATGCTTGGGTAACATGCCATACCTGGGTGCCCTTTCCAGATCCTGGAGGTCCCAGCAGAACAGCCTTGATGCCAATGGGCTCCTCTGGTTGGAAGTCTTCCTTCACTTTCGTGGCTGCTAAAGGTGGCATGATCGTAGCTTATTTCTTGTGCCACTGTGTCAGTGTAGCCTAGCTGATAGGTCGACAGTTACTGCAGGCGACTGTAGAAGGTCTTGCTTGATAGCGGTCCTGGACACTATATTACGTAGGCCTATATCACATTTAAAGGTCAGCACAGGCTGGGACTTGGACTAGGAATAGACAGTACACGCAGACACACAGTAACCTACACTATCGGCCATTTGTACTTTTCCAATAGGCCTAATTCAAAAACTATTTTATTCCGGATCCGGTAACAACCATACCAGCTTGATGGCGGGAAGCGAAAGCGTGACATTTTATTATAAGACAATGACGATAACGATGACGATGTTATGATGACGATCGACCTATGTCCAAAATTCAATTCTGAAGACTGACGACTGATATTATACACTTCACAAGCACAGTTATTGATTGCTACAGTGTGTAAGGTGTGCATATAAAATACCAGAGACATTTCAATAATATAAGCTTTCCCGATCATTGTACTGGTTGTAGTTTAGAAGACACTGCTTGTCCTTGACCCATTTTCATCTTTTGGGAAGAGAAGGGGAAGTAGAAGTGAGAGTGACTGTAGATTTTAGAACCTTGCCTTGCCATCATTATCTAATATATCTTGACTTCTGTATGAACGCGATGTATTTTATGTTACGTAAGCTACAACCTTCACTACTCTCAACCGTGACAGTATACTTTTGATATTATATTATTAACATTAACAGTTAGTGAGAAATTAACAAATTATCCTCTCCTCAGAAGTCAGGATATAATATACCGGTGGAACGTTCTCCGTCTATGAATGGGTTTTTATCTATTCTAGTAGGGATAGGTCGTTGATTTGAACAGTGGATCGGGCGTCGAACAATTGCAATAAATTGGTCAACATCGAATTAGCACATAGTTAACCATTTTTTTGCCAATTGCCACACCGCTCAAGGTCCAAGGATGTAGATAATAACTTTTCGTTTTTAATTTGCTAGTTTCTAGTCCCCGTTCTAGACTGGCCGCAGACTTTGCCGCGAGTTAGTTGTGGCCTACGTACGCTTGATTTTATTGATATTTTGCGCAGTGCGTATGAAACAGCTAAGCCGTCGGTACAATGGGAGTCTAGTGCTACGCTATCCTAGTCGTATCAAGCCGTGGTGTTGAACCGTCCGATTGCATACACATAGTAACAATTATTATTTTGACTGTAACAATAAAGGTAACCTTAATCTAGTGTAACCAGTTAAATACATCTAATAGACTGAAGATGGATTGGGTCATATCATCAGTGGACCTATTAACAGATTTGCCGAGGTGGTACGTTGGTGCAATTCTCGGTACCGGTTTTTTTACGTATTACCTCAAAGAAGTAGTAAAGGTAAGTAAGACAAGATATAACATTATTTTTTACATAATTAGAATAACTGTCATACCAGCGAATGTAGGCCTACAATGGATTTACTCATAGGGCCTAGTATTGAATTATAAAAATGTGCCGGTAGGCCTATATTTTATGAAAAATGTGATAAATTACAATTTTCTTTCTGGAAAAATTCAATTAGACCCTATTACATTGAGAGGAAACACGTTATTCCTTAATGGTATAGCTAGATTCTTCAGAATCGACGTACACATGAAACCAAAGTAGGCCTAGATGAATTCAACTATAATGTACAGATTTAATATGATTTACAGCTTTCCCGATTAGTCGATTTTTTTTTAATCGATTCATCGATTTTTTCGGCAGTTTTGTGCTATCACGATCACTCAGTAACTTCTAATATACCCTACATGTTACAATGTTAGATAATTAATAATAATGAAAATGTTATAACAATAGGATACTAAAATAATATTACCTATAAAATAACAATATAGGCCTACAAACCGAATTTTAATCATTAGCAGTTTAAATACCGGTACGGTAGTCTACATTTACTAATTCTTGAATCTATTAATATTTTCCCTGATATACTTAATTGTTACATTCTCTTTTAAACTCGTTCAAGTTTTTACAATTTTCATGCTTCGGCATTTTGTTATAAATTCTTATGCCATTGTGAAAAAACATTATTCTGACTAGAACTATTCTTTCTATAATCTAAGTATATGTTTTTGCAGTTTCGTGTGTTGTGCTCGTTTTGTGTATAAGTATGATAGGCTACTATCCCTTAGGTATTGGATAGTAGATATTTAACTATAGTTAATAAACAAATATGAATACACTTCGTATCAGTATCTGATTACCGCTCATCCATTGTAATGCATTCAACATATTAGTTATTTTGCACAATTACACATTTTTACATTTTAATAGTATTGAATTGCTCCATTTTGGTTATCGTTTTCTTCATCTCTTAGGTAGGCCTACATCAGTATAGTTGGGCAAAATAAAATCCATGTTTTCCCTCATTGTATTTACCTAATGTAGGACTACAAACACAATTAATGTACAAAATATTGTGTATTGTGTTAATCAATAGGGGGCAATAATGTAGCCAATAGTGTGAAATGCATAACCTGATACTGCAATAGCATGTTCATTGTTTTTAACCAATTAGCAATGAAGATTAATGCGGAGTAAGCACGTAATTATCATTTTATAACCTATTGTATACCTTATTTGAAAATTAATGGGTTTTGGTAATCAATTATTTATTCAGCTTCGAGATGTCCGCTTCTAACCTCAGTTCTTGTAACACAGTGTTTGAGTCGGTGTTGGACGATGAACTGAGTATCTGCTGAACCGTAGCTATATTTTTGTCCCCCTAATTGGCCGAAGTCAGTAACATGCGGTGATGGAAAATTACCGGTAATATAATGCAATAACGACAGTACGTTTTGTATCAAATTTTAGTTCAATGTCTTGGTCCCATCCTTGACTATAGTGGAGATTTATAATTATAATTATATCATATTTGAATGTGATTGTATGACTTATTACGCAGAATTGGGCCATATATAATTTATCTTGGTGATTATTTATATACATTGGGTATGGGTGGGTGCACTGTAATGATGACTAGAATCTATTGTTGTCGGTGAAAGATGAACGATAAGATTTTGTTATTAGTTCTGGATAGCGAGAAGGAAATGGTCGTGAAGCTATCTCAGTATATACACTGAGTATTCAGTATTCACTGAAATGATCGAAGGAAACCACGACAAACTTGTCAGGAGGGTCGACCGTGGCGGGAATCTATAATTGCGGTTCAGCGTGCTGGCAGCTGGGCCACCCGTTTCAATACATCGATACTGCAATAAATAGTAACAAGACAGATTAGATAGTCTAGATATGAGTAGATTAGATACATGCGAATGTTATGTCGACTCCGTAAGAAATTGACAACATTAAGAAGTGATTAATGAAAATGTAATAGAGTGCAACTCTGTTTAATATCAAAAATCATACCTTCACCAGCCATGTAATCCGTGATGTTAAATTTTATCAATAAAACACGGTCTCGTCCAAGATTCGGGAGGTCGAAATTCGTGTCAGATATATGTACAGATTAAATGTAGCGAAGGACTTATTAAACTACAAGATATTTAAATACCGGTAACTTGATTTACAGTAGTTATACGTAATACAATAATTTGTCTCTCGTCAGAAAGCTTCAACAACTATTTCAAACAATGAAACAGAAGATGTAATATTGAATTTAAACATATAGGCCTAGGCAAACAAGAACATTTTTCAAAACAAAAAATCCACTGCTTGATAGATATTGACTTGTGATTGATTATAATTACTAAAATTGAGTGTTGAAACGAGTATATTTCTTATAGAATGATACAAAGAATATCAACTTTAGTTTAAGTCAGAACTATAACCCTTACATACCATTAGAACTTATTTTCCATGTAAAATGTCCCATTACAGTTCTGTTAGTTGGGGATAGGGCCTGAATCAAAGTTATGAGCGTATGTATTCATTCCAATGATATAAACTTGATGTTCATTTTTTGACACTTGCATCTACATAATAATAAACATAACTTTAACCAAAAACATAATTTGTCATTGGCATTAAGGCGTCCCCAGTCTCCGTTTGGAAAAAGGTTCCTGCCAGGGTGGTTTCACGGTTAATAAATGATCATAAAACTTCATCGGTGCGAGATACTAAATTAATAAATACATAATAAGATGCAGACAATATGTGTCGAAAATTCTAATGAGTCACATTTTATAATAACTAATGTGGAGAGATCACTTGTATGTAACGGTAAAACGCGATTTTTTTCCCATCGATTTTTACCACTCAGCCGCGTATAGTTATACATACAAAAAACATGTAACGGTTATGTCCTAACTCATCTCATTCCTAACTCATCTCATCCATTGAAAAGCAGTTAATGCAGCAAATGAGATGAGTTAGGAATGAGATGAGTTAGGAAAGAGATGAGTTAGGAAAGAGATGAGTTGGGACAGCCAATATACGGGTTCGTTTCAAATGAGATGAGTTGGGAAAGAGATGAGTTAGGAAAGAGATGAGTTAGGACTTCCTCATTTATGTCCGAACGATAGTCAGGTACCTTTACAGTGGGCGTGTTATATTGGGGTGGGGTTTCGTGGAGGTACGCTCGTATCAAATCGACGATGGCCGATACTTTGGAAGCGTTATATGCTGTAGCCATCCAAGCTACATGACTGGATGCTTTCTCTACTACCTTTGTATCTACTAAAAAATTGAGGGAGCGAATCACGGTACGGGATACGTGGTATGAGATAGTGGTGTGATCGAGATGGATAACAGTCAATTGGAACCTAATCTAGGCCTAATTTTTTCAAGGATACAGCTAGAACACGTACATATATTATGGTATAATACGCCATGTATAGGCCTACAAACACACACACACAAATATATATATATATATATATATATATATATATATATATATATATATATATATATATATATATATATATATATCCACAATTGAAAAATAAATATCGTGAATAGGATAAACGTTAATCATGCCAAATTCTTTTTTGAAACTGCTTTTACTATACCGTCAAAATTACCTTTCAATTACCTTTCAATTACCTTTTCAGGAATCTTAAGTTGATGCTGCACTAAAAGCTATGTAATTTTGCATTTAGACCAATGCGCATAATAACAGTTGATGATTTCTTGTAACATTCAGTCACAAGCCGTATATACCTACACAATATGGTCTTACACACAATTTACTATTAACGCAAATCTTACTGTTGATTTTCGTTATAATCGATTAGATCTGCATTGGTTTAGAGTACGTTTGGTGATTTTTCAACGCAACTATCATCATTTGACAAAATTATAATACATTAAAAATATAATATAGCGGGAAAAATGTGAATAGTTTTATTTGAATACATAATATGAGATTTCTATATCACATGCAACTTTTTGTGCAGGAGTGATTATCAGGCACGTACTGGCTTCATACAAACGCGTACTTCGCTGTCTATTTGACTTGCTCTAGACTTCGCACTTATAGGCCTATTATAATTATTTATGCACAAAGGACGCCCTTTCAGAATTCTTGCCCCCCTAGCTACGTGCTAATAGACTCTGCTAATATCCTAGCCACGCCACTGCTATGTTTAAAATGCTTCGATAAAAACTATTAATTATTTATGAAGAAAAAATCTTCTGTTTTCCGTGTCCTTGTTTATACTCTTTACTATACTATATACTCTTTACTATACTCTTTCTTAAATGCGTATATGCAGTCTTGGCAATACGTATATCAATTATATGTGTTATTTTATTATTTAGTTATATGGGTCTATTATTGCATGTAATAAAACGACGCATTAGAATGGCAATTAACATCTAATAAGAGGAGAGATGATCGATGATATGGTCTCTTAGGGAGAAGAGAGTGGGAAGGATGCGATCGTGGCCTATATTGTAGGACCCATTCTAGCATTAGCGTAGGATACAGGAGGAATCCACGAAAAACCTCTAAAGATCAACTGTAGCGAAGTCCGATCTATCCCCATCTCCCGAATGGAGCAAGTGCTTCAGCACTGGGCAACATGTGCCGAACAATAATAAATATATCATAAAATCTACATTACTAATTCCACATAATATGGAACTATACGCGGTCTACGTGTATATTCCATGATAATTGAATAGCACGTATCTTATTGCACGTGTATTCAACAAATCCAAGCTGTATTTTATTCTTGAGTGGATTCAATTAATTTTTCCAACAAATATAGAGAATGACAATTTAAATAATGATTATAAAGAAAACAAGGGCGAAATAAAGAATATAAGGAAGTTCTTTGGCTTATAATATTATCGAATGAACATCCACACTTTTAGTATAAGTGAGTGCGTAAACTAATAGGCATTTATTATCTTCGACATTATCAATTTTAAAGTACATTTTCGACTTTCGATTCCCATGTTATTTGAATTTGAATTCCGCGTCAATTTTAAATGGGTTTGGTTGGAGAAAGTTGATGCGAGACCTCTTGTCGTCCTCGCCGTAACCAATCACAGGGTGCGGTAGTACGTCCGCTAGTAAACGCGCGAGAATCTCGGCAGTGATTCTGTATCGAAATGTGTTACAAAACTGACAACTG
Organism: Brachyptera putata; assembly: GCA_907164805.1. Taxonomy (NCBI): domain Eukaryota; kingdom Metazoa; phylum Arthropoda; class Insecta; order Plecoptera; family Taeniopterygidae; genus Brachyptera; species Brachyptera putata. Next base: position 36,061,072 of record OU015463.1, read on the forward strand.
AAATTAGTTTTAATTTTCAAGATAATAATATTCCTATATAAAACTAGTCAAACGCAGCATATGCGTTGTAGGATGAGCGAGATTTTGTGTGCATATATAATACCTTTTTTCCGTCCCTGACAAAATTGTTACAGAATAAAAATCAATAAACAAAATTACATAACAACATTACCAGAACAAATTATAAGTAATAAGTATAAGTGACAAAATGAAAAAAGGAAGTGAAATAGTTGATATATAGACATCAGAACAAACAGTAACGCACAAAACAGAACGATTGAATATATATTTACATATGGTTACATGAAAAATATAAAAAAAATCCAAGTCTATAAATGAAAAGTTAATTACAAAGATGATTCCTTAGAATACGTATTGCATCTTTCAATACTGACATGCCAATCTGGTATTTTAAGAAATTATCTGAATAGAAACGTTTACAAAATTGACTAAATAAATTGGAAACACCTGGAAACGGTCAACTTCTGAGGAAAATGATTCCGAAGTTTTGAAAAACCCCATAACAATAACCCAGAGTGAGAAAAATTAAATATTAATTATCTCCGATTGGATTCAAATTTTTACGGCATGTGAGCACATAAATTATACGTATAAATACAAACTTTTACTTGAATCGGATAAGTCACCTTGAAGATAAAAATTATTATGTAACGTTTTTACATCAATTTAAAGAATTCTGAATATTAATTTCTTTCAATATCATATTCTATTGGTTCAACAATTAGAACTACATCTGGAGGACTGAGACTACCTAAGTGACTTGACTGAAGCATAGCGAAGCTATGCTAGATATACTGTGGGTCTATTGTGTTTTAACATTGTATGTAGCATTTGTATTATGGTTGGTTACTAGGGACCCATTGGTTGTTCACAAGAAGAGGCGGCGGAGAATAACGCAAGTAGGCGGGGTTTAAATGAGACCAGACTGGTATAGGCGGAGCTTAAATGAGATGAGTTAGGAAAGAGATGAGTTAGGAAAGAGATGAGTTAGGACAGCCAATATACGGGTTCGTTTCAAATGAGATGAGTTAGGAAAGAGATGAGTTAGGAAAGGGATGAGCTAGGAAAGAGATGAGTTAGGACAGCCAATATACGGGTCCGTTTCAAATGAGATGAGTTAGGAAAGAGATGAGTTAGGAAAGAGATGAGTTAGGAAAGGGATGACTTAGGAAAGAGATGAGTTAGGAAAGAGATGAGTTAGGAAAGAGATGAGTTAGGAAAGAGATGAGTTCGGAATGAGATGAGTTAGGACGTTACCACATGTAACATATTATTGTGAATATTCACTACGGGTTGACAAATTGACCGTATTTTAGAAGATACTTCTCTGAATAGCAGTTTCACTATACAATATGTACGGAAAGTCACTTCGATCGTTCATATGTTACAATTGCACTGAAAATGAGAAGCTGTGGGTAGGTTCATTCTCAAAGGTCCATTCTCGGATATGAACGATTTGACGATGGTTGATTGATTATAACGTGCACTTGCTCTTCGAGCAGTGTGACCGAGAGAGTAATCTTTCTCAAGTTTTAACGCAAGTTTTATAACCAGCTTACATCTTATTTATTCGCATAACTTGAAGAAATGCCCTCGCACGCCCATTGGAATTGGGTCTGTTCCTTTACCTATCCTGCATATATAGTGTCTATACTTATTCGCATAAGTTGATGCTATAATTATATTCGCTTTTAATTATTCATACCCGTTTTAATTACTCCCATTAAGTTAATACGTATAAACGCGAAATAATGTGTTATTTGTTGACACGATATTAAATTATCTTTCAGGTGGGGCTGTTTTTTGATAGGCCATCCGTTTACGGTAGGAGAATTACTTGAGGGCATCTATTTTAATAATAGAAATTCGCTAAATTAAATTTTAATTACGGATGGCAGGCCCTATACGTGTTGAAAGTTGAAACACATTTTCAATGTTTTTATTGCGATCAATTTCAATAGTGTTGCAGAAATGTATATTTCGCATTTTAATGCCTTTAACATATTTTCAATAATTTGGGATATTAATGAATGATTATTGTCATGCATTTTCCCATCCTCTGGCCTGCTTGAAAAAGTTTTGACAGCAGGTTGTGATTGGTTATTGCTTAAAAAATTGAATAATATGAGTATTTAAAATAAAACATTCGAATTATGTTGTACATTTCGCTCATGAGAATGTTCTGGCAACTGGTCCAGTCAAGTAGGCCTACATTCGGTCACATTCTTAGCATTAGCAGTTATTTTGGTTTTTGATCATAGAAATTTTACTATCGAACTTTTTTCCCAACATAAGTCCATTGGTAGAGTTTTTTTTTGAATCATAGAATAAAGAAACATTCCGTTATTCAAGTATTTCTTCAAGTATTTCTTTATTCTATGGTTGTATTATTCATTTCGTTTCGTATATATTATATATACCCAGCCATGCAGATATGGACGGCATGGTGCGGGGAGACCATGGAGTATAAGTCCATGGTGAGACCATGGTGAGACGATGGAAGGAAATACCGTTATCGAAAAACCCCATCGGTTGCCATGGCCCACAATGCAAACAAATGAAGCTAATAATGGTAATAGACCAACCACTATTAGAATAAATAATAATCGACAACACGATAAACTTGCGAAACTGCACAATTGATTAAAATTGCAGTCTACAAGTCGAAAAAACCTGATGTAAGAAATTGATTGTCTAATGTGTTATCAGACTGGTTTATCAGACCACCAGTAGCAATTACCATATATCTCACACGGAAATAAATTCAGCCCAATTTTACAGTAAAAAAACAATTAATGATTAAAAGAACTTTCATAACGTACCAAATAGATAATCTTCTAATAGCCCTAGCAAAAAAATGCCGGAATACCGCATTAGTACCGATGCTATTTGTTTTCACCAACTTTCGGAATGCTAACTGGACTTGGTAACCAGTCCTAAGTAAAGTAACCTGAACCGATATTCATAAACTGTCGACGATCGTTTAACTATTTTGTGTCAATTTTCATTCTAGTTTCCAACGAGGCTTTCCCTCGAAGAAAAATTAATAAAGCACGTCAAAATGTAAAACTCAGTGGTCGATATGCCAATAACTTGAGAGAACAATTATTGGTAATCAAGACTTTTATAAATTATAGACAAACTGGATGTAATGGATAAAAAAATGTATATGCAAGTAAAAGAAGATTTATTCGGGGGAAATAATCAACCCTAAGCAAATGCAAATGTAATATCGACACAATAATACATGCCCATAATGGCACAATAAAACAGGCAGCTTGGAATCTAATTAAAAGTGCCAACAGTGGAAGCGAACGTACCAAAGATGATAATAACTTTTCCCATGAAGAAAGACTATAGCTAAAAATAGTACTGAAATAACACATATTTTCAATAATTATTCGTATGATATACCTAGTAAATAGATTAGTGTAGGCCTATGGCCAAAGTCTAAAATGAAGAAGGAAACAGAAAAGTATGCGCATAATAATAAAATATAAGTAAGATATGCCTCAGCCTACATACTGCTCAGAGATGTAATGCTGATGCTCAGAGATGTAATGATGTAGGCCTAATAATGCCACCTTCGAATCAACGTGAAATGATTTTCATGACATTCTGAATATAAAGTAACAACAAAACGCTCAGCAGGATTTGATGAAATTCGAAATTCCGTGCAATTTATTAAAATGTATGTATTTATTTCTCATCCACTGATCCATATTATTAATGGGTCGACGTTCAATGCAGGTATACATTTCCAGAATCGTTAAAACTAGCATTAGTTGAACCTTGTTTTAAAATGTGAAAAGGGCATTTCTCAAATGCTGGAGAATTATCGGCCCATATTTCAATCTTACCGGTGTTCTCAAAGATATTTGGAAAAGCATTCTGCATAAGTATATGATTGGTAAACTTTCTCAACTCGCACAGTCTAATAACATGTTAGCATTAATAGCTTTTTACGAAACGTCGATCGACGACAATGCCGGTTGCTAGTTTTGTGAAAAAACATTCATCACGCATGGGATTGGTAATCATAATCAACAAAACAGGACGGGAATATTTCATGATTTTTTAAAACAGTCGACGTTGTCAATCATTATGAACTTTTTAATGTACTTAAATTAATCGGCTCCGTTTGAATACCAAACAATACGATTAAATCATTTTCAAATAATAGCTAAGGCAAGTTGTCAAAATAACAGATAGCATAGGGAATGAACATTTTTCCAAATGAAATCACGATTAATACTGGCGTTCCACAAGGTTCGGCAATATCACCAATTCTCTTTTTGGATGAGCGTTAGCGAAGATTTCCAGCCCACTCTTATGGAGCTTTGTCTGTTTTTTTCTGTTTGTTTATAAGTAAGCAGCACACACAGGTCTCGATCACGGTTTGACTGATCAACACGAGACTTTTTTTCTATAAGTTACGCAAACTTATTCAACTTAGAACTGTATAGTTTTTGTGTCAAATCGGTTGGACCATGTTTGAGAAACACCATCTCAAAGTTTCTAAAAACCCCATAAGATTAGGCTGGTCAAGAAAATTTGGAAAATAAAATCTCTCCGAAATAATCCAAATTTTTGCTGAATGTAAACACAGTAATGATACACACTATCAAAAATTGATATGCAATTCGGACCAACCGTTCTCAAGAAAAGAATTTCATGAATGGTTTTTATTCATCAACTTGATAGAAATGTTGCAGAAAAGTAAAATGTGGCCAAGATGGAATCACGGCCAACTTGATTCGATAGTGACCGAATGAAGTATATTTTATCTGAGTCAATGTGTATAGAGTTTTTGATTATACTTTATTTGGATATCTCGCTCGCCTTATAAAATAACGCATATTCCGCGGTTTGCCTAGTATAATTTTCACGACATATCCAATAGATGACGTTCAACTAGGTAAAGTGACAATATACGCAGATGACACCATAGTCACCTACTGGGCAAACGAAAATATAATAAAATCAACACCACATTTTACCAGTAAAGAATTTAATGATATAATTGAAATGCTGCGTTTCAGGAACTCTAAATATATGGGTTACTTCGAATGGAGGATTTCTGAATACTGCAAAATCTGTTTTGATGAACTTTGGATTTAATAATGAGACAAATGTGAAAAATATCACCCATCAAAGTTTCTCTTCACCCCGTGTTTGTTTGCAAGGTAGAAGTAGGTAGCTATTAATGAAACAGAAGAAACAAAATTCATAGATATAATCATCAACGAAAAATTAACACGGACTTTATCATGGTTTGTTCATCATTGGATGAGCGATAGCGAAGACATCCATCCCACTCTTATAGAGCTTTGGCTGTGTGTGTGTTTTTTGGTTTGTTTGTAAGCGATGCACAGGTCGCAGGGTTTGACTGATTGACATGAAACTTTTTTTGTATACGCAAACTTATCCAACTTGGAACTGTATAGTTTTTGGGTCGAATTGGTCGGACCATTGCTGAGAAATACCATCTCAAAGTTAAAAAAAACAAACATTATATTAGGCTCGGCAAGAAAATGTGAAAAATTAAATCTCTTCAAATTTATTCAAATTTTCACGGTGAACGTGAACACATGAATGATACACATTATTACGAATTTGTATGCAATTCAGACCAGCCGTTTTGGAGAAAAATAATGTTATAAATGATTTTTATATTCTAAGTAGATAGAAATAATAGCAGGAAAATGTTGCAGAGATGGATTCACGGCTATTCTAGATTCGATTGTAACCGAAATTTCACGCATTATAGTCTCATGAAAAAGTCAGCTGTTAAATGTGCGTAGTTTTTATTTAAATTTAAATTTGAATTTTATTATTTTATGTGACCGCAAGTGTACCTATTTAACATATTACCATTTTATGTCATACGTATGCCAAACTGATACTAGTCAATAAAGCATGCCATCTATTATTTTCACGAATGAGTCAAGAGTAGGCCTATTTTATTCCATTTCTATGAAGAGGTTATTGAAAAAAGTGAGGGGTCAAGCATGGCTATAACTTATAAATTCCCTTCTCCCCCTTCCTATGTGCCTATCAGCGGTGAAGGCTGACAATAATATTCATATTTCAAGTTCATATGCCTATCTCTTTATTCATATTTTTTCGATACCATGCCGACACCGATAACTTTTGTATCGACGTTGGTGACTGGGGAACGAGATTATGGGATCAGGAGGCAAGGGGTTATTGGAGTGGTATGGACAGTGCGAAGGAATGTTTCATTCATCTTCAAACAGAAAATCTAAATGGAAGTCTGCTTGATAAACTGAGATGCTCGTTGACCCGTCATTCAGGAGGCCGGAGTTCGATTCCCGCTATGGTCGACCGTCCTGACAGCGGTGCACGCGATAGCAGGCCACGACCGGTTCCTGCATATACTGTACAAAAAACACCTGATGTAATCTTGATTTGATCGAGTGCCACTACCTATTGATTATTCGTGAGAGCCTGAATGCGTGCGCCGAGAGGAGGCCCTAATCTGCATGATGTCAGATGTGCAGTGCTCGAAATAGGGTTTTAGTTGTAGGCTCATTTGGGTTCATTCTAGAGGTAGCCCTTATCTATTTCTGATAGCCCGGCAATAGCTGATGGAACTAAATTTGCCGAAATTTAAGTACTTTGTAAAGGTCCAAGTGGCACCATAGTTTATAAAACCATTCCTTTATATTAGTTGGACACAGTGCTTTTTAAAATTAATTTGAAATGTTGCCTAGATTTAAAGGGTGCAATTTGAAAATGTGATATCATTTATTCCATTAGCTTCAATTATCATTTATTTCCTCATAGTCGATTATATTTCAATAACATAGGGCCTATTTCTACTCTCCCTGTTCTTCAGTTTCAATTTTATAAATTTAGGTGTGATCTCTATAAAGTTTCAGTTGGAAATAATTATGAAAAGTGTATTTACTTTTGAAAATAAATATTTAAATAAAACTGGTATTTACTAATGAGTTTTGATTGATTCAAAAGTCATATTGTTTACCAAGATGTACAATATTATATTATTCATGTTCAAATCAGAAATTTAATGAAATAAATGCCTATTTATCATTGTGCATAGTTCAACCCATGAGGATTACAAAATAATTCAGAGAGACGTTGGTAAATGTTCCTCTTTTAATGGAGCTCGGGCAGGTTTTCGAGACCAACTCTATCGTTCACGCGCTGAGTTAGTGTGTGTGTTTTATGAACATTCTCTATTGGTTCAAGCTTGCAAACTGAGACGAGAGGTCGAGTGGCTAGCACACTAAAACCGTCATTCAGGAGACCAAGTTTCGATTCCCGCCATGGTCGACTATCCTGACAGGGTTGTTTCGTGGTTTACCTTTGTCGTTGAAGTCAATACTAGGATAGTTCAACGACATGCCACGAACAACTACTTTCCACTATCCAAACCTTCAGTCTCATTAATATATCATTTACCGACACCAATAATAGATCATATACATCAGTGCAGTGCACCATCTTTATAAATCCGATATAAATGTATACATTCAGATAGATAAATCAATTAATTGACATTCAATTATCATTTATTACTCATGACTTCTGCATGGTGTATTGCCTCAATGCTAAAATAGACCAAAGATTATTATATAAACCAAAGACTGAGGATTTTTCTGTCTATGACACATATAATTATTTATTGACATAATTTAGAAAGGAAAGTATACTATACTGGAAAATCAATATTTCATCAATAAATTGTGAATGGTTTAGACCTAGATATCAAAATTATGAATAGGTAAAAACGTGGTAAAAACCTAGATATCTAATAAGTTAAGTCAGTTGGCATTATACACTTTAACAGGGTTCAAGCAATATTTCCAACGCATACTTTTTACAGTTTCGTATACCTACACACATATACGTACATAACACATGGTATACAAATATAGGCCTACATACATACATAAAATGCATCGTTTAACATAATTTTCACAAATGTTTGAATTGCGTTGGGTTGATGCAACCAGTAATAATCAATATACCGGTAAACCAATGAAAGTAAGAGCTATGAAATGTTGAAAATAATTAATACGTACGGTACTGATATTGCATTGGTAATTTAAGGGTCGTAGTGCAGCTAGGCACTATATCACCGCTATCTGCCCCCGCTTCTTACTAAACTGGAGAAACAGTATTCCAGAAATTTTGTGCAGTTTAAAATGCGCATAAAATCCTATTAAAAAACAAGAATTAAAAAATTAACCTACAAATAAATGAATATAAATGGAGCCAGGCCTTCTTGTCTTTTCCTTCAAGATCACCAAGTTTTCGGGGCGATGGAATTAATTGGAACGACCCTGTGTTGAAGGTCACTAGTACTTTGTCAGTGGATAAAACTTTTCTTTTAAATTACAGCATCCAGTCTTGGCGTGTTCCGACAGCAAATTTAGAACATTTTTAGAAACAAATTTACCGATCTTGAAAGAGCGGTACTGGCCGACCTTCTGGTGCTTTGAGTCACGGCTACAAACGATATGTGCGAGTATCATACGTGGCTTTCTACCAGATTTAACTTATAGACGGTATGTATTCGTGCACACGTTGTACACCACTGCTGTATATAAAGCTAAAAAAGACAAAAAAACATAAATGCAAGAAGACCTTGATGTATCTCATGGTCCAATGTGTGATTGTATAATTTGGATTTTCCATAAAATTGCAATTTTGTAGGCCTACTTTTCCAAACTAGAGAGTATTTTTGGTGTAATTTTAGACATTTATTAAGTCAAGTCTCTAACTAAACAGTAGACCTAGAACTACTGGGAGATCCATTGGAGTTACTCAAAAACCTGAAATTTTACATGCGCAGTGGTTATAGAAATGGAGACATTCAAGTGTAGGCCTACTATTTTTTCCCCGTGTTCACGAACAATTGCGTCACCGAATAAAAAAGTATATAACTCCAAGATAATTTGATGCTCTTTAATTAATAGGACATCCTGTTTTTTGGAATTCAGTTATTTTAAGATTATTATCTAATTACCGGTATCTTATCATCATCGTTCATGAATTTTGTCGCATTCATCGTATTCATTGACGTATTATCTTGGAACTGATTGTATTCACATAAATAGAATGTCCTATTAATTGAAGGGCATAAAATTATCTTGGAGTTGCATACTGTTTTATTCAATTACACTGGTTCGTGAACCAAGAAAAAAATAGTAAAGATTAATTTCTCTATTTGCATAAGCACCGTGCATGACCTTAATGATTTTTATTTCATATTATGAAACAAAACCATGTTTGATGCCATACGTTGGAGAATTGTTTTTTGTTACGGAACAAAAATAATTATATCGATCAAACCTCTGATTTTGGTCGATAACTGGCCCATATACAAAATGATTTAATTGGTCTTCACATTGTTTCGATGGTTTGGTCTATGTTTTTAGTTTGAAAACGAGAGAAAACACTGGTAGTAAACTAATAGTCAATATTAATATTGAAATTTTCAAAAAAACATGAAGTTATAATACTGTAATACTCATAGTGATAATCAATTATTAATAACATTATTCTCTCTTATATCTGACCTATTCGAAGGTTATCTTTTGGAAACCGATCTTTCACTTTTCCCCATTTTCGCATAGGCCTAATGCATTAATGCCCGTAAAGTTGAGCTTGTTCACTCTTGTGACTATTTGTTATCCAGGGAAATCCTAACATTACATGACGGAGGTCAAGTGGGCTTGGATTGGCAAGAGGACGGTTGTTCGGACACTTCACCTGTCATTGTGATCCTGCCCGGTTTGACGGGCAATAGTCAGTCGGACTATATCAAATGCCTGGTGAAGACGGCAAGGCGGGGCGGCATCAGGACCGTAGTATTCAACAACAGAGGACTGGGCGGAGTCTCGTTCAAGGTACTTGTCTTGCAGTGGCATTTAACGTGTTGGCCTGCAGGCCCTCCTTGTCAAGGCCCCCACTCACTTCCCCCACCAGAGACCCTTAATTGTGTGTATCAGCACAATCTGTCAGACCCATACACATAGTGTGAAGATTTTCATCATGGTTGCCAATTGGTATACGGTATGTGAATATAGTTTGATATTCGTCCATTTTATAAGATGAGAGATTGTTATTTTTAGTATCTTATTGATACACCAATATTTATTTTCAATTTGAACAGCCAATAAATGTGTAAGGCGGGAACATTTTCTGTAATTGCAATTGTTCAACACTTCCGATAATGAAATATAGAAAATGCTTAGAAGTTACGTCCACGTACTTGTCTAAGTTGGTTCTTCTTTGAACTGAAAGTAAGTGAGGCCAGAAATCATCGATATATTCATCTATCTATGGATCCTCATTCATGTATCCTCTACGTATTCATCTATGTTGACTATGTAATGGTAACTTTAATAGTCGATATTTTTCTTCTTGATAATCGGTGTGAAGTCATTAATAATTGATCATAAAAATCATAGGCCTATCTAGGCCTATAATCAATCTCAATTTTTCTGACAACCAACAAGATTATTAATATGTACACGTGCCGAGGGCACGTCCACTTCGACCACTGCCACTGCCGGGCCACTTCGACCGTAGCGTTACTTGAGTACAAATCTCAGCAGTGGCATGCCAACCGGATTCAATACCTTTCATATACATATGAGTGTTGACTTCGTCATAAGTATAACTGATAGGAGCACAACTCACAGTCCGTACCGCGTGAACGGGGGACCTTACGGTAGACGTACCTCTTCTGGAGGCTTACCATAATCACTACGGCTGTAATACAAAACAGAGAACAGTAGGCCTACATATTCATTCATTTAAATGAAGAGCATAAGTCTCCCCTCCCCCTCCCCTGCCTCACCATATCCAAAAATGTAATTAAAAATCATGCACATTTCATTTTTTCTATCAACACATAGAATATTTGTCTTTAACTCTTTTTGTCTCCTATTATTTGAAAAAAATCGAAACTCAGCCTATTTGTTAATCCCGTCTGTCCATCTTGTAGCGTATTATCCCCAGACATATTCCACAGTATTTCCCTGACTATCACTTATCATACGATTTTTTCGATCCAACCTCCTTTCACGTAGATGACGTAGCTATAGTTGATGGCTTGAACCAGCCGAGCATACATGCGAGTAAAAGAAAACAGTCGACTGTAACCACCAACCTTTGGGTAATCAGCTAAAGCATTCTAAGAACCATCACTACCCAGTGACATCACCTATAGCCAATAAGAAGGAAGTTTTTTTAAGATGGGCATAGACCTACCACTTCAGCATTTTATCCCAGCAACATTTGAAAAATCATGAAAATACTCGTACATCCAACGAAAAAACTGCGTATCTGTAACTTATGAAGGAGCTTCAAAGAAACTTTATTTTTCGGGGAACTTTCAAGTTCCTTCAATCTCAAGGAACTGGAACGGTAACTAGTTCCTTTGTTTGAGGAACGTACCTAACACTGATTATTTATGGATGGTTCAGATAGCAATTGCTAGAAAACAGTTCAGACACCATCTATAGCCTATAATGCTTGGGCGGTGCTTCGTACTGCTTTATCTCATTACCACGGACATTAATCCTATGATTGGTCGTGTTCCAGACTTCTCGCACTTACTGTGCCGCCAATGTGGAGGACTTGGTGGAAGTGATCAAGCACATCAAAGGAGTTTGCCCGGATGTGCCGTTGGCAGCAACTGGAATCTCTATGGGAGGGTAAAAACAAAACCTGAATTATGTAATGAAGAAAACAAGCATTATTTGAAAAATTAAAATAATATACTAAAACAATATTAGGAGAAGTGAAGGCTCATTGAAACAAAGCCTTTTAATAGGAATGTTCATAATAATGTCTTTTTCATTACCAGATTTTACATATAATGCTCTTAATCTTCAGTTTGCTGAATGAGTTACATATAATATTTTTTCTAGGTTGGTTAGATCACCCTTGTGGTGCCCCATCCAAACGACCTTTCATTGTTCTCATTAGCTTTCATTGGGGAACAATGATTCATGTCAAGTTTGCTATGCTAATAATGAAAAATGAAAAATTTCGTTTTATCATTCAACTTGAAGGAACCAATGAAGAAAGTTATTTAGAGAATAGTAAAATAACAATAACCAATCAAGATCCTTGACCACAGTTTTGGTCTCTTTTTGAAAAAATGTATATCAAATTTTTATAAAATATGTGTAGGTCCAACATTTATAACCGATGCATTCATAGTTAATTACATTATAAAAATTTAAATTCATTGATTATCCATTTGGCCCTTCATCTTAACTCATTTGAGTGACATAAGTTCATATTATTATACCATTTGTTTAAAACATTCTCACCTGTATGTTACATAATTATGTAACTGTCAGCGTTGTCGCAGTTTGCCGCAGTTATGAACAGAGTTTAGTCATTCACCCTGAGACAAGCATGCAGTACCTTGCCAATTATGATGACCTGGGCTGTTATGGCCATGGTTGGGTTTATAAACTTGAATCTATTGTGCAGCTGTATTTACAGTCGACATTTTACTTTCAGCTTGATCTTGGGTAACTACCTGGCATCTAAACAAGAAGCTGCCAGGAAGGATATCAACGCAGCCATGATCATCTCTGTACCGTGGAATGTGTTCTGCGGAACCGAAAGTATCGAGCGGCCGGGCGTAAACCTCATGTTGAATAAACACCTGGTGTCTGGCCTTTGTGACACATTGCGAAGGTGGGTTACATCAACGGTATAATATCGACGTTTCATACAATATTGACTGTCGATATGTAGTTTCCCGAATAGCATGTCACTCTAATTCCAACTATTCGTTTTTCAAAGTGTGCGCTGTACATCAAAAATACTTCCATATTATGCACTGTAACTTGATGAAAGACTGAATTAGGAATTATTATTTAGCCGCCCCGGTGGCTAAGTCAATTATCGCTAGCGGTAGTAAGTGAAGTCACCGTTGGGCGTGGGTTCGAGTCCCGCATAAGGCATGGGTTTTTGTAAACGTCCTTTCATCTATCATCTCTTCATCGTTTCATTATCATCCGCTCATTCGTACCCCCGTATAACCTAGCTGTTGGTGGGGTCGTGAAGCAACATAAAAAAAAATATATATATTATTGTATGAACTCGAAATATTGAATAACCAGTGAATGTATTTCTATATTTATTTTACTAATGGTTTTCATGGAAAACACGATGTACATGAATAAACCGAGTTAAATTCAAAATGTAGAACAACAGAAAAATCGAAGTTCACAGTTTGAATTATCTTTGACACTGTAGTACGGACTTTGTTCAATAAAAATGAAGCTTGATAGCAATTTTGAATTGTGATGGCTCGGTGGTTTTTATCTCGTCTGATAGATGTATTCGCATCATTTGAATGCATTTTGAAATCATTGAATGTACACGAAAATGCTGTCTTTTCAAACGTTATGGTACCTACAGTAGGAGCCAGTTTTACCAATGAACTGATGATCAAGAGTTGATTGGCACTAATTATCAGTTGGCAAAACTGCTGCTCTGAAATCCAGTTATAGCCAGCTATATCTCTCAGTCTCAAATGCATTGAATTTTAATTAGTATGTTATTATTATTATTATTATTATTATTATTATTATTTACTCTTACAGTTGCGCAAAAATGCACGGTGGCAAGTTCCCTATCCTTGATCACGACGGTTTGCCCGCCTCCCTAACCTTCTGCCGGAATTGTTTTATTCTTATTTCATCCCCCTCAAAAACACTTCTTTGTATTTCACTGGATTGTTATCCAATGGTTAGTTAGATGGAAGTATGCCAAATTTGGGAATATTCTGTGCGTGCAAGTATTCGATATTTGTGTCCGAGTTACAAAACCAGTGTTGACAAGAAGTTTACGTTTGTCCATTGGGAGTGCCATGTTCGTATACATTTTGTCTGTCTGTTTCAGGGTGAAGCAAGACCTGGAGATAGCAAGTGATGAGCTGGACCTCATTCTGCAGGTATATTGAGACCAGAGAACAAGATCAGAGAGATCAGAAGTCATGAAATATTTACAGTATCCAAAGATGATCTCATGCTCGAGTGGCAATATACCCATTTCTACCTACTCTCTTGTGTGTCAGCAGCAGATGCCCGATAATGTCCCCTTGGTTCATACCTGTAATCTGCCAGTTTGATGCATGTATTCAAATGAACTACAATCTAGAATATATTTTTAAAACATTTGCATACTTTGCATGTGTGGTATAGGACCTTCTTCGAAAGCATTTTTGCTATATTCACGTAATAAGTACTTGCGATTGCAGAAAATGGTTTAATTTGAAATTTAACTTGAAATTCAAATCAAATCTACGCACATCCGCTAATGTTCTCAACGAGCATATTTTCTCCAGGCTGCATTTTCTTTTTTAATGTAGCTCGATCAACCACTTTATACGACAGCAACCGTACATACAAGTCCAGATGAGACTTGTCCAGATGAGAGAGAATCAATTTTTCAATGTAAACAGCCATAGTTAGGGTGACCATATTCAAAAAAGGAAAATCCGGGACAACGCCAAGACATGGGTATAGTCAGAATCATTTGTTCCAAATTTTATTAGGGGGGAGAGGGGTCGAGGGCTCAACAGCACCGCAGGGGAATTTTTGGGAATTTGTAGTCTTCTAGTCATTTTCTGGACGTATTTTCTAGTCATATAAAATCAAGAATATATTTTTTTCTATTGTAATTGCATACAACTTTATACTCTGAGGATGTAGCAGACACATGTTAGTGATAGAAAGAAAGGTATTTGAATTTGATCTGCAATTTAAAAATTGATTCAACAAATATCACAGTTTTTAAATTTAAAACCAAAATAAATTATGACTAGATGAGTTTTACCGAAATGAAAAATACACAAATAGGCCTATTTATATTTCTTCCGTTTTTGAAAATCAGGGATAATTATTCACCCAACGATTGGGAAGTCTGTTCTTTTGAAACCGGGAACTGAAACCGGGACAAATACGTGTCCCGAAATAACTTTTCGGGACACCGGAACAAAAGATGGAAATCCGGGACAATCCCGGTTTTCCGGGACGGATGGTCACCCTAGCCATGGTAAAATATGAAATAAATCAAATAATACTAAACAAAATCATGAAAATCAAAGTAGTTTCGTAGCATTTGGTAAAATGAATATTATTGTGATGTGTGATAGGTAGTATATGTATATTGGTAGGTTGATTGTCATCAATTCATGCTCCTTAAAGCAACCTCTGTTTATACCGGTGATAGAGACACTTTTCCTTCACTAACAACACATTTCTATAATCTCCTACTTGTAATAAGAGGCTTATCATAGATTCTTGCAACCGGCACATTAGCTCAGTGCTACCGCCAACGCACTTGCTCCGTGTGACTCAGGAGATCAGAGTGACTGGGCCTCGGTTTGATCACCGCGACCGTCCATCATTACGGGAGGTTTTCAAGGATACCCTCTATAGTCTGGGGCGGCTAATGATGGGATGGTTCCTACAATATCGGTCACAACCGCTCTCTTCCCACTCACCTTCTCATTACCTAAGAAACCTTCATCTCATCATCCCAACATAACATTAATCATTAATCCGATGCCAATAGATCTCAGTTATCATTATGGTGCATCGTTAAACCCAATGTAATTAAATATATTTATGAATGTAACTAAGGCCTACGTGTAAATCATTTCCACTGAACCAGCCCTGCTGACGACTACACTCTTTAATGTGAAACGTTCAACATTTCAGAGTAAAACTATTCGAGAATTCGACACGAACTTCACTGCTAAGCAGTTTGGTTTCAAGGACGTGTGGGATTATTACAACCACGCTACACTGCATGAGAAACTGGATCAGATCCATGTTCCGCTGTTGTGTCTCAGTGCTGCTGATGACCCTTTCCAGCCTCTTGAAGGTACGATAAGACCAACCTGCATTTCAGCCTCGACATAACATAGCATATTGCACATAGCAATTTTCTGTCCAAACATTCAGAGTAAAATTGCTTCATCTTACAACAGTGGTTGCATTTGAGATTATGGTACCCCATACTTTAAACTGTTGTATTATCATTTAATTTCCTTAGTGCGTATAAGCATTAATATTAATTGATGTTAATTTTTCAAAAAATGTACAAAGTCACAAAAAAGTTGTAACATACCTACTTAAAACAAGCTTAATATAGATCTATACAAAAAGAATGTTGAAGAAAATATTTAGACACGTAGAATTTAGGCAGTTTTACACAGTAATGTGAGTGGCTGCACAGGAAATTGAAAGACCCAAACATTCTTCGCAAGAACGCCACAGTTGCAAAAATGTATACTGAATGGAGCTACTTGAAGGTACTGAGAAGGGCAAATATTACACTTCACACTAGCTAGTAAATTGTAAGAGAGAAGAGGTTTGTGGGACATACGTACCACAAGCAACCACTCGCAGGTTGAATTTTAATTCCAGTTTCCCCTCATCCCAAATTTTTATTTCAAGTCCTTTGTTTTATTGGCAATCTCACGACCAGAGTTAGCGTTAAAATTGTTATTTATTTGTGAAAGACTTGACGAACATCTCTTAATACATGTGGTAACTTGCAGGTATCCCTGTGGCAGCTGCCAACATCTCCAAGTGCGTCGCTATTCTGATCACTGCACGTGGTGGGCATATAGGATTCATGGAGGGCCTCATGCCTCTCTATCAAGAACAGTACATGAGCCGTGTGTTTGGACAATTCTTTGGAGCAGCTTTCCAAGACGGCGACAATATAGCATCACTAGACCAAGATGTTCCTGACCAATAACTACAACTCCCTCGTTGCAGTGCAGGCCAAGTGCCGGCGCTACTCTGCAACTGCATTTCTCTTCAGGGAATCTCATCGACTTTTAGCATTCTTCAGCATTTCATTTTATAATTTCACTTCTTGTAGACGTACGGCCTACTGTTTCTCGTTTTCTTCCAGTTCTAAAGTAATTGTCAATGTGTTTTAATACCTATTGCTGGCAGTGACAAATTCAAGACTGGAGGATGAATGGAAGAACCTACTGATGATGAGCGCTTTGGTAGTGCATGGTTACTGTATAACGGAGAATCGTTTTTGACACCTCAAGCAGAACGTTTATACATTATATCCGTAATTTCTGTTGTAAGATCAACTCAGTTACTCCATTTGTGTCAAGTTACCATAGTTTGTATTATTTATTATATGTCCCACAGAATAAAGATATTATCAGAAGGGCGGGGTTGGGGCAGTCCAAACGCATCACACACACACACACATCAGGGCACTCTTCTCAGAACATCATAACTTGTTCAAATTAAGATAATTAAAACATAAGGTGAAGTAGTTCAGTCAAATAGAAATCATATCTACATTCTAATGCTTGCTTTGGATCATCTTCCACATCTGAATAGGGTAGATAACCACGAAATATCACATACGATTCCATACATTGATCAAACTGGTGAGACACCTCAATCACTTTACAATTATATTAGTGATGAAAAAATCAAGATACATAATGTTATTGTTTTTAATCTGTCAATAATATATTCCAAGGGATCTACATCGCAGGCAATATGTAGTGTTGAACCGATGGGTCGTGCCACTGAGTGCCTATTGTACAGGACTCGGTGGTGGTGTGTAAGATGGGCCTCGACTGAGGTCAGTTTTAGTTATAGGCTACATGTATTGGAAAAATCCTTGTCGACAACATTGCACGAAATCTTTTGCTCATGTCATTTTATATAAGAAAATGGGAGATCAGAAATAGGATGGTTGAAATAATGGTATATTCTGTACAGTCTTCACTCTTGGCTAGTCTCGATAACGCATTCCAATTATTAACAATAAATTACCCCATTCAATTGAATAATTATGGAGTGAAAAATGAAACATATATAAGGCAATGGGCCAATGGCATTATATGAAATGTTCCATTTTGGATTAGAATCGCGTATTTCAAAAATCTAAATATTTGAAATATATAGGAACAACACAAATGAGTTAAATCAATGCATAAAAGAAATAACAGCATGCAAAAATAATAGTGCTAAAAACTGCTAATAGTGGGGCATGTATTAGTTTATTAGCCCGCACAGAGCTATTGATACTATCTTACTCTCTCTCTCTCTCTATCTCTCGTGCTATTCTTTCTTACTCAATCAATTGATCGTTCTAAATCACACTCGGAGAAAGAAAATAGTACCGTAGCTTTTAGCTTATCACGAAAATCCATTAGCTATCTTAAAAATCACATTGCCACAATAGCAAAATTACAGTGAAACCTTGATCTATCGTTTTCCTGTTTCTATTGTTTATTTTTCCCCGCTCACGTCCCATCAATAACCAGTGTTGAATTTCCCTTCCTGGATCGTTTTTTTTTTTTTTACTTGGTCCTTCGAAATTGAGCGATAGATACTGGTTTCATTGTACACACATTTACGAAGAATTATTCATTTTATTGCTTATAAATCTGCATTATATTGGCAGTTCCACAGACTTTATTTGTATTTGATCTTCCAGTGGAGTTAAGATAGATTGGAACCCACAAATACAGAAGGGAGGTTCTATACCTTCTTTAATCCATGTTTGAACTCATAAATGAGACTTAATCAACGGCAGACAGACGTGTCACATATGGTGTCGGTCGAAATCGCTTCTATACCTGTACAATGACACCTTCACAACAAGTGTCATTGATATTGCTTCGAGGTGATTGGCTGGTGCCAGCATTACTTAGCACCCTGTATACCTGATGTTTCAACACTCTCTGGAAGAGTTGTTACCTGAAAATGTACATATTGCAATTGAATAGTTCTTGTATTGTATTTTGTGAGTGGATTGTTATTATATGCTAACCGCCATAGAAGTAGAATTGAGTATGGGCTTATAATGGCATAACGTTATCCATAGAAACTTATCAGTTTTATTTTAATTAGCAATCAATCAGCCCAAAGCTATTTTCTTTGTCACTGAACAATATTTTTTAGTAGCTTGCAACTTGAGAAGTTCTAGTCATTCCAAGTCCTAATTAGTAATTACCATGAATTTTTTTTAAAACAAAAATGTACATCCTAATCTCAACATCATTTACATCTTTCCATACAATGACATCTTAATAAATGCTCGCAGTAGCAACCAAACTATGTATTCTTATATGAAAACAGTTATGTGTTGACCTGTTTTGCAGATAATCTGGGTAGGCCTTCATGCTTACATTTTCAAGAAACTGTTAATTGATTTTAGTGAATGAAACATTAAAGAAAATAATCGATAATGCGGAATAGTTGTCACTTTTTGTGTGCAACAAATGAATACTTTAGGATAGCTAAGTAACGTAGGGTTCTTCTGTGCATGGTGCAGTACTGTGCAAAGCACATTGTCAGTGTTGGGCAATGAACGTGTCAAGTGAGCACAACAGTAACTGTTATTACTGAACTTCTTCAATAAACTCATACATTGTCAGATTAGGTTTGCCTTTCAATGATAGAATGTTCAATTGAGAGTTTGTACTTATTTGTCTATAAGAGCTCATAGATACATGAAAGTACTTTCCGGGAACTTCAAGCTAGTGCGAGGGGAATGTACCTGCTTCCTGGGTGGGCTTGCAGCATATGGTCCTGTGTGTTCAACCTTGGATTGTGGCTATCTTACCGATGGGTACACAAGTAATACTAATTCTGATGCAGTTTCTCCAGAGCTATTAACTAGTAGGGAATTGGTGCATTTCTGCGTAGTTATTAAAGTTTGAATTATATTATGAATCGGATTATTGTGATCTTCGGCGTTTACTTGGTTGTTTGTTTCCGTTTTCTCTGATTTGTGATATGCTGTACAAAGTAGACAAAAAATTCAGGAAAATATCGTGTATATTTACCTTTCTGATTCTATGCGTGAAAAAGTTTTAAAGTATCTATTAGAATGTTACGTTAGACGGGTAGTGTATTATAGATCTAGTGAAATTTGTAGTGCAGTAGCAGAACATTTTTGGTTTTAGTTGGTTTTGTTGTGGGACAGCTCTAGAATAACGTGGAACATTGTTGCCTGTATGCATCGGTATGATGAGTTATAATTCGAGGTTCAATATACCATACTTCTAGAACTATTATACAAACTTTTGATGACAGTTACATTCAAACTCAAACATTTTATCTAAGCCGAAGAAATGAACCTGAAGTTTTAAATACTGTTTTAATGCCTTCTTACTGACTCGCAGCATGCGTAACGCGTTTGACATGCCTACCAATCAGGTATTGTGTTTGGAGGTTACGATACCTGATTGGTCAGGGATGGAGTCAATAAACGCGGCTTGAAAGTGAACTGTCTCAACACTGTAAAATGTGTACTTTCCTTTCCTACTGAGGGTCAGTGTTGACCCTCCGTGTTATATATTCATGGGCTGTGTAGGACTAATAATAGAAAACTCTGTGATTTAGTTTAATCATTTATATGCAATATGCATGCGCTCAAGTTTGTATGTAGCTTTTTTGCCTTCTTATATTTTAATCTAAATTAAGTTGTATTGAAATCAACAGCTCTACAACATTGAAGAGTCAAAACTCATCCAGGCAAATTGTATATACATAAAATGCTATCTCATTTCTGACATACAACGAAATAAAAATGAAGAGTTTCAAAAAGTTGTACCTATTCTAAGGTGTGTCTATTATTACAACAATTACCATGCATCGAAACTGTATAATATCCATCTCTAGTCCTCATCCTATTTGGATAGAAATCATGAATCTATGGTTACATGTGCACATTAGAAAGAATTGCTCAAATTCAAACTAGAAAGTATTGAACAGTATAGAACAGAAAGTATTGGTGTTACAAAGCCATGCAAGTTACCGGTACTAGCGTATATTATTTGCTATGGGTAATATATTATTTATATGATGATATCATAAATAATACGATTATGTTATAAATTTATAATATATTGATACAATATATATTTTATCATTTAATGTATATATGTAGCCTATTATATATTATATTTCAGTAATACATTTGCTTCACCTTGAGCTAGTTTTATTCTATAAGTAACATATTTCCAATATTAAAATACAGTTTAATTTACAAGTAGAAGTTTTAAGTAGCCTACTTCGAATTCTTTTTAAAGATGTGTCATGTGTATATGAACACATTAATAAAGATGTAAAATCCTAAATCTATCATTTTCCAAGATGTTTTACCAGGGCCGGCTCGTGATGTTTTTGCGCCCTGGGCGACATATGAGTAGATTTTATAAATTCGAGGGCGAAGCTTGAGACGATACGCGATCCTAGTTTGCCGATCGCGGTGGTGATGGAAGGGGGCAGGGGATATTAGTGGAAAAGAAAATGTCATATACAAACAGTGGTGCAAAGGCCCGTTGATGCGAAGCTGGAGACCCGCGGGGAGCAAGGGGGAAGACCCCCTTCTGGCCCCGCAGGGATTTTTTATAAATTACACCTTTTTTAATAATATTTTTTTATAAATTACACATTTTTTAACGTGTTTCAGATGAGATTTAGATGTCCAAATTAATTTTTTAATAGAACTAGAGATGTATAACTGATATTTGCCAATCACAGGTACTGTTACTACAGAGTTCCATTCCCCGCGCAAGGAGTCAATTGTGAGCCCCCAAACTAGGTATGCATGGCGAAAGTGAATGCAAGTGAAGAAGGTATAAAGCCCCACAGGGAAATTTTTGAAATGTTCCCTTTCTATATACGACTCTACGAGTTTTGAGAACTACACAAAATTTCTGGAAGTCATGGATTCTTTAGTGTGAACGCAATGTGGAAAACGTCCTAGATAGCGTTAGTTCGCGCTAAGCAACTATAATCTTCTATTGATGTGGAGAGATTATTCAAATCGATAGTCGTATTTAAATCATATATAATTCAAGAACGTATTTTGCCATTAAAGCGCCAGTATATTTTTGCGCCCCTGGAAATGTTGCGCCCTGGGCAGCCGCCCAGGTCGCCCAGCCCACGGGCCGGCCCTGTGTTTTACTCATAAATAGAAAAATATCCCTCCTGAACAATGATGAAATTGTTGGTTGCAACATTATTTGGGGGAGGCATTGAATAGAGATACATCTTTATGATATATGAGATGTCCATTGAATACTACCCTAGCAAATGCACATAATATTATATTTATAATAATTATTTTACTACCTGATCTTTTTAGAAAAAATGTTAATTATTTTTATCACACTGCCGTGAAAATGGATGCCACTCGGAGACGCAATGATTATTGATGGATTATTGTGATGCGAGTCGTTGACTCAGAAAAGAATAGGATATTTTTTGTATTTGTATTTGTTTATTTGTGGTTAATTTACAAAGGTATTGTGTAAACCACGTCAGTTGATTATCTCCACATTTCAACTCCAAAAGTCGATGACCATCTTTCAGGCGGCGATCTGGTGTTCAAGGGAATTTCTCTGATTACAAAAATAATGAAAGGGATCTGTATTTATAAACTGGCACTAGATGAATACAAAAATACATTCACAAAAAGTGCTATCAAGTAGCTAGCTTCAACTTAACTATGATCCCTACTTTCTTTTCCATTCACTGTATCACCTGCAGTGGCGAAGCATGACAATCCGATAGGGGAGACACGAATGAGTGTATTAGTAAAGCTAGATAATTGCCTTGGGAATAGCAGTAGTGTACGTGGAGTCAAAATGTACACCAACATATTTTTCAGGCTCTTGATTGGCTTTCGGCTCATTTTCCAGGATGTTGATTGGTTAAGGATTAGTACGATAAAAAATATAATTTCCCGCGAAAAAGTATAGGAATAACTGTAAAGCTAAAGAATACACTTCTCAATAACATTCATAAAAAATTGACTGAAGTGTATGCGTAGTTTAGAAATTCAAGAGTTGAACGCAAAGTTTATGTAACTTTTGACTTGAGTGATGGACATTTTTAAAGTGACGAATTGTGTTTTCGATCTTACGAAGAAACTTGAAATCAATTCAGAAATAAAAATAGATGTATACAATTTTTTCCTTTCATTTTTTTTTTCGTTGGGTAGACATTGTCTCAATGTTTACCCCGACGCTTTGCTACTGATCACCTAATATAATTATTTATCTTTGATTTTTTAAATTTTAGTGTAGCTGTAGCACTGATCTGAGCTGTAGCCTAGCTCATGACAAATCTTATGGTATAGGGGCCTACTGGTAATTTTAATAATCAAAGGGAGAATAAATAAATGAAAAATAAACAAAGTATCTGAATTAAGATTTGATTGTTAAAATAAAAAAAATACAAAATGATATACTACTATTATTTCAATCATTATTATTCGGCCTATTCCATTATTCATAATATTATTCTCATAAAATTATATAATATTGGTATTAGAATCTATACTGTAGAACCTACAGTGAAACAATGAAAGTGACTTCTGGATGAGGGCGAATCATGTTTATTCAGTATTCATTGTGATAGCTTTGCATTACATGCTTCTTGGACATTAAATCACCGATCGCCAAACACCAAACGCAGAACCTAACTTTCTATAAACCTCTCACCTATAATTTGTCTTCAACAATTTCTTTTGCTACGTCAGCCCATAAACTAGAAAGGTCAGCCTTCCTTTCGGCTTTCTCTGCTGAGTGCTGTTTCTCTGGCCCACCGTAATCTGGCCTTTGAAAACTCCGCTTTAGTTGCTTTGGCAAAGAGCTTACGAAGGTAGCCGAACGTGTACGAACCAATGATTTGTGGTACGAACCTAAACCGAACCATGGATATAACGGAAACAGCCAGCTCGAGGCGAGCCGCGAGTGCGAGATCGGAACTACGGCTACGGCGGAATATAGGCCACTGAGAAGATTTTTTTGATTTACTACTGTAGGCCAACGTTTTGGCACCAATCTTCACAGTTCGGTTCGCCTGCTGTAGCGCTGCTTTGAAATCACAATCAAATTTAGTTTAATAATTTTGGATTCTAATAGCAGTTTGAAAGTAAGTAAAAGTTTAGCTTCATTACAATTGAGTGCCCAAGTGTATTCATTCTGTAACTTACATCCCAAACCATCACACAAAGTAAGCAACCTGTCAGCAAGGAGAGTAGATTAGTTATGGCTCGGGCATTGACGTTTTACGTGGTAACTTTTAAGTAGGCTAGGAGACCTAGGCTATTTGAATCTCTGTTTTGTTCGCTAAAAGTATAAAATATAACTTGACTAATGTTGGTCTAGATTTTACTGTGCCACACAAGGCAAGCCTAGTGGAGTGCTAGGGGTAGGCCTAGGCTAACTTGAGGTTTGTCTAGGCCTAGCCTAGGCCTACTATTGTCTTGTTGATGCCTAGCCTAGGCCATTGCCTAGGCATTAAGTATATAGTGGCCTAGGCCTAGGTGTTTTCATAATGATAGCTTATCAATTAATGGTTCAGGCATTAGACCTGTTTGTTTGTCTTGCACCAACCTGCAATAAAGTGTTGCTGGTGCAGAAATGAAGTAGGCCTACGTCATATTACGGGCTTGGTGCAGGAAAGGATCCCTAAATGTTGAGGAAACAAACACGATAGGCCTAGTGCCGATTTCAGCGGTTCCTAGATGCGAATTTTGAAAATGGAAACTGATTTGTTGATATAGAGAGATGTATTAAGGTTTCTGGCTGTGGAATTTAATTAATGAATATTTATTTTTTGCACATGTCAGCAAGTCTTATGAGATGTCCTAGACCTAGGTTAGAGTTAGAGTTTAGCTAGGACATTGAATTTGTAGTGTTAAAAGAAGGGGCATGAGATAGGGAGGCTCTCTATTCTGACAGTTCGAGGTTCAGCCAAAATCGGTGGGATATTCACAGGTAGTGCTAGTGTCGACTCTTGGGTCGAAAAACTAGCTCTGTGGCGCGTACCGAGCATAGCGGTTTTTCCTAAAACTACTCACTCTCAAGTGACAGCAGATCACAGCACATAGCTGCTGAGAGCGACGGCCGGTGCCGTGGTCTGTGCATTAAAAATGAATTGCCAGCAAAATCGAACATTCCTTGACGTCGCCATTCATCGAGCGCAAAGTAGAGGATTCTAGGCTAGCTCAAGATTTCTGGCTAATGTAGACAGCACTTCCAATCAATACTAGCGCCATTGACTTTATAATAACTACAACCTCAATGCTAGCGCCAACTCAGAAAACCGACATGCAGACTGCTCACAGCAGCGATGTTATCTATCCCCAAAGTTTTTTTGGAAGCTGTGAATAAACCGAACACGGTTGCTCATTATAGAGATTTAAACACTTCAAATTCAATGGCTAGGATAAGGCTTTGGCCAGGATGAGCCTTCTGGAACATCGACTCCATCGCCAAAGTTATTTGGGTGAAATCATGGGAGACGTAATTCTGTATGTTAACTTGCTTGAAAATAATGGTAACCCTTATTCAATTAGGCCTATATATTTTTAATTCTCATCGACACGCATTTAAGCGCAAACAATTGGTAAGCCTAGGTCCTCCATAACTTGATTTTGGTGCCTGCCATCTTGCACTGAACTAAGCACACCAGCTCCGTAGCTGGTGTTGAACTACCTGAACTAGTGCATGTGAACTTGAACTAACAAACACGAAAGTGCGGCTTTGGTGCAGCACAACGGCGTTGAGCTTATAGTTTATACTATAACCACATCAAGGTTGTTATGATGTAGGGCCTATTCTTTTGATTTCAAGTTGCTGAATTTGTTAGTTTTCTTACATTATTTTTTGTCTGCCATATTGTCAAAACCTAGCAATCTCAAGAGATTTGCTTTGCATTTGATCTTTAAATGTTTGATATGGTGCATGAAGAAAGGTTCAATTCTATACAGAGCACAGCCAGAGCTGGGTATGCATACTGTGTAAGTCAAAAAAATTATAACTCATTTGTATTATAGCCAACTGTTTTATAAGTATGTACTATGCGTCTTGGTTTTTATACGATGATCGATTCAATTTCCACAATCTGATATCTTGACAAATGTCCCTATTTTCTGTGTGCATGATTCCTTCCATCAGTGTCATTGGCACGGAAGTATTGGTCTCCTATCGAACACTCTCCAAAGCCAATAAGAGACTCTTCTGTAACAATGAACATTTATGAATTGAAAATTCCAATAGGATACAATGTTTCGACACTCAATACGATTATCGAATAGGAGAAAAAATACAGTTTCTTAATTGTCGATGTGATGTAAACAATAATCGCTATAGGCCTATGTTTTTACATTGACTAATAACCCTAGTGAAAACTGATACCGGTATCGATTATTGTTCACATCACATCGTTAATTAATCGTAATATATCGATGTATTTTCCATTGTTCAATAATCGAATCGATTGTTGAAATATCGTATCGTTTTGGAATTTTCAATTCATGTTGTGACACGTCAATTGTATGATTCCGAACCCCCCGGGAGTGCAGTCCTGTAGGCCTACAAGATGAATCTAGTCTCAACGTGGAAGTTGAGCTTAAACCAAGGTGATTTTTAGGAGTGTTACTTTTCGGCGATATATAATATAGGCCTAGGCCTACCAATAACTAAATTATATATATGAAGTGTGGAAGTACAAACAATTGAAAAGATAACACGTGAAATATTCCCAGGCTTAGTTGCAAGAAAAACATAATATGTCTTTGTAATGTAAACTGCTATCACTACGTCATGACCAATTGCGAGTGTTGTACCAGTACAGCTAGTAATGAGAGTAATGAAGCTAGAGATGCCAGAAAATTTTCTATTCATTGCAAATTTTCGAGGAAATTTTCAACATCTTTTCTCGTGTACAGTACTTTTCAAATAGGACAGTCCAAATGAGTACTTGCCCCACCTACATGTGATTGCCAAGAAGTCTACACATTTAGTGAAGATATAAATATAAATATATATTTGTTCAAAAACTCACGCTAAGCCCAATTATCATCTTATAGGGGTCTACTCATCATTTCTACTTTCATTAAACTTATTATATTTATTTATTTAATGTAGGCATAGTCGTTATTATTTATATCATATTTTCACAATAATGTGTAAACTTACTAAATAACCAGTCACTCTATTAATAAATAATTTTTACTAATAACATAAGTTCACAATTTGCTGAACCACCACATTTAGGTATAACTTTGCATTTGCTTACAAAATTGTCAAGGCTAAGAAAGATACATTGACAAATTTGCCTTAACAAAAATAATGTTCATGAAAATTTACATCACTGTGTACAGTCGACAAAGGCTACGAAAGTCCTGCACCAACAGTAGTCAGACATGACACTTTCCGCTTGTGCATGCCCAGTCAATTTATGAAATCGTCTTTGTGCCTACCATTTTCAGTTTTGTGGTTTTATATGGTAATCTATCAGTCAACAATCATTATTCATTTGATTATTTGTCAATATTGTGGTAGGGGGCCTACTCTATTCAAAAGTATGGGCTGTGTTCCAAACCAAATGGTTAAGGGTTAGTAAGTTGGTGTCAATATAGTACAACTATGCATGTAGAAGCCTACCATATTTTTTTTTTTCAATCAATATTTTGTAGCCTGCATAATATAGTCTGTTGTGAATCATATTTAGGTAGATTACAAATAATTGTGTTTTAGTTGTTATTTTTGCCAATTATTTTTCGAATAATCGATTTTATCTTGAACAATTTTGTTCAATCGATGATAGTTTTTCACATGCCCTAGAAAATTTATCGAATCTGAATGTTAGGCGTACCTGTGATAGAACTGTTTCAGTAAAGGCCTGTGAGCTGTATTTATTATCAGTTATTATTATTAAATATTGTTTTGTACTGGTAGGCCTACTTATATGTACTTGATGTTTATACGGTTGGGCATTGCACTAAATAAATTGTGAGTGTTATTATTAGACCTACTGTTGACTTTTTTTGTTGGATGAGATCCTCACACATGTTTTGTTTGTACAGGCTTAACATGGCAAGGGGACAACAGAAACTCCAATCACAGGCAAAAGCAGCTGAGAAGACGGCAAAGGCCAAGAAACAGTTGGGACACAATGCAAACACACAAAAGAAGGCAGCTCAGGCGGCGTTGGTACATGCCTGTGTGATATGCAAGGTAGGCTATGCTAGTACTAATTCATGAGTAGCCTACATCGAGCTACTTTTAGAAGAATCTTTCTTGCTGATTATTCAACAGACTTATTAGGTTATTGATAAATATGCTTATGTCAACATAGTTTTGGCAGAGGAATGTGAGTACAGCTGTACTCGAGTAGGCCTTTTTTCTCCCTTTTGTTTCCTTTCTAACCAAGTGGAGAAAATGAGGAACACAAAGTATGCAACATCTTGAAAGTTTTAAAGATAGCTCATCTCGGTGTGGCTAGCCTGGGAAACTAAGGTTCGGTTCACGTTGTGGCAGGCTATCTCGACGAGTTTTTCACGGTCTCATCATTAAGGTTTATATTTGGCATTGGGATGGCTCAGATTGTTGATAGGTTACCATTAGTAGTCCAAGACTGTTCACTTCACACTATCCAAACACCTAATAAAATCGCCTTTCATCTCTTCTTTCCATCAACTCATTCACCAATCACCTACCGTCTTGCTCATCACTACAGTAGGTCGTTAAACCCAAGATAACCAGTATATAAAAAATGAAAAAAATTGAAGATGGTTTTAGTCTGAGGTGCAAGCAAAATGTTCATTTTAGGTCAATGTATCATTTTGCGTGTCGATGGGCAGAATAATTCCATGTGCCCAAATGTTTAGGCTACTAACAAAAGGGTGCAAGCGACATCACAGTGGCAACAGATTTTGCATCTGTTTGGGTATATCTGCCAAGTTATGTCAGGACTTGAGGCATAAGCACCAACAAAAACAACATTGGGAACAATACTTGATGCTACTTAATGCAGTACTTGATACAACATTGTAAAAACTGTAGGCCTAATAATTATATAATTTCTCATATTATATATAATTATATATATATATATATATATATATATATATATATATATATATATATATATATATATATATATATATATATATATATATATATAAACCGTGAAAAAAAAGATTAGAAGCCCTCATTATACTTTAGGTACACAGCTTTTTGTTTATGTTACACTTAGTGACAGCTGATGGATAGAGCTGTTTTAACTGGTTGAAATTAGACGTACCGTAGGAAGAGTATTGCGCATTTTAGTAAGTTTACAGCCTTAAGTTGAAGGGATGAGTTTAAGGTCAAGTTTAATTGTGAATGTGCCTTGAATCCTTGAAAACCCCGAACTATAAAGAAGTGGGTTACATATATATGGCATATTTTCCCATTATTTCTAGTACCCAAACAACTTATATTTTTTACTAGGGCCTATAATGTTCGAAAAAAGTTTGAATTTCGCGAACTTTTGTGTTCGACTTTGACTTCAATAAACCAAGTTCGCCCATCCCTAGTAATCGCTGCTGTGATAACCAGAGAGTTGGTAAGCTTACACATGTGGCTGTACGTTGCGCAACCTATGGTATAACTCTTGCAGACCGAGACGAGCAGAAGCTAGTTGTAGGCATACGAGTTTGTAAATACAACTTTGAGTTGCACAAGCTTGACTGCTCATTCATTTAAGCTCATTTGCAATGTGTCTTCTGTTTCTTCCAGGCACAGATGCCCGATCCAAAAACGTACAAACAGCATTTTGAGAACAAACACCCCAAGAACGATATGCCCGAAGACCTGAAGGATGTTGCGCTATGATATTGACGGAGTTGACTTGATCACATTCTTATTTCTCATCACAAAATTAAATTCACATCTGAGAGCCTGGGATAATTTAAACTTTTCACTTTGATCATTATTGTATTGAGCTATCATGACTTGTTCTGGCCCAGCCTTCCTTTATGTCATTCCATGTGGACGATGTCGCTAGAGGCCAGAACAACGGTGGCCTGTACCCAGGCTGCATGATAACTTTGGTAATGGGGCGTGGTAATCATATTCTACTAGTATTAACACTAACTTTTTCTCAATATCAGCTAGTGCCAGCCTGTCACAATATCATCTAGTAGATTCAGCCCTATAACCTAGCTGTTGGTAGGGTCTTTAGGCAAACAATAATCATCAGTAGATTCAGTTGCTTCATTATTTTTGGGAACTATTGGGCTTGTTGCTTAGGACAAGGAATTGACTATTATACTTGTACTGGTACCCTAGATTGCTGCCCAATAGCCACCCACATCTCTCCGTAATTCAGACCGGCAGTCGGTCGTTGCCACTCTGTATCCCATTCGTTATAATGTCTACGACAAGTCACTAATTATGTTATGGTAGCTTTTTTACTATTGTAATTAGTAACTGATAGTGATGCTTATTTCATTATTACTTCTGAGAATGTTTGAAAATGCATTACAGAGTAAATGTCTTATTTTAAGTATAATAGGATTGTGGAAAATACTCGTATATTTGCCATCAGTGTTATAGTACTTTCTACAATTTCATTATATTTACAATTATGAAGTCACAATAATTTTCAAAATAATAAATTTGTTATTGCCTTGCAACTGTTTGAAGATGCAAATATTATCGTTGATTTGAATGAAATGACACTTTTGTACTATATTGGGAAAATTGGTACTTTTAAATGTAAATGCAGGATTCTAGTGGAACTATTCAATATGTATTGTCAACTGTACTTGATACTGTAATAAAATGCAACTTTTATAAGATATTTTGTTTGCATTATGCCTTTGATTGAAGCCCAAGAGAGTACCGGTAAGCTCAATTTACAGCTGAAAAGAACAAGTCCTTTTCTACCTGGCTAACCTTTGTGATCTTGCATAGCATTTAGTAGGTATCAGAAACAAAGATAGCAGACTTATATTTCTGGTTCAACCTCTACCAACTTCAGGCAGTCATGAGACAACAAGAAAACCATGTACACGTCACTCCTCCCAAAGACAAACAATGTGTGAAGATATTAATGAGATTTTATTTATTGCACATATCTCTTACAGAATATTTATCCTTGGTAATTTTCTTGTCACTTGCCTAAATCATCACTGGTATGAAAACTACTAGTGTCTGTTGTTGGGCTCATTATCAACAGCATCTTGTCGTCTGCTTCCAGTACTCTCTCACTTTTCCTCCAACCGACAACAGAACACAGAGTAGTTTTCATCACATTCTAAACGTAGATCCACTCGTGGATTAAACATTGTTATAACTATTTGATTGCAAAAAAGAGATGTACCGTACCTAGTATACAGTGGTAATACTTTACTGTTTATATAACTATATATTACACTTGGGATAATTATGAGTATTAGGGAGAGGGGGAAAGAGTAGATAGGGCACACAATTGTACAAACACGTCTTGATAAAAACAATAAATTAACACGACAGATCCTTATGATGCTCTCATATATATAAAGAATTCTATAAACAATAGCATTATAGATTCTTGCCTACAATAGTTAGAAGTTAACAAACCAATTTAGAGTTGATGGATGTTTCATGATTCAGTTTGGTGGAATGTTTTTTACAATACTTGAAAATTGAAATGAAATGGATCACTTCTACTACTTGCTAATCTAACCCAACCACCAATATATGATCCCCTTGCTCAGGTGCTTCAGTACTCAAACTTGTTAAAAAGCACCAGTAAACATTTTTTAAGTCTTCTCTATTTCAAGTCATTTGATGAACTTGATTAATATTACAATATTGATTTCATTCAAAAAATGTTTAAAAGTGCAGTTTTAATGTTTTTGGGTACTCGTTGATGTTAACTAATCCATGAAGGCAGCTGCAATTGCAGTAGTTGCCTTGTCTAAGAGTCGAGCTGTGAGCTGCCATGATGCTCCAGCCTATTGCGACATGGCATTTTTAGCAATACACTGAAACCTTGATGCATCGTTCTCACATCTGTAATTTATTGTTTACCCCCCTACTATCATTTAACCAATGATACATTTTCCTGCTTGGATTGTTTAATTGTCTAGTCCCCTGAAAACGATAGATAGAGGTTTCACTGTAATTCACAATATACGGCCTAATTTGGAGATACGGAAATATATTATTTTCAAAACAACAGTGAAAGAAAACCTAGATGTAATGGGCAGAACATCACTGGGAATAAATTTGAATGAATAATTTGAATTTCTGTTTGAAAGAACTGAACTGTTTTTTTGTCGCTGAATGTAACGCGTTTATTCGTCGATGATCTCATTGTCGACACGGCTGTTGCGAACTCCCGACTTGCCCGTCCACGGGTAAATGTCCGGGCACGGCTGGCACGTCTTCATGTAGCGCACCCCACTCTTGTGCCACAAGTTGCAAACCTTGGGGTTGTTGCATCGCTTTGGTCTCTCCTGAAATCAAACATCACACACAGTGCTGTGTTATGATAAGCACATGACAAAAATCTAAATAGGACACACTAGACAGTATAATCAATTGTGTTACCAAGAATGCGTCGAGTTAGTCAATAACACTGATCACAAAGTGACAATGAATAATGGAATAAAACTCACTGCATTACAAAGAAGAGGGCAATAAATATTTTATTCTGAATCACCTCCAACAATTCTCAAAGAATAATATTTCTTGCATCTATGCAATTCGTAAAAATGAATCAAATCACTTCTAATTCCTTTATGTTCTTAATATTTTTTTAAAAAATCTGCAGGGAAAAATGAATGACTTTTGATTGTGTACGTTATCGATTTATTGACTTATTGCTGATATGGGTGTAGGCAAAACTAGGCAGGAATATTACGCAGAATGATTATTTACATCGGCCCTGTCAGTATTTCAGTAAACCTATAATTAAACGTAAATAAACCTATAATTATGTTCCAACCCACATTTTTGTTTCTGTTTCCACCAACTAATGCCGTGAAGTGGGATAACAATTCATGAAATTAGGTGGCAATGTTATTTTGCATAAAAAATGAAGAGTATATTTTCAATTTTTCATTCGAGCCGTACCTATTGAAATATCCTGCCCATGCCAACTATGTTGGAAATGAGGCATTTCTGATGAGTAACCTTTATTTAGGCAAGTTGATGTTTTAACTTTTGATCTTTGACTACATGAATGTCCTACATGTGACTACGTGTGTATTGTCGTATCTGACGACTATACCGTTTAATACCGCTAACGATAGTTGACTTGGCCACCGGGGTGGCTTTTGCATTTTTGTCAACACTTACACATTTACCAAAACATGAACATATAATAAAGAAGTTTGAAAGTGGGTGACTATTAGCAGCTTATGTTCTTACCGGGTAGTTGCACTGGAACGGTTGGAAGCTGTTGATGCGAGAGATTGGTGTCGGATCTCGCACCCATTGCAGAGCTTGCCAGTTGGTCACCAGCCACACATCAGGCATGTTCACGATCGTGTCCAAAAAGGCCTCGAAGCCCTCCTTGTGATGGGCTTGCGTGAACCAAGCAGCATGGTAGAACAGACCAAACGGTGCTCTGCCATAAAATAACATGCATTTAGATCAATTCAATTTCAGATGATTTTCTTTTTGCATTTAAAAATAATGACATGTAAAATATAACATCTTCTGAGTAACCAAACAGTAATGGTAATGATTAATTGAATTGTATTTTAAGGCTTTGTTATTCAACAATTTTGTGGTATAATAAAAATTTAATATGGCATTACCAGTAATTACATATATTTAATATGGCAAGTCAAATTACTTCAATGTCATGAATAAATAAGAAAGTTCATAATGAATTGTGTAGTCTATTTGAGGGATTTACATTGTCACTAGTGACTGATAGCAGATAACCGCGCAGATAACAATAGATAAAGCATGGAATAAAGTTACCCTAGACTTGTATACAATGGGTTGAAACGCAAAAAGAGACACCAATTTACCAAGATAGTTGGGTCCTGCCTGTTGATAATGAACATATATTCACAAACAAACGAAATAATTTCGTGCTTTCAACACACCAAGCATTCAAGATGACGAAGGGAGTAGCCAAAATATGTTATATTTATTCCTCATATTTATCATAAACGGGCAAAGTATACTGCCTGTCTCATTCCTTAAGCTGCTCTTCTCTCTTTTCATTTCAAAACCCATAGTACAGTATCATTTGATTACAGGTTCTTTTCCTATGAGTAACCAAGTACCGGTACCTGTAAGATTAGATTGACTTTTGTCTATACCAAAGGCTGGGGTTGCCATGTGATATAAAAATATCAAATAATGAAATGAAAAATTAAATATTGATCGAAATATACCACAATTAAATTGAATTAAAAATTGCCACTATTGAAAACAGAATGACATCAGGCAACAGATTGCTGCATCTGTCGCCTCATTGTACTGTGTGTTTCAACTGACCGAATAATGACTTCAGCTTGAGTTTCTTGCACGCAATACAAATTTCCTAGCAACAAAGTATTATTTTATTTATTTACAATTTTTCAAATCAATATTGATTATTGTTTCTTTATCAAATTGATCAAATATTGAATATTCTAGTTCGATATCGAATCGAAGACCTAAAATATCAAATGGATCGAAATCGAAAGACAACCGTACTGGTAATCTAAATCACACAAACCTGTTTGTCGTGTAATGTCTTTCGAAATTCTTGATCAGCATCTTGTAGACTCCGTCAGAGGTCGGAGGGTTGCTACAGGCATCTCCCATGGAGCAACGGCCTCCGTTTAGGTCCTGCCACATCACCATGGGTACCTCCCACACACCTGAAAAATATCACCAATAGAGCGTCAGACCTGGTCCCGTCATTTCATCTACGCTCCACAAGCTGAAGCGTTTACCTTGGAACTCTGTCATTGACATTAGTGGTGGTCCAAATGCATTGTCTAGTACACTGCAAGAAGCCAGAGGTGAGACAATTTTGTGACACCGTAGTTAAATCGTATAAAGTTAATATGAGTTGAATGATAATTATCGTGCAATACCGATGTAACAACATGGTTATACAGCGTGAAATAACACAGACAAAACTCATATCGCAATGTTGCGTCACAAATATGAATCGAGACGGTTCAAAGTTGTATAATTGTATCGGAAAGTGTGATGCAATACGGTTTATCTTTTCCCTGGAATGTTTGCCTTGCTATTTCATCCAAGCACAAATTGCTCTCCCTAGATTTTTAAGGAAACGTTTGTAATTGCCTAATTGCCATCTAGCTTGCATGCATGAATCAGTACACATTAGATGAGTGCCAAACATACCTGGGTACGAGCGGGTAGGGCACGGTGGAATCATGCAGTCGTGGAAGATCTTGTAGTCAAACGTGTATGGATACGAGGGTGGTTTGTTCTCATAGACAGGCATTGACGAGTCATACGTAAAGTTGGAGTCATACAACATCTTGAACATCTTGTTACCGCCAACCTAGGAAGTGAAATGCACAGAGCTAAGCAACTAACACGAGCTCATTTCTAGCGAGAAGAAAATGACTTCAAAATACTAAATACATTAGTATCCGAAAATTATGTAATTACTAATCAAGTCAATTAACCAAATTCAAAATGTTATTTGAAATAATTTCCCAAGTCACATTCAATCAATTTTATGAAACACAGCTTATTATAGAAGTAAATTCAGAAAATGAAGAATGTGCAGCATATTGTAGCATGTAGCCTATATTTTAAATTTTGTATTTAATATACATAATACTCTAATACATAAATAATGCTATTCATTTTTTGACAACAGCTGCCATCCCATTTTTCGTGTAACCTAGTAACGGTGCCTTATCAGTCAAAGATGTCGAGTGCAGTGCCCAGCCATAATATTTACCGATAAGAACGGAGCTCTCATGCCTCTGACGTCCTCAATTTTGACCCCTCCGTACGCCGCTAGGATCTCACGCTGGCCTGCAATCTCTCTGGTCCACTTCTTCTGCGAGAACTGCTCCCCGAAGCTGTGCCTGAAGTAACACAGTTACACGTCATGTACCAATCCTCGGCTACAACTTGCTTCCAAAACGGCCTGCTATAAACATGCATGCAGAATGTTGCCTGACTTATGTTCAGGTTATCTTAGCAGGTGCTCCACAGGCACACTTCAAGAGTCAACGCATTCCTAACAATGTCAGGATAGTAAATAAACTCGGCATATTTCAAGTTCAACGCTAAAGAATCCAACTATAAAATCAGTATTGTTCTGTGTTTGAAACAGCGTGTTCTGTTTTGAACATCTCTCACAGATGTAAATGATATTTTGAGTGTATTTCATATCAGTGTTTTCATATTTTGAGTGTTTTAATAATTTAGTTAATATGCTCGATTCGTAACATTGTCCCTTTGGTTCAGACAATTACCAAAATGCTAATCAAGTGGGGAATCAAATGGGGCTAATCAACGTCCAAAGTTATACCTTGTTCAAACACCGTTGTAGAAATCGGGTTTTAGTAATAATAATCAATTGCACAGCAGTAGTAACTAGTAACTAAGAATAACATTAAACATTCAAACATAACAAAAACATTGCACGAAACATGTTTTAATCAACAATGAACACATTACTACACATTTCATGACCTGGTTTAGCCATAATTGTTTATAATGTATGAAAAATACATTGACAAACAGTTAAAATTACAATGAAATATTTTGCAAGCATTATGACAAGGATATTTGTGAAGAAGACGTTAATAGAAATAATGAACTGTGTAGCAAGTTATTTGATGTCACCAGTGTTGGGAGTGAACTTGCAAAATGAACGCGTTCATTTTTTGATGATTTTTTTATACAAACGCGTTCGTTTTTTACATAATGAACGTTAACTTAGTAAAAGTTCCTTTTTCGGTCACGAACTTTTCAAAAGTTCAAAAGTTTGCCGGTGAAACGTTTTTTTCAAACGAGTAGTACATTTTTCCATGACGATTGTACTTGAGTGAGAGAGAAGGAGATAGACGCGGTTTTCTGACCAATCCGAAACGCTGATTCATGCTCAGTTTGGCTACCGGTGTTTCCATTGGCCGAAACTTATACGAACCGAATCCTTCTCCTCACAGTAAGCCCTACCAATATTAGCTATATAATACTGTCCGGTGGTCCAAATTGACGTTAAAAGCAAACAAAAATCGCGAAATAGACTTTCACGTGAACTTATGTACTTTTTACACGAACTTGAACTTTTCAGAATAAAATATAGAAAATGAACTTGAACTTTTGAAAAGTTCATTCTCACAGTAATGAACTGAACTTTTAAAAAGTTATTTTTAAAAAGGAACTTCCCCAACACTGGATGTCACTTTAGTGCCTAGACATTGCATAGCATGCCTACAAGAGTGTACTAATTAAGTATATCAATTACAAATAATTGATCAAAAGTCAACAAATAGAATAAAATATAGAAAATGAACTTGAACTTTTGAAAAGTTCATTCTCACAGTAATGAACTGAACTTTTAAAAAGTTATTTTTAAAAAGGAACTTCCCAACACTGGATGTCACTTTAGTGCCTAGACATTGCATAGCATGCCTACAAGAGTGTACTAATTGAGTATATCAATTACAAATAATTGATCAAAAGTCAACAAATAGAAGCAATATAAATACTATGAAAAATCAATGTCTGTACTTATGTGGACTTATGTTATATCCCTATGACAGCAATAAGTACGCCAGTACCGTACGTTTATCAGTTCATTATATCTGGCAATAGCAAGTTGGCTAGCGCAACAGAAGCATGCAGCAAAGACTGAGAGCATCATGGTAGGTGTCTGTCGAAAGAAGGGCGGAGAGAATATGAGTGACTACTAGTAGTGAATGAGGGTGACTTTGTGACTTACGACACTGAGTGTGAAGCTATTTCATGGCCATCAGCGTACAGACTCTGTACTTGTCCATAATTGGTCCATTCGTGAGAGACGTAGAAAGTGGCAGCAATCGGACATCCATTGGGGTTAACACGGCCCTTCTCAAACAGAGACGCGTACAATCCCTTGTTCAGGTCATTGACAGAATCGTCAAATGTGAGAAGAACGATTTGAGGAACCGATTCTGGGGCCAAGTCACCTAGATGAAGGGTCGTCAGGGGCAGGCGGGTCAGGAAGATAAGAGTAGAATGACCAAGAGAAAAGAACAGAAGAAACACACGAGTTAATAAAAGCTATTTGCGTGGTTGAAAGCATTAGTCACAAGCATGCACTCTCTATGAAGGCAGGTAGTTAGGCGGTTTAGACTCACGAAACGGAATGAGACGCCATCTCGTGACCGTCTGCGTACAAGTTCTGCACCTGACTGTAATCTGTCCACTCATGCGAAACATAATACGTGGCTGCAATCGGGCATCCATTCGGGTTCACTCGGCCCTTCTCGAACAGCGAACTGTAGAGACCCTTGTTTAAATCGTTGATGGCGTCGTCGAACGTGAGCAGAACAATCTGAGGCGTTTGTTCCGGCGTCAGGTCACCTAGATCACCATGGCAACAACCACTCAACATCACCACTGGCAATTGCGCACAACAAACTATCTTACCTCCCATACCTCATTTCTATGCTGTTCATTGCTTCCAGTGGATTATTATGTTTTCTATTTTCATTGTAGACTTACATTAATGAGTGGTTCAAATCATTCTGTCGACAACTATTTTTGCAATGTATACCTAATTTAAAAAAAAATGAAAATACTTTCAACGAAAATTTTGGAAATATTTCAATTTCATTTCAACAAAAATATTGAAAAAAGTTTCCACACAATTTTTGAAAAGTATATCTTATCTGTCTTGATTAGAAGTATTGTATCTTTTGAACAATACTCAACAATCGACACACAAAAATTACGTCATCTACATATATACTCAGATTTTAGAATATTCAGAATCTGGGTTTGATTGTAATGTGAAATAGAACCAAACACATTGAAGAATCAACATGTGCTGTAACATACACACGTGTTTGACAGATTAATAGACAGAGAATCAATTAGTTGATGGCTCTTTGCCTGGAAGATAATTGACCAGAAAGATCCAGATTACTAAAATAACATTTGATTGATAACATTTGGATATAATAAAAAGTAATGTTGGCAAAAAATTGAAATATTCATCAATAAATAAATAAACCTCCGTGCATCACTTTCTTGCTTCTATTATTCTTTTTCTCCCACCAAAAGTCCCACAACCAATGTTAAATTTTCCTGCAAGGATTGTTTACCTGCATGGATCATTTCTCCTTGGTCCCTTGAACAACTTATAAAAGTATCAATCTAGTTATAGGGCCTAAATTTGATGATGGCTAAGGAATTTAGATTCAACTTTATTCAAAAGTCAAGTTATTAACTTATACACACGTGTTAATTATTTGATCATCAGTTGTGTTGTAAAGATGGTTCTATAGAATATGTGCAGATTTACATAGGATCGTGGGAACTATTTCTTCGATTGAGGAAGATTAAACGAGTTACAGGTATTGAAATTAATGGAAAATGTATGCATAGCCACCCTTGTTCCAGAAGAAGTCCTCTTACTTTCAAGTTATATTTCAAAGTGCCTTAACATTTAGTAAGGTCTCGAATACAAAAAAATCTGGTTCCTTCTTCCCTAGTAAAACCCTCTACCGGGTGTCTTTTACTTATCGAAATAAATCGTAGGGTCAAGAACCAAAACCCCCTTTCGGTCACTTCTCATTGTAATCATCTCTACTCTATGCCAATTATCCAGGTAACTTGATTATGTCAATACAGCAATTATTGTTTCTTCGGTTTTGGTGAGAAGTTACACTAGTATGAGAATAGCTTCCAAAATTTGGTAATCAAATGTTCTATTGGTCATGTGCTTGCAACAATTCAACGTTTCATAATTTTTATATAAGTATAAGATAATTTTTACTGAATTGATGGCCTAATAATTGTTTAATCCTATTTCATATTGAAGGGCATACAAAATAGAAGAAGCTGATGTAACAAGACGTACCTGGGATGTCTTTGCCTCCACAGCTACAATCCGGTAGCAGGCAAACGTCCTTCCTGCATTTGGCAGCGGTTTTATCCACCTGGGGCGTGGCGTACACAGGTTCAGGCCTGGCAAAAAAACAGTTTCATTCTTGCTAATGCTCAATAAAACATCACATTATTAAATCAAACTTAGAAAAGAATAGATGTTATATTTTCCAAAAAGTGCAAAAGTATAAATTTTTGTATAAATCAGTCGTTCCACTTTGGCTGGATCACAGGTGACCTTCGCATTTGAAAAGTTGAGCTATGTGAACGATGATAAGGAGCTATGAGTTTACCTGCTGGCAGCTCCAAATCGGTAGATATCGATGAACTCCTGCGCTTTCGACACAATGGCAGTGGAGGGTTTCAGAGTGGGACGAGATCGCCTGAAACAAGACGGCATGACCATTAATCCCATCTCTCTGCTGTTGCAGTTCTGCCACTGCATACAACACAAAACTAGCGTTGTAGGCACGTTTGTTATATCTTACGTTATCGTGGCCGGCGTTCCTCGGTTCACAGCTTCACCTCCTGACGAGTACCCACTGTTGCCTCGGTTACGGACAGAACCCCTAGAGGAAGAAGATAGAATTAGTGACATCTAGCCGCTGACAGCCTGCTCTTTGCAGGCAATCAGGAATAGCAGAGCATTCAGCAAAGCAGAGAAAGACTGAGCAGACAAATGATGACAAGCATGGCCCATGATGAATTCTTTGATGGATGATTGATTGATTCATGAAAGAGAGAAAGCAAGAAATGATTAGTATGACCGGTATATCACGTCCATCAAGCTTTTCACAACTATCAATGAGGTAAACATTCTTTTGTTCTTCATTTCTTTGTAGTGGCACCACTGTAGTTACTTCAATATAGATTCAATTTTCAACTTCTACTTGAAAAAACTGTACATTTTAAATGTTCTAGCTCCGAGTGTTGGAAACGGTTAAAATATTGCAAATGTAAAAAGACCAAATGAACTAGGCATGTTTAGAAATGAAATGAAAACTTGTTTTAATTTCTTTTCATACTTATCACTTCACATCCACTTGACTTAATTTTGACTTGAGACTTTTAAGGCATCTATTTCAACATTAAAAAGATAAGCAGTTGACAAATTATCCTGAAAACGAAATTCAATTACGGGCAGCAATGGCCATAAACCTCGAGAGTTTCGGTTATTTCCACAGCGCCGTGTTAACCCGAAGAATGTCAGCCTCATTGCGAGTATCGTACCGGCAGCAGGTTAATAGGTGATTGTGCTCGTTTCTAGCACACAAGTCCGTAGTCATAGAGTAGTCGCTTCAGGTTAAGGCTCTTCCATTTTGTCATGTAATAAAAGTTGCAGTCACAGAAAAGAATGGTCAACGTTATGATGGTAGAGAGTGGCGCTGAAATGATGAGATTAATAGAGACCAAGAAGAGATTTGCTGACCGAATAAAGTGCTGAATAAGCACCCAGGTTGTGTGTGGTATCGTATGTGTATCATGCTATGTAACAGCCAGAAAGCAGTATCAAGTCAAGTGCAGCTAAGAATGAACAAAGTGTGCCCTAGCAATACTTCACACTTCTCTTATCTTCAATTAGTTATATTTGAAGGTAAGAGATGGTAAGAAGAGGCTGAGTTGCAGCCTGGTTCAAGCTGAGCTGTCCCGAGACTCTTAAGACATACCTAGCTGGGGCTGAGGTTGCCAGCGTCCTGTCGGGTGAACGCGACCTAGCAATAATAACAGTGTGGTTTAATAACGGCTTCGACTTGTTCAATGTATTGCAATACTAGTGTAATGGTTGTACCTAGTATCTGTAACCTGACTGGTAGTTCCAACTGGTGACCTCGAGACTTCTTGGTTTGCTATCTCATTTTCGAGTGTTTGCCGAGTCTGAGACGGCAGAGCGCCATCTTGGTCCCGAGGGCTATTGCGCTCGGCTTTGTAACTGGCAACATTCTCTACGGTAGCTCTAAAAGCAGTTCGTTGAGGCTTCGACTTTGTCTTTGGTCGGTTTGTAGACGTCGTCGTGCTCGTTTGCGCAAGATCTAGCACGACTGAGTCCACGACCAACGGCGTGGACTTGACTTCGGTCTCACGTTCCGCAACGTACAGAGCTTTGCCTGCCCACGGTCGTCTCCCATTAGAGTCCGAAGCTACTACTTCTGAGGAACCTTGCGCACGATGACGCGTGTTCGAGTCTAATGTAACAATTTCCGAGTCTCCGCGTCTTGGCTTGGCATGAGTTTGAACAGCGACCGTAATCCTTTTTTTACCGGTCGAGGTGGTATCGTTTGGAGGATGGTCAGGCCCCACTTGTTTGAACGGGTCACGAAGAGCAACAGTGGTTTTCAGCATTATCCGTCTAACAACGTGTTTGGGTTTCGTCACGTCAGCCTCTTGCCTGCCGAGGAAATCAAATACTACTGGTCACAAAGCGAACCACGTCCAAATGAAATACAGCATCAATGGCCTAGTCACCTGAATCTACAGAAACTATCTACATGAAATACCAATGGAAAGCACGCAGAAAAAGCCTGTACTACTGTTTGTCTAGCATTATTCTACCTGTATGGGGTATTCGTAGACGAAGGCGCAGGTGCCTGTGTTGCTGGCGCTCGCGTCGCAGCTGCAATGTCATTTCGATCGCCGCTGCACCATTGCACAACGAGAAACACATCATTACTGGGTATAATCACTACAGAGTACAAGTTATAACAACAAAGTATATAAGATCTACCATGCAGGACTGCTAAGGTTAAAGTTGTATCATTAATTATTATATTCTGATTGAGAGACTCATCTCAACATACATCAGTACAAGTACACAAACAACGAGCTGAAGAAATCACAAACACAAGATGAATTAGTTTTGTAACACTCTAGGCTAGTATGTTGTTCACCGTGTGTATGCTTAGAGCAACGGTACTTGAGCGTGACAAGCTCTGTAATACGTACCGGCTTGAGGAAGGTTTCGACGGCACACGTGGGGCCGGTTGGTACGAAACTGGTGCCTCCGTTTGCTGGAATACATACAAATCATGTCAATAATCAGCCCAACACATGACGACTCAGAAAAAAAAAGCAATGGTCAATATTCTTTTTGAAATACTCCAGCTCGAGGGGATAACAATTTGAGATTTGGTGGACACTCGATTCCTTCATTTCAGAATCATTAATATATTTTAAATCTTTTCATTATTTTTTCATCTTCAGCTGTACTGTTAGCCTAGGTCTATATTCATTTATTATGATTTATATTACCATTATTATTATATATTATTTACATTATTCTCATTATTATTTTATTATTGTATTAGACCGCAATGTCTGCAGGAAACCTGTGGCGTTAGGGTAGTGACTGTGAGTAGCAGCTGATGGTTTACCTGGTTGTAGTTGTTATTGTTCTCGTTGTAGTCCTGGCCCTGCGTGATGGGTTGCGTGTACACGTCCTGTGGGGGTGGGCGGTATGGGGGCTGGCTTTGCCCGCCATTGGGGGCAAACTGGCCGTAATCTGAAACAATCAATATGTTGCAGGGAAATCTCGGTCGGGTATTAACAGATAGCATTCAACTAAATAATAGGATGTTTCTGCCTATTGTAAATTATTATTTTTCATT
Source organism: Brachyptera putata (assembly GCA_907164805.1). Classification (NCBI taxonomy): domain Eukaryota; kingdom Metazoa; phylum Arthropoda; class Insecta; order Plecoptera; family Taeniopterygidae; genus Brachyptera; species Brachyptera putata. The sequence continues at coordinate 36,104,605 of OU015463.1, forward strand.
TTTTTTTCATATTGGGTTTTACGACGCACTGTTATGATGACGCAGATCTAATGGCGTCAGATGGATGATTAATGAGATGATGGGATGATGAGATAAAGGTTTCTTGGTAATTGGAAGGATATTGTGAAGGAAGCGGTCGTGGCCTATGTGGGAATCATCCCGCATTAGCCTAGACTACAGAGGGAAACCATGAAAGCCCGTTTAAAGACGGACGGCAGCAGGGATCGAACCGGGCCCGAAAACCCCTCGCCTCCCGGATCAGATGAAGCGAGCGTGTTAACCACTACGCTGCATTTGCCGGTGTCAATTAATGAATTGATTGATTATGAAGAGCAATTTTTGATCAAGCTAATTAATGACTATATGTAGGCCCTAATTATTGATTATAAAGAAGTGCAGTATTGCCCAAGCTAGCCGTTGGTTTAGTCACGTGGTCAGACCCTATTGAAGTAATATTTGACTGATTTGTATAACATCATAACTTCTATTATATGCCTCGTACAGAAAAATAATTAACACCACCACAATCACTGAACATTACAGTTAACACGCTCACACATGGACAATACAAAACTTCAAACAAATTCAAGCTACAAGCTGAAACAAAACACACTGTAATTGCAATGGTGCCAGATAATGCAATATGATATGCTCGTATTCTTACAGCTGATTCGCAAATCACTGACACTTGGCACTGCTGTGTTTACTGTGTTGCAATATTTGCTAGTTATGCATACACGGTACAAGAGTAACTATGTGAAGATGTACCAGCATTGCAGTTACAGTGTTTTGTTTCAACTTATGGTTTAAATTTGTTGAAAGTTTTGTATTGGGCCTATGTAATTGTATGGTTTTAGGGAATATTTAGTAAATATGATGGTATAAAGTATTTCTTATATAGGGCATATTGTAGAAATTATGACGTTTTACAAAATAGTCATATGTTATTTCAAACGGATCAAACTAAGTGACTAAACCAATGGCCAGTGCGGGCTCTTTTCTTCACTTCTCTATTGCTCAATGTATTTTGACAAATCAGATATGATACAAAAGGTAATACAAACAGGCTTGGATAATTGAGTGAATCTGTCGGCCTACACAGGAGGTGTTGAAAGAAGACTAACCTTGGTCTCTGTAGAGTTCTACGTCTTCATCGTAAAGACTGTAGTAGGGATCAAACTGAGAATCGTACTCTTGACGCGAGTTGTTATACTGCACTGGCGTAGCTTTAGTAGGCAAGTGCAGGCCTTGACTGGCGTACGTTGACGGAGATGATGTGGGTTCAACCCTAAAAAGCCACAAACAAAACACTTACTTCCGAGTCAAACTATTCATCGTATCGTTTTCAGAACATCTACACTAAGCACCACAATAGGAGTAATATAATTCATCTATAACTAGATCTAGACTAAAATACTTCAAATGTATTGTTAGTTGACATTTTGAGAGTAACATACGTATTACGTATTGAACATACGTATTGAATCTATAACTTTCTCGAATTCCTCTTCTCTGTCTTCATTTAACCACGAATGGTCTGGAAAGTTTAATGTATACCGTTACATTACCTTGTACGAACTGTTGTTGCTGCTTTAGCCGGCATCCTAGAAACTTTATGGTAAGTCATTTCTCCCTGAGTTGTAGATTCACTTTTGTCACTATCGATTGGTAGTCGTGGGGTGGTAGTCCTGTTTGGTCGGAAAGAGGACTTGCGGTATTTTACAGGTCTCGAAGAAGCGACCTCGTCTGGGAACAAAGGTTTTCTAGGCCGAGGCCCTTGTCTGTCTCTGTCACTGATGGGAGGAACGGTAGGGGAATACAGTTTACCATTAACGGCTTTATTACTAGATATTTTACTGAAACCAAAATCAGGGGTGGACAATGTAGGTTCGGGCCTAAGGGAACTGTTACGAGAGTTATCATTTTTTAGAGTAGTTATTTGTACGTGCTTGTAAGTTAAAGTGGGAACAGTTCCGGCTGTGGTCGAGCGGTTTTGTTGGGACGGCGTACTTGCACGATACGAATCATGTTCGTAATTATCATTATCATCGTAGTAATAGTCGTAATCATCGTCGTAGTAATAAGGGATATCATTGTTTGTGTTTTTCGTCCGCTGTATGGACTTCGAGCTATCGCTGGCAGTGGTCGTAGCATCACCTGACTTCATGTTCTTGTAGTTCTGGTAGAACGTCTTATCCGGGGCTGTGGTTTGCTTTTTACGCTGTTTCACAACATCACTTGCAGTGGAGTGTACGTAGTATTGTCCGTCGGAGCCTTGATAGAACGGAGCCGTCAGCAGACTAGGGTTTCGCTTTACTCCCTCCACATCATGATAGCGGTTTCTTTCCGTTACCAGTCTTTCCCTCTCCTCGTTCTCATAATATTTGTTTCTCTCGGTTGCACTAGTGTACTCTGTCACTGGGGTCGATTTAGCTCCGTCTCTCTCGTAATATCTTGTTCTTTCCGTTACCGGTGTTATTTCACTCTCTTCTTTTTCGTGATAGTGATTTGTCTCTGTTGGTCTATTGTAGTCTTTCTCTCGTGTTGTTTTAGCTTCTTCTCTATCACGAAGTCGGCTTTCGGTGAATGGTGTCACTTCTGCCTCCGCACTCTCATGATATCTGTTTCTCTCAGTTGGACCAGTGTACTCTGTCACTGGCGTTGATTTGGCCTCGTCTCTCTCGTAATATCGTGTTCTTTCCGTTACCGGCGTTATTTCCCTCTCTTCTTGTTCAAGATATTGATTTTTTACCGGCGGTCTATTGAAGTTCCTACTTGGCGTTGTTCTACTTCCTTCTCTCTCATAATATTGAGTTGTTTCTATAAATGGCGTAGTTTCTGTCTCTTCTTTGTCATAATACCTGTTTTTCTCAGTCGGTCTACTGTACTCTTTCACTGGCGTTGTTTTAGCCGCTTTTTCATAATACCGGTTCCTTTCCGTAACCGGTAATGCATCGGTTTCTCCACTTCCGTAATAAGTGTTTCGCTCTTTGCCTGCCGGTCGGGTCCTAACTGTGACTGGTATCATTTGAATGACGTCCGTCTGATAATATCTCTTCTCTTCTCCTGGTGTTGTTTTATAATCTCCTGTTGGCTGGTAGTGCCTGGTAGGCTCAGTCGAGTCACTGTGGTGGCTGGCCTGTATAGTAACTGGTGTGTATTGCTCAGCAGTATCAGCAGTGGTAGCCACAGTGGTAGGTCGACGGCGACGTTTCTTCTTCACACGTTTTGGTGGAAGCTGAGAGCTGTCTTGGTTAGTCACAGTCGACTGGGTTTGCCTCACCACCGCGCCCGGACGTAGCGTAGTCGTTTTCTCTTCTTTTGGACGTAATCTCTCAATATACTCATCAAAGTCAAAGTTAATGTTGGCAAAAGGGTTTTCAACTTCTTGATATTTTTCCTTGGACCTATCCGTCTGATAAAAATGCGCTGGTGGCCCGGTAAACTGGTCGTAATGTTCTCTAAACTTGTCGTCTTCTTCTTCGGAATTATCCGACTCTTCCTCTTCGTCTTCTTCGTCTTCTTCGTCTTCTTTACTTTCGCTGTCGTCGACTCCGGTCTCGCTGTGGCTGGCCTCCTCTTTTTGGTCAGGTCTGTCCGGCTGGTTGTAGCTGGCTGTCGGTGTGCGGTAGTGCGGGGGAATCAGGTAGTCGCTGGGCTTGTCATTGATCGCCGCACTAGGAGGTTTGTAACGAGGGTCGACAGCCGGTTCGTACACTTGGTACGTCTGGTTGGTGGTGACATGTTGTCTCGGTGGAGTGGCTACATTGGAATGAACCACGGTTTGGGCCACTGCAGGATTCTCGCTATCCAAATGATAATAAGCATAGTTTTGCAGTGGAGGATTAGAGTTTTGTACTTTATGGGAGACGGCTTGGTTCACATTTTGATAATTTTTATACGAGTTTGCATTCGTATTTACTATAATTGGCACAAATTTCAAGTTAGGAGTTTGATATTTTGTATTTGGTTTAGGTTGAATATTGGAGTTTTGAGGTTGGATTATAGGTTGAAATGGCTCAAACTGTGAACTGGGCTGTTGAGTATTCTGCAGGAGGTGTTTGAAGGCTGAAGTAGACGTCTGGGGAGTTGTTAATTGAGGGTGTTGCTTGTCTGATGGACTGAGAGGCCTATTGTTTGGTTTGTGGTACTGAAAGGTGTTGGTCCTTTGTGGTGGTCGCAGGTCCGAGTTGGGGTTTCTGATTGGCCTAAAGCCGTCGTCCTGATGCTGGTAGAGCGGTCGTAAGGAAGGGGAAGGGGAGGGGGTGGGCCACGTAATGCGAACCCCGTTTATTGAAGGAGCAGGGTGCAACATTCCATTTCCTCCCGGGTATCTGTAGACGTTTGATTTCAACCGGAAAGAAAAACGAGAAAAACTTGAATAAATTATCGCTTTCAATAATATTGTAAATATGTACAACAAATCTATTTAAGAACAAATTACAAAACAGAACTACCGTAATAAGATGAGCGTGAGTGAAGACTCTATCTGCCCTAAACGAATGTCTCTTCGGAGATTTTGTACCCAACAACAAATATTAAGTTTTAAAGTAAATGCACTTGTTTTTTGTTTTCAAGGAAACTGATCGCTTAAATGATAAACATCAAGGTTTAGAGTAAATGCGCTTGTTTTATTTGTTTTCAAGTAAACTGATCGCTTAAACAATATTCAAAATTATTTATTAATGAATTGAATTAATAAAGTAAATGTCTTGAAACATCTATCAAATTGGTCCAGCGCTCGTATGAGTTAATTTGAATAATATTTTCTGTCACTACGCTCATCTGCTGATCTAGTAGCGCGTCAAAACATAATGAATAATGGTCTTCTGTACATCAATGTATTCTACTAACAAACAAGCCTATTTCTAGGCTGGCACAGAATCACAAGTAAGTAATAATAATGAAATTGATTAAATATTTACAGATTTATATGTTCAGCAAACGTTATGTTAATTCTGCCTTCACCCGATGGTTTCATATATTATGTACATTTTGTGCTTAGAGTGCTTGCCAATGAAGTATTTACATGGACTGATTGTAATTAAACTAAAAATTTGATCAAAAACCCGTGGTTAAAAGATACTGAACGCTATTCGATTAAAACATGAAACAGAGACGGTAGCACAAAGAGTAGGTAGCTAAGAAGAAGGAAAGAAGGGGGGAAGGAAAGAACCGGCCAGGAGTTTGAAAGTCAAGTACAGTAGTCAGATTGATATTTGGTTCAGTTGGTATCCTACCTGAACGTTATTTGTCGTCTCACTCTTCGGTGGGAGTCGGTGTCAGGAGGCTCTGTGGCTGTAGTCGGGTCATTGCTGATAGGTCGACATAACAGTGACGAAACATCCATTAATACCAACTTATTCAACACACACCTCAATCAAACCTTTCAATCAATCCTGCCAACATACCTGTACACTTGTTGTTGTTGTTGTTGCTGTTGTTGTTGCTGTTGCTGTTGTTGCTGCTGGGTACCGAATGAGACGACGGCGATCTTGTCCCCGCTAGCAAGGCGGCCCGACTGAGATTGCTACAAAGACAACAGACACATATCAGTTCACAACACAAAGTGTCAAGGAACTTCAGTAACTGTATTTGACTGCTGAATTAACAACACAAACGAAACAGAAGTGTGTTTATCCGTGGCTTACGTCGATTTACTTTAATTGCTTCGATGTGCAAACTAGGCCTTGACGTGAGCAGAGGATTGTGCATTTTGTTCCTACTCGTCAAAGAACGAATAGCCGGGACAGCAACATGATTAAACCCGTAATAAAAATCATTCTAATAGTTAAAACTTGGCTAATGATACTGTACCCATTGATTCACAATAACCTAAGTAAACACTGATAAAAACAAATTTAAGAAATAAATATAATAAGAATAAGTATGGTCAAACAAGTAAAAACTGGAACACAGTGATGTTATGTACCTATGGTTACAATACTAGAATAGAACAGAATTGAATTTTATCCACACACTTAGAGATAGACTACGCTTGGCGACAGATAAGACATCCCATTGGTGTGAGGATACAAATGATGATTTCATAATATAATAATGCAATTTTTAATAATAGAAGAGTAAGATAAATGTGAAAAAATAAATATATCTGTTAACTAATACTGAAGACTGATGACGAGTGATGAGTGAGTTAATAATGTTAAAACTTGGAAGATTCATTAAAAAAATATTTGAGTGTGTAAATGCTAAATATAAATATAAAAATATACTTGTATGCACTTGTTCTTTTTAGAGGTCAACGTACGAAGGACCAAGAATCATAAGGATAGCGAAGGAATCATAAGGATAATGACTGTGGAAATAATGCCCTAGACAATGTTCACTGATGTGTATATGTAACTCACGGGTATAGAGTTAGCAATTTGATGGCGGGAGTCCAGGTTTTGGCCGAGTGTGACGGTTGACGGTTGCCCTCGATAAACCCTTTGTTGACGATCATTCTCGACTTCCTCTGCTGGGCCTACATCGTCAGCATAGAGCTGCTGCTAGAAACAATACAGCAAGCATACAATATCTGACAACTAATATATAACATCATGGCCTCACTGCATCAAAGACAAAGCGAAGCACTTCCACCGTCTATATAACATAATAGAAATTATCGTAGCGACTTTCCGTCTGAATAAATTGCACTGAAATTGCTCCATACCATTTAGAAGTATATATCCTATAAACTACTATCAATACACAACAAACATTCACGTTAGGTTACATGTTATGTGTTGTATTATGGTCCATGGTGGGGTGAAAATAGTTGACAAAAATATCTGGTTATTTATTGTACAATCAACCTTCAATCTGTCCACATATTGTGCTTTTATACAATTTGACTATGTGTAATTAGTGTTTTGGCCTATTGGCAATTATCATCTGCATCTTGCGACATATCAACTAATTTTTTAGCTTGCACTGCTAACGTTTCACGATCATTTCCAACTGCGAAATCCCTCTGACAAAAAATATTTCCCTCTGAGAGAGAGATACGTTTTAAACCTTCATAATGGTCAACACTTGCGCAAATAAGAAAGAGCGAGGAGGATGCCAGTCTCAGGGGTTATGGGGGGCTGTCTCTGGGGATGTTTTCGCCCAACTCCAGTTCACACAGGTATTTTAGGTACTTACCTTGGCTATTTGGTCCTGCTGCTGGCGCTGCGCTTGATCTCGAGATGACAAGACAGGAGCGGGCGCGTGGCGGGACCTAGGCTCGGGCGCCCTAGCAACAGTCACGGGCTCAACGGCACTGGAGGCCAGACCACAGCCCACATTCCTTGGCCAATCGCAGGTCTGCAGCTCCTGACTGGAAACAGAGCAACGCAAAGCGTCATAACGAAAATGAAGCAGACCAATAACCAATTGGGGCAGGTGATGGGGAGCAGGGGGTAGGGGATAAGCAAGAGGGGTACTTCTTGGAGTTTCCTCAGTTTTTCAAGGTCTCTTTACAATATAAGACGAGGTGTACTTCGAAAGATTTAACAGAACTGGATACCGGTACTGTTATTTTCAAAGCAGAACGAGACGGTCATTCAGTATAGTAAATACAAGTGGGTATTGAATTATTTTATTTTCGTTTACTTATAGAAATGTATTATTTGTTGTATCATATTTGTAATATGGTAATAATTATGATATAAATACGTTCGAAACGGAGCCGGGTAACTGATGTTCAGGCCTGATAGCATGCACATGCTTGCCAGTTGTGAGGTCTGTGGCTAGAGGGTCTTTACTCAGTACAGCGTGCAATGAAATGATTAGATTATAATGTTATTTTTTGTCATTTTATATTTTTGCCCATGAAACACAGTGAATTATTGTCACAGAGGTTCAACAAAAAAGAATAGAAGAGTGTGATACCTTAATTCCAAGAACAATTCTTTGGCTTGCCTTAATCACTCATTTGGTTCAGAGTTCGATTTTTAGACCTAACCCTTGATGCAGGATATTTAATTTTGCATATAATTTTGCATCGTATAGTTTAGTCCAACATAACGCTTGTTTGTTTGTATTATTTGTACATTATTGTGAATGAAATACAATAATTATTCTACTGACAATTCCTTTCAAGCCTTCTTCTTTCCTTTCTGACGTCTCAAGCTCAGTGTTTGTATTATTTTCCCTAATTGGTACTCCGTACTGTGAGCGTTGATTAGCCACCTGCCTAGAGCGTACCTACTATACGACTATATACTCACGACTATACGACTCTATATACACCACTACTGTATATATATACACTCACGACTATGCGTAGACAATTATTGGACACTCGTAATCGCCTTTAAAATCTCTTGTATATTTATCATTCTAGTGATGTACGAGCGGTCGATTGATTCTTATTATAGGAAAAGTCAAACTAAAAGTGGGCCTATTCACTGTGCTGCCTGCATAGTGCATAGGTCACCTACTCTGAAACCCGACCTAGCTGCTGATGTTTATCGGAGTGACACAGTAAGTATAAGGACTAAAGACACTACCCACCATCAATCTCATAAATTATTACATAATAATTTCAAAACAATTCCTTCTGCTACCTGAGGCTACATGTACAATCAATATAACATAACACATTTTATGAACAACAATAAGATTTGAATGTTAATGAAACCATGGTAGAAAGAGCAGGGTCAGCAGGGAATGGTGAGTGTGCAGGTCATAACAAGTAAAAAAACAACTTTATTTTTATAATTTGCTTGAAGTAACTGTACAGAACACAACAAATTTATTCCTCACTATCCAAAAACATGTACGAAAATCTACGATTTGTTCATCTCTTCATCATAAGAACTAGATCAGTGACTGAGATGGGCGGGTCACTTCCTATTGCTCATCTAACCGTCTTTCAGTGGAACAGGGTAACAGGGTATGCTTCCCGCAATGGTCAAACATCCTGACAAGAGTTATTTTTGTGGTTTCTCTCTGTCGTTAAAGTGAATACGTGGTGAATACTGGTTCTTTAAGAGCAAGTCACAACCTTTTCCTTCTCACGGTTCAAAACATCTAGTAAAAAGTATTTTCATCTCATCATCCTATTCATCATTCATAATTCACTGATGCTAATAGATCTTAGTTTCCTTTACTAAACCCAAGAGAAATCAATGAAAAAAGTACATATACTGAGATGCATACTGGATGCATTGAGAGTAGAAGTAACTGCTATATATGTATTATTATATTATATTATATTGACAAATATTGACCAAATATAGACTTACATATATACACATACATACATACAAGTTGCATGAGTACTGATTGAGTGATTAATCAACCTAAACCTGAATTTCGCAATTTTTTGTGTTCTCTACAAAAATAAATAAAATTATATAGGATTGAATGAGCTGTAACCCTTTGTGATTGTGTTGAACGTACGTACCTGTACATGAGACCACCTGTACAGGACTCGAGTAGGGCCCCGCCAAACACACACACGTAGTACATGGTGCAATCGGTCGGATGGTGATAGTAACCAAACTCTTCAGGGCAGTCAAACTCCTTGGCAATCTTCACTCCGGCGCCGAGTCGGCCTCGACGTTGCCCATTCACAGCTGAAACAAACAAACGGACCATGATTAGAGATGCTGCCATCACACCTGCTCTCTAGCATTTGACTAAATCATCTACGCATAAGAAAATACTATCCCATTCGAATACAATTTTATTTTTTTCTATTTTTTTCTAGGATTAGATTAGAAAATTATCAGGTCTTTATGTTATAAGGATTAGATATAGGATGAGAAAATCCTAAGAAAATCCCAATACTAAATCATATATGCGTAAGAAGATCCTAGCATATTAAAAATTAAAATACATTTTTCTTTTTTCTTTTTTTTTCCATGGTGAGCTGGTACACAGCCCAAATCACTGCAATCTCAGAATCTTTTATTTTCCAACAATATTTAACAATGAAACACATCTCCTGAAAGTCTGTAACCCCGACTGTTTTACCGGGAAGTTGAAAAGCGTGGAAATTTGTGATCTACTTCGTTTATTACTACCGGAACGAGAACAAGAATGGGATAGACGCATGTTTTCGAAAGAGCTCAAACAAAATAATAATGTCAAAAACAAATTTAGCTGACAAACATCATGACAGTTGCAGAGTTGATAACATGTGCTGCAACTCTGCAAGCAAGGTGTTTGAAAATGTAAGGTGAAAAATGACCAGACATTTTTCATTAATATAAATGAAATCTGATTCAATTGTTTTCACTAAACAATCCTTTGATAAGTTGATATTGTTCAATATTATCTTCAGTCACCCATGGGCTCAGTCAGTCATGACCCTTGTTTTGGACACTGAAGTAAAGTTGGGCGTGGGTTCGAGTCTCGCATAATGGATGGGTTTTAGTAATCATAATGCATCATCATTCGCTCAGTATTAACCCCGAATAATCGAGCTATTGGTAGTGTAATCAAGCAAATAATAATCCAATATTATCTGAGCTTCGAAATACACTATTTGTGTTGGAACATTTCTCCAGTCTTTATTTGTCCAGTATGTTGTGATAAGTCACAGCCTGCTTGAACCAGTTCCAGTTTCATCGCGGAGATCTTGAGAATACGAATCTGCTCGCAACGCTTATTACTCCACCTCGCGTCTCGAACATTACACGACCTTTGCCGTCGACGCAATACTAGGCCTGATATGCAGCACAAGCAAAAGTGAAAGGGATATTATAAATTACCATTGAAATCAACTTGTACAACAAATTAACCAAATTCATAGGAAATGAATAAATTATTTTATGAAATAGTAATAAAAAGCGTGTAAATCGTAATTGTGTTTGGCTGTGTGAAGCTTGCTCTAATTGCGTGAAGAAGGCTTATAGCAAACATGGTCCACAGAAAGCCTATTCAATTTAATCTCAAGTTTAATTTCATTTAATTGTATACATTTATATTATATTTGTCAAGGTATAATTATGTTAAACGATAATATTAACATTATAAATTATGTAATACCGATGATTTAAGATGAAACACATTCAACAAAAGCATATGAAATATACACATCAATACAATACACTATAATATGGATTTGATAAAAAAAATCCGATAATTTGAATTTGAATGTACTAAAAAATCTACTCGAGGCTAGGGGCATCCACCGCATACGCGTCGAGTTGATCGTTTATATTTCCATCTCAATTTCGATTTCAAGTAATTTCACGTCAATGGGAGATGACTGATTTTGTAACACGATTTCAATCAAAGAAATACAATGTCTTAGTTATCACTTATCGATGTTGTTTATTATACTTTCTAGTTTCTACTGACATTTTATAATATTTACATTTTTCGTCAATTTCATCACAAATTTTTCATAATTAAGGCCGAGTGATTTAGACTCTCATAAGTCGTAATCGGAAAGCGATCATTGCAAACACTACATTCTATTCATTATAAAAATAGAATTGAGTTCGTGAGTTTCGGAACAACCAATAGGTCAAAAGTACATGGATTAATCTTCGAGGTCGTACTAAGGAAAATAAGAGGAAACATTGTATAAAAATAAATGCTCGTATTTTGAAACGTCAACAGTGTATTACTATTTGTAAAGAGTTTTGCATCTTACTTCTCAATCATCCATTCTGGAAGGAAGTTACTTGTGAAACCTTTCGAATGAGATGCATGGGATTGGGATGCATGTTTGAATAGCTGAGCAGTCGCCAGTTACTGGGTGCGATTAATTTTCCAGCCAAGAGATGGGAAAAGTCACACGATGATGAATATGAATTGAATCTTATAGTTGAAACAAAATCTAGCTCAACGTAACTAATCAGCCTAACCCATCATCATTATTTTCTACTAGAAAAACGCAGCATTTGAGTTGTAGGATGAACGAGATTTAATTTGAAATGTATACAGGTAAAATTATGGCAAAGGTGAACACACCTTGATTTTCGATCAATTAATTCACTGCCTGCGTGGTTCACCTGTTGATAATTCCAATCGTTTTACGTACCAATTACTTCAGCCTGTTGATCATCTTTTTATAGCTTCCTCAGTATATAGCTCTTTAATTTAAGTAAAAAAAAAATACGATCCATTTTTATTTTTGAAACGGCTCATCCGCTTTATGTAAGACTTAGGAATAGTGTGCATCATTCGTATAATTAAATTCCATAGAATTTTGAATTTATTCGGAGTGAATATTTTCCATATTCACCCTCTGGGTTATTCTCATAGGGGTTTTCGGAATTTCGAAATTATTTTTCTCAAAAGTGGTCCGACCGATTGCGCCTCAAAACTATACAGTATCAAATTAGATGCTGACAAGTGTGTATAGGGTCTATGCCTCTAGTTTCATAAAAATATTTTTTTCGATTGACCTTATGTAGATCGCGATTTTTTTTCTTGAAGTACGGTAAAATTGAGTTTTTGCTTCGCTCATCCAAAGTAATCTGATAATTCCTCGTCGTGTAATATGGACAAATTCTTGTCCCAAAAAGAATCTCGTTAACAGTGAGTGGGTCAAAACTCCCATTATATTTCCGTCAATACTATAACAGACATTTATATCAATTGAATACAATGCTTTCGAGAACTAATTACTAGAAAACATCTGGACCAACTTATAATTAAATCTCAGTGAAATACGATAACCTATTTCGAGGCCTAGTCCCAGAGAACGAGCCTAACCGGTTTGCAGATCTTCATCTGTAAGACGTCAATGAAAACTAGCCAAGTAGGCCCTATGTCTCAGAAATCCACTGTATAGATGTCATTATTATTAAACAAATACGACAGCAAGCTGGACATATATTTATATTTAATAGCCTTTATTGAAATTGATTGGTATTTCTCCTTTGCCCTTTGGGTTGATTTTGCGTTGTCATAACCTAGTAACCGGTAACCCAAGTCAGCTGTATTGATTGTACCGACGCAGGCACATGCATTGTTTGCTCAACATAGCCAGCCCAGCCAGTCTTTACTTGCTGACGTTTTTTATGCTTGGCCTATAGCAAATGCCTATAGTCGAACTTTCTAAACTATCGGAATCTTGCATAAGCTACGTAATAATGTGTTGCTAATAATTCTCGTGACATTTGAATAAGCAACCATCATATATCTGAGTCAACACTCGACAGCACCTGACTGAGCCTGGTGACCTATGAACTGATGGCGTATTCAAGTGCGTATAGATATCGCACGCATCTCAAACACACGTCGTCGTGCAAGTAACTTGGACAACAATAGAGGCATCAACGACTCATCAAAGACGCAACAGTTCAAATATATATAATAAAATTACTTTTGAGTTAAACCCAAAGGTTAGATTGAATTTAAATTGAATAAGACGGAGAGATTTTCCAGGTATTTTTAAACACCAACAGCTACGGCAGTCTCTGCACATCGGCCCATGTCACCCATTGTTGTTGTTGTTGTTGTTGTTGTTGTTGTTGTTGTTGCACGGACCCTAAATAAACCTAAGCAATAAACTTGACCAACTTCACATGCCGTCCTCCATAGCTCAGTCAACTGAGGCACCGCTTTAGAAACTGATGGCACTGTTGGGTGTCCGGCATGGGTTCGAGTCCCGTACAGGGCACGGATTCGAGTCCCGATAAGGCATGGGTTTCTGTAAACGTCCAGTCACTTTACATCACCACATCGTTTCATTATTATTTGCTTTCCTTTAATATTGATGATTGGGAGTTCCGCTATGGAACTGTTGAAAAGGTGCGAGTGTTGGCGGCGCGGAAACCTTGGCGACAAAACCAATTTTCAAAATGGTTGGCGGCAAATAGTGGACGCTTGGTCTACGTATTCTGTAATTTATGAAGTAGTTACTTGATGGTCTGTTGGACGTTTTTCAAGTTGAGGGAACATGAAAACATATTATACTGGTACAAATTTAAAAAAAAATCTACTTATTTCGAGTGTTGTTTGTTTTTTCAAAACTTTTCATCCTATCTCAGCTAATTGTCCCCCCCCCCCTCCGTCGCGCGAAGTAGCCGACCTTCAATAACGTTGAAATCCGTCATTTTATTACCATCATGGCCTCATGCTAATTTCTCAACAGTATTTAACAAGTTGATGTCCAATATTTTGATGAAAATCGATTTTATTCTATATCAATTGATAAAACTGAAGTAGGTCTATCACACATATGCTGAAAACCTTTAAAACAAAGAATGGACTGCTTGAAATTGAGCCGAGCCCTTGCTTCGTTTACAGTTGTGAGACAAAACAATATTCTTCCATTCCTATATCGTTATTTTTACTGATTCTGTGAACGGAATTGTTCAAAACTTTGAGCAAAATCGGTAACGTTTTTTCTGATATTATTTCGAAATTTCGAAACTGCAAATCAGAAAAACAACGAAAATTATTTGTATTTTCAGTATTTAGTATTTATATGGAGTCTCGTGCATAGGGCTGTATTTAAAAAAAATTAGACTTATGCATTCAAATTATTCGCCCACTTCTGAATCGAATGAAATCTGTATAAAATCTCTCCATATATTCACTTTCCGACATATTGAAAATCATGCCCCCCTCCCCCCCCCCCTGTACCGTTTATTTTATACAGATCGTTTGGTTTCCGTGTAGGCCTACGCTAATATTAGAGAATCCATTAACCGTCTTCATAACCCCGTACTTGAGACACCATTTAAATAATAGTTATTCTATTCGCGTATTTCTTTTCGAACATATTTTTTCAACTTCATCTTGATTATCGTCCTATATGTTTTGTTTTATGCTATTCATTTTATATTCATATCACCTCATCATTTCATGTTATCATATTATATTATATATCATTTCGCTATTCATGTCAATAATCATTTTATGTAATCTTTAGCTTCGTTTCCTATTTTTGTATCATGTACGTACATGAAGACATAATATACATTTACACTACAATAAATAGTCTTTTAGCTATTTGCTACAACTAGCGCAAAGCAACGTGAACAATTCGACTCCTATATTTATTGTGCCTTGCTGGCTGCATGGTCGTTATAAAACACCCTCGAATCGCGTTTATAAATATAACTTCAAAAATTAAAATTACAATCAGTCAGCTGGCTAGCCCCAGTAAGACAGCTACGGCCGCCACTTTCCCTTAGACTTTCACTGCGATATACCGCTATCCTGCGCTGGATATGTTCGCATATGTAGGCCTATGTGCTCGAGCCAAATGTTACGTACACCCGCCAACACGTAACATTGCCGGCTCGCCCCACCCGCTGGAGAACTGTAATAGAATGTTATTATAGAAATGTCGTGAAATAACGTGAATAACAAAAGAAAACGATGCAATCAGAGCAAACGTTGGAATCCGGAAGAGTGAAGTGCCTACACGAACTGCAACTGGTCTGCAATGCAGGCTCGATGCTTAGCTCAAATCGAGAATAACAGAGATTGCATGCCATCAAGTTAGACAATCAAATCAAGTATGTTCTATAGACAGTATTTAGTATGTCTATGAGATCAGATCGGGCCCCGGTTCGATTCCCGCCACCGTCCGTCTTTTCAGAATGTTTCGTGTTTTGTATATTACTCGGCCAATCAGAGTGAATTCGTAACCTACTCATAATAGCAATAGGTTCACGTTGAACGAAATCGAACGAACAAAAACAAAGTACCAAGTCACGTGAAAATTGTGAAATAACAGCGTATGAGCAGAAAAACGTGAGTTCACGTGTGAAGTCATTGGGTGGATTGCAAGAACGAAGTTTAAACCCCGGTCTACCTAAACGCTGTCTAAGTACAAAATAGCATTACAGAGGCAATGCTATTTTGTACTTAGACGGCGTCTAAAGTAGACCGGGGTTAAACTTCGTTCTTGCAATCCACTCATTGGGTCCGAGATCCGAGATCCGGTCCGAGATGGGTCCGAGCAACGAGATTTTAAATGGGTCTACTCTATACTCTATAACCACTTACCGAGGCTCATTCAGCCAAGGCACCGCTCTAGAAACTAAAGTCAAGTCAGGTATGGGTTCGAAACCTACATAAGGTCATGGGTTTTTGTGAATGTCTCTACCCTTTCATCACCTGATTTTATTATCACCTGCTCACTCATACCCCTATATTTATAACCTAGCTTTTAGTGGGGTCGTTGAGCATTATTGAAAAAGTTAACTGGGTCTATGTTTGGGAAAAGTCCATACCACATGAAGCTTGAAATGAATTGAACCTAAAGGTCAACGTTGGGCTTTTTCAAAAAGGTAACTAACCAATAGAGTTAAAGATCACTACAATTTTTTTCCAAAAATTATAAATCGTAGAAGTACACATGGTGTAGCACGGGTCTCGTTTGAAATCTCTATTAATTGTTATGAAGATCGTCTCGAATGGCGTGGAAACCGTCTCGTTTGGCGAGGGTTGCAGAAGTGACGACCTTGAAGACGCCAAGGACGCTGTACGTACTGTTGTTATCCGGGACAAGTCAGTGACAAGGTCCGGTCCAGTAGATAGCCGGTCAACTCGGCGCATCCCATTAGCCGTCAGCCTCTAGCGCAACCGGGAAAAACATGGCAGGGGCATCCAGCTCTTGGCTTCGACCAAGGCTAGGGTGGGGCTCTTATATAGATCATGGACCTGGTGCCAATGCCATCATCATGTACTCAAAGGTATTTCAACAACTAGTGGCGTGGCGCCTGTCACCACTGGGGCCCCCACTCGACTGGGCAGTGGGCTAGCAATACGATCAACAGTGGCGGTTAGCACTAACTCAACTGAACTAGACGAGTTCACTTTCTCACATCCAACTAAATCCAAGCAAATTAAACGTCTCTCACAGTCTACTCGAAGAAGAAAAAGATTTCAGGCTTCGGTAATTAAAATGACGGAAGAATGAATGGAATCAT
Source organism: Brachyptera putata (assembly GCA_907164805.1). Taxonomy (NCBI): domain Eukaryota; kingdom Metazoa; phylum Arthropoda; class Insecta; order Plecoptera; family Taeniopterygidae; genus Brachyptera; species Brachyptera putata. The sequence continues at coordinate 36,121,446 of OU015463.1, forward strand.
CAATCAGCCATCAACGGAGGCTTGAAAGTTTCTGCATGGTTCGATGATTGAATCAGTTGGTAAATAAATGAAGTGTTCCCAAGCAGTCAAGCACACGCAGGTGGAGAGTGTCTCCCAGCTCGAAGTGGCCAGGAGTGCAGTGCAGAATATTAAAGCAGTGCCAAGTGAATCGCTGGATTGAGTTGGGGTTGGGCAATGCATTACGAATCACATCACGAATCAAGATTAGAACCAACATTATGCCGCATGGTCACTTTTCAGTGTCATCATAACATTGAATCAAACCAAATATTAATAAGATAGATATTTACTTTTCACTGTTAAATGGTAACTGACGGAAATTAACGAGTTCGTATGAAACGTTTCTGATGAGAACCTTGGCGGAAACGTGTTTCTTATTTTTAATGTCATGATCTTCAACAGTATAATTTATACAAATTTGGAAGTAACTGTAATAAAATAGCTTCCTGTTCATGTTCTTGTCAACCATGAACGAGGTATTGGAAACAAATTCGAAATATTTTATATCAATCAACATTTGTCTTCGAACGAGATTTGTTTTCATAAAATAGTACTCAATTGGTACAATCACGCTCACTTATGGATATTGACTGTAGGATATTGAATCGATTTAATATCCAGCAAAACATGAAGATTTGTTAGCTGCTACTACTTTATTTTTCAACTTTCTTGTACCATTTCATGATAATATATTGTGGTATTTCTTATTTGACATAGCTCCGTTGGTGGTTAGGCAAAATGATTTTGGAAATGGCTTTTTTCTACCGCCATTTCAATCTAAGATTCAACTAAGGATCTGAGATGAGATGACAAACTTGTGCACTTCTTTCGAGTCTTCCACTCTACAAAACTAATATAAGTAACTGACAATCAGAGCAAACAAATGCCATGCACAATGGCTGTTCAGAGTTAAATAACCAATAGCGTTGGTAATTCGTTCTGGTACTGAAAGTAGATGAAGACATTAGCAACCTAGGAAGCAAACAAATGCTTGCTTCCTATTATCAAATGGTTGAACAGAGTGGAGGCATACCTCAGAGACAATGAATACGTTTATTGGTATCTTTATGTTTGATCATTCAACAGTATGAAGCAAAACTGTTTTGGAGAGCAATTTCTCTCGATATTTTTTCTCATGAAATAGCAATCGTGAGCAGCAGCTGCCAGATATCGATGCTCTCTTCAACTGATACATAGTATAAAGGAATGGAAATGTGAAGTTATTCGACCGTGCAGTCATAATTCAAAATAAAAACGCTTTACTCAACACTTATTTTGAAGGACAAGTAGAGAGTATGCAGAATGGAAATAATATATGAGTTTGAATCAAGAGTATGTAATTAACCACTCAAAATTAAGTCTTCAAAATGTTTAGAAAACTTGAAAAGGAATTTCGGGAATTTCAGAGCAAAGCTTTTCGGCTTCGCCTACCCAATTATATCATTCCTGTAGAATACCGATTTTTGTAATCACGGCATTCCTCTGTTGAAATTAAGAAATGGACTTCAAATAGCATTAATAACAAGACGCAATGCATGGCTACTTTCAGTTTTTACAATGTAATACAAAAAGTGATTTGTACTATCATCATTGTTCGTGTCCGTTCAACCAAGCAACGAGCCCTAAATACACAATGTTTTATTATAAATCATTGGAAAAACAATGGACTGTAGAATAAATTAGTGTGCCTATAAAAGTGAGAAAGGCCAATAGACCTGCTATGTATTGAGAACAGATTTATCGAGGGAAAAATAACGCCGTTTTTATTATTATATATAACAAACTGTTTTGCATTTTCTTTCTCTGATTCGACCTAAGTAACGAGTAATTAGAAAGTGAAACTAAAACACTGTTCTAACTAACATTGCCATTTACCACGGCTGCTATACATACTGTATACGTAACAAGAATCGCGCAAGTAAGTATTGAAATGGCCTATTGTAACGGCGCGCTGGCTACAACCTTGGGAACTGGCTACCTAGCCCTGCCTATAGGCCTACATATCACATATTTTCAAGGATTTATTAGCATTATTCAATCTAGTTGCAATTGACTTTCTCGTATACGGATTTGTTCTAACCATGTAATGTTTGAATTCAATTATTAATAAATGATTGTAAAATGAGTGTTTATTTTAGAGGTCACAAGCAAGCAGCAGCAGCCCCACCCTTCTCGACCTCGACTTAATTCGTTGTCTGCCATATTTCACACAATCAAACACCAAGTAGTTCTATTCCACACATAGTCGCTATTAGAATCTAGAGAAAAGAATCATTAAATTATCATTCCTTTCGAATTGATTCTAGCAACAGGCATAAGTCTCACGACTTGCCCTGGTTTCACTCAGAGCAGTCCAGTTCTCGACCAGACCCATAAGAAATACCTGGGATAAATAATCGATCAAATCATTCCTTTCAAATCCGATCAGTTAATTCCATACTTAAGGTAGCCTATAGTAACTCTAGTATTAAGATCTTGAAAAGCCTGTTAGTCTATTACATACACAGCTATACTGAGGTTTTGTGATTAATACATAATCATAAGGCACTATACGACAATTCACTTCAGCCAGAAAACTCGAGATATTATATAGATTGAGGAAATTAAACTTACTTCATAAAAAAGTGTTCTACATCAATTGAGTGAAAGTTGTATATGCAGTGATTTGGCAAGGTGGGGTTTTCTATTATTGCTTGTAATATTCCACTAAAATCACAAGACAATTATAGGAACTAGTTACTTGTGATTATAAATCAATTTCTGATTAGTCGTTAGAATAGAGATAAGAATAGTTGACGGTAGGGATGTCTTGGGGAAAGAAATGCGCCTGTGCTGTGACCTAGAGAAACATCAGGCCTACAAATGAAATAAGTCATATAAACTTGTTAGTTTTACGGTCTGTGGTTTTACCGTAAATAATTGACATTTTGTTTCAATTAAGGAAACCCACACTCTCGAGTAGGTGTATAATGAAAAGTTGCCATTCAACATTTTCATGTTCATCTTTGCTTTCTATTGTTCGATTATAATTTGAGCTCCTTAAAAATCCGATTGTGATGAAACGTTTTGGAGGATTTCTTTTGGCATGTTCCTGACTGAGCCAAGTTTAAAGAGCAATTAGCACAATCATTTGAGTTCACACAGACAGTACGATTGATTAAAAAAACTTCTACTCTTCATGACCAACCAGTGTAATTATAGTGTGACAATTTGACAATATTTTTTATATTTTCATTAATCGTTCAAAATGCACGTGTGCACGTCTCGCAACAGTTTTTTCGCCAAAAAAATGCCCATGTTACGTTGCCATCACAGATCACCTATCAGCCCAAACTCCAACCCCACTATAGTCAATGCCCTACCACAAAATACAGCCTCACTGGACAAACCAAACAAAACCGGAAATAGACCAAGAATGTTTTCTACTTCCGGTCAAATGAAAAGCACAAT